>CM076570.1:1061189057-1061572419 GCA_034641835.2 Pinus albicaulis
ACTCCAGATATTAGCTCTGTTCTGTATCTGCTCTTCTTCTCTTAATATTCTCTACTTTATTCTTTTATATTCTGCATTCTCTATATATGCTCTCTCTCTCTCTCTCACTCTCACTCTCTCTAACTTCATTTTTTCATATCAAAATGATATTACTTATAGAATTTCTTGATGACTGTTTGTTTTCCTCTAGGAATTCGAAATGAATGGTCATACCCCTTGATCTTCTGCCTCCTCATTTCTTTATCCAACTCAATTTAAAAATCATAATAATATGTACACAATTTCATGCTATAGTGGGATTTTGTCTTTTCTTTAGGACACTTGCCTTTGCATCACAAACAATAAAAAATAATTAAAACATTTACATTCACATTTTCAATTACATATTTCAATTTCACTCAGCTCCTTTTCTGGATTTTGGCTTTACTGAATTTGTCTTTTCTTGTTGCTGTTAAGAACCTGTTCTGCATACACTTTGTTCAGTGTCATCTGCATATTCCCTGTTTTCTGTGCTTATTCACCTGTTCGACTCATTCCTGTACATATTCCTGTCAAACCTGTAATCTCTGTGTATCTCTGCATGCTCTCCTTTTCCTTTTCCATAACTGCATTCAAGTTTCATGCTCAATCATATTCCAACCCGGGCAATCTCTCTCTCTGCACTTATTCTACGCTAGCAATTTCAATTAAGTAAGGCTGGCTATTTTCTTGGTTGGCACTTAGATAATAATCAATAAATATAAGGGTTTATTTTAATGCATCCTCTAATAATGTGCTCTCCAAGACATACATATATCACTGCGTTCTTTAATTACTCGCAACCTTAATATATATCAATGCAAATAACCCGGTTCCACTTTGGTGCAGGGGTAACCCCGCTTCACCCACATTCCCAGTAACTTCTAATATTTCTCTTGACTGTCTGTAAATACATCCCAAACTTTCATTTCCAAACCGGCGATCTCGCTTATTCCACACTGGCAATCTTCTCAAATAAGTCTGGTTTATTTTAATATCTTAATTCATAGAATTAAGACATAACTTCAACATCCCTATATAGTTATATCCTGACAGTCCATTGCATCTACCTATGCGCCAACTTCGCATTACAACCTTCATACGCAACATTATTGAACCATATAAATTACCCTCGGCACTTACATATATTAATCCACGTAAATTATCGTAATATCTCCATGTATGCCCTCATAATGCGTCGGCTAACTTTAATAAACCAAATCTTTACACATGGCTCCGTCAGACCTTATATTAAGATTAATATCACGTCGAATAACATTTATAAACCAATTTCATATATATACATGACCCCGTCAGGCCCACAATTCAATCAAACGGACGCGCCGTACCTTGCTTAACATCCGAGTTCTTCCATTAAACTTTGCGCATCTCCGCCAGCTGAACACCGTCCGATTGCCCTCCTCTGAATCAACGGTTCTTGTGCATTTCGCTCATCTTCTTGGTTCGATAGTTAACGCGCGAAGGCGCAGGTTAACGAGTGGTATTTGAATAGTGGCCTAGTCACGTGGCGTATGATCAATGGAATCACTGCGAAATCTGTAAAACCACCTCACGGTTGAAAGGTGGTGCGGAATGGGAAATTCGCCCTCCGTGAAACTGCTCGTGGTTTTCACCCCTTCCACTGTTCTCCGGTCAAGGTTCCACCTCTCCAGGTTCCGTCCATCTTTATTATTTAAAAAATTTCTCACTTTTCAATTTTTATGATTCAACTCCGCTCCATTCAATTATATATATATATATATATATATATTTTTGACTATGGTTCCACCTCCAACGCAGAGTTCCACTCCTTTTCTCGGTTCCATCTATTCTTATGTAGAGTGCACATAGCCACTCGTTCACAGAGAATATGGTGACACAGGTTGATTGGAGATCGACGGAGTGCGGGGGGTTGAAGAGCGCAGAGATTAACACGGAGGGTAACCCCCGTAGTTGACTGGCCGATCACACGTTGACTGCCGATCAACTGCTATGATGAACTATGGGGCCTTACCCCATTTGATGTGTACGGAGAAATGGGAGCCCCCGTAAACACCACTTTGTGGTGGCTCCACCATGCACCACCACCAGCGCGCCACTAATTCACCACCGCAGCGGGAAAATTCACCAGTAAATACACAATTCTTCATACATAGATATATGTATATATTTATAGGTGGTAGGTCTCAAACAAATTCTTACAGGCCAGATATTCAGTTCCGTGGCCATTATCCTCCTATACTGTTACTAAAGAGGTTCTTTGCCTCTCTCCAGCTCTCGGGCTTCCTCTCAATATTTGCTCAATAATTCATCTGCAAACTGTATGAACCTCTGTATTACACTCCTTCAGGCCTTTTCAACTCCACTGCTCTGTCTCTAATTCCTTTGTTGCTTCTGCTTCAATTCCTCTATTTCTTCTGCTGCCTCTACTACCTCTATGTCTCTTTTGCCTTATGGATAGTTTAGATGCTACTCCTGTCTTTACCTTTGCCATAAATGACAACATTTCCAACAAAATTTTGGAAATAATTATTTAATATGAGTGGAGAAACACTATCTGCCATGAGTTCTACATATCAAACACAATCAAATGGTCAAACAAAAATAGTTAACAAATTTTTTTAAGGTTATCTACAATGTTACTCTTTAGAAAAGAAATCTTAATGGATGAAGTGGGTTCCTCAAGGAAGAATGGTAATATGATACTATCATAATACCTAATACCATGATGATGTAAGTTTGGAATTTAACATTTTTACATGTTAAAGAAAAATAGTCAAAATCATTGACAACTTAGTATGCCATAATTAATAATCATTCCCTGTTCACTTTTGTTAATAGGTTTATGTCACACGATGATGCAGGGGCATTAGGCACTAGCCAACAATGTAGGAGGTTTTGTCCACATGTTGTGGCTAGGAGGGTTCGAAAACATTTGAGTTGTAACAGCTAGGTGTAAATACCTCAGCTGACTGTATTACTTAGACTAGTTAGAGTTGTAGGAGTCGAACAGTTTCAGTTAGTTGAATTATTATAATTAGACCTTTTGATTTCTAGAACAGTCCTCTTAGAGGAACCGAAGAGCCATATGTTATGTATATAAATTGTAATTCCTAGGATGAATAAAAGTAGAGAGGGAAGAGGAGAGTAGAGAGGGGATTTCTGCAATAAACCTCTGTGTGTGAACAATTGTTTCCAGTTAAATGATTTCCAAGCATAGTTGCCATTGAATTATCTTGAACTGCTAATTGTGAAGAATTGTTTAACTGTGAGGTGATTGGGTACTGATAATTCCATTCTTCTGTCTTTGAATTCCCGTAAATTGTTGGATAACCCTGTGAACTCACCCCACCCAAAGGCGAGGTCTGTGTAGAAAACCGAGGTCATGAACACTGTTCAAATATAAAAATCCCGCTTAATAATGAGACAAGATTGTTGTGCTTTCGGAACCTGACCCAAGGATTGGACATGAGTTAACAAACAAAAGGATAGTGGAACAAGACTTGCACCCGTGGTCAAGCCCTGTACCAAAACCACGAGCGGAATCACAAAAGCGGGTTGCCCATATTGCACCGCTTTTGCAGAGTAGGCGGTATTTCCTATTCGCGAGCGATTCCATAGGGAATGCGACATGTGGTGAAGTGACCCCCGGAAAACCACCGTTTAACCCACGCTATTGCACGTTAAAGCCCGACGTTGGAAGCCGAGCGAAATTGCCAAGAGTCGTTGATTTGGAGAAGGGCCATCGGACGGTGGTCGCACGTTGAACTTGCCCGGAGGTTAACTAAGGTGTGCGGAGGACAGCCAGGTACGATACGAGTGTTTGATTGGTTATTGATATATATAGGTGGGGCCGGAGTATAATGAAATTGTTTAATTAAACGATTGGCGGATAATTAGCATAAGTCTGGAGCGTGATTTTTGTAAGGCTAGGTGGTGAAATATAGAGCTGAAAGTTCATTACAAGTTATTTATTTAAAAAGAAACGTGGAGTATAAATACAAAGTGTTGAAAGTTAAACATTGGTTATAAGGATTGGAGATAATATAAAATCGGGAATATAAATTAAAGTCCAACCATTGTGGATAGTATTTATTTATCAAATTCTACGAATTTGATAAATAAACCCGAAGAAAGAAGAAGTCAATTAAGACTCAGGCTGGAGGAAAAGAACGGGGTACACCAAGGGAAAATGCTGACATAGCGATTGTAGACACACCAGCTCTCCTTGGGGGTCCAATTTCAGTTTTTTTGCGTCACACGATGATCTCTCTTCTCTGGCATTTACTTGTATTGAAGATCACTATTCTAGGAATAAAGAGTTATTTTCTCCAAAAATAACCCTAGCCAAACATTGACAATGCATCAAGGATATATTTCTATGCTTCATAAGTACATATGTTCTACTTCTAAATCATGTCTTGGAAGTGGTTGTTTGCTGGAAATTATTCACCAGTTGGTTTCATACCAAAGTCTTTTTCACATTTTCAGCATCCAATACATGAAAAAGATAATGGTTTAAAACAACATAAATATTTGAAATTTTGCAAGAATTGTCTGGCACACTTTGAATATGAATTTTGAAGTCAAGTGCATGATGTTGTATAGGATCAAGTGCCATTTTGAATACCAAATGTTTCACAAGAAACTTCTCAACATGCTACCCTGCAGTAAGGATTAAATGACAATATTGCATCAACTATTTCCATAACAAAAGTGCACCTCGGCCATAAGACTAAACAACTACAAATGTTGTAGATCTAACAAGACCACACAATCAAATGTATTCCATAAGGCCAATACTGTATGAAAAATGAAAAGGAGTTTGCAACCAAAAATACCTTAGGCAACTAATTCAATTAGATACACCAAACCATCAGCAAAAAGGAAAACCAGCCTACTTGGCCCCAATATTTTCAACTGGATCCTCTAATTCAACCAATAAAAAGGCCAAAACCATAGCATTGAGATACATTTCATTACACTGTCAATAACAATAAAATTTGACTCAGCCATAACCCTTTCCTTTTAGACCACTGGGTAACAAATATGTTTCCTTTCACCTTTTAGTTTTCAAATTATGCCTACCAAATCTAAGACATTTAAGAGGGGGAACTAATACAACGTTAAAAAGAAAACCAGAGCACACATCTACAAATTACCTCCTTAGCTACTGTCACACCATCATTAACTATTTTAGGAGAACCATGCTTGCTCTCCAAGACAACATTTTTCCCTTCGCCCCAAGGGTGACTCCAACAAGATCAGCAAGTTTGTTCACACCGCCTGCAAGACAAATTGACAATGCTTTCAGTAAGTGTGCAATTGAATACCAGACCATATGCCAAAACAACCCTCCATGAAAAATTAAAATAACACATTAAAATCGAATATAAGTGGACAAGGAAAGATCCACCGCAGTGAAGTTTCACGTGCAGGTGACCTTCCTTTAAACATAATTTTTTCTCTGACCTGCAATTTTTTTGTCACTGAGCCATCCTTGTTGAGGTACAACTCCTTTTCCATAGCTCTTGTATTAACTACCTTCTCTCTATCGCGTAATCTCAGAGTCCCTCTTCTGCTTGAGCGATTAAAGGAAATGGGTGAAAAAACTGAAAGAGAAGACAATTGTCTGCCATAATTATCAAACATTACACCCAACTTCTTCCCCTTTCCATTGTTACCCAATGAGGTAGATGTGGCAATTTTTGTCATACTGCCCAAAGTAGAGGCCATCTTCTCTTATGCTGAATATAGAATTACAAGATCTTCATATTAGTATGAACCTTAAAAAACATGACTCCCATTGCTAAAAACCACTTTTAAGTTGTAAAAGGCAAACTAAACAACTATCGCAACTTTTGGCAACTTCTGGAGCATTATGAGAGAAACAACCAAAGAGAAATACAACCACAATCCTCATTTTAATGAGACCGGACTATATATTTGCATTAAGATAATAGAAAGAAATCACGACTATATTAAGGCCACCACAAAAAAATCTTTAACCAGTGTCTCTCGCAGCCTTCAGGTTGCCATGCTAGAGGTTGCATATTTTTAATTTAAATTCTTGACCTCTCGTGCCCATCTATGAATGCATCCAATGGGATATCTACATCAAATGCTCCTTTATATCCCCAAAAAACAAATTCCCTACTACAAGAGCACCAGTATTGATGGATCACCCCACACCATCCCACCCACTAGAAACGGTGAAAAAGGAAACCCGAGAAACCTTCTAAAATATCTCAAGATGACTATATGGGTGGTTCTTATGAATCAACCAACCATTCAGAACATGCTCATCAATCCAAACCATGAGTATTATGTGACAATATTCAAGCAGGCACTGAATCGGATTTCTGAAGCTATGTTAGAGAAACCCTAAACTCTCATGAAAATAGGTGAAATGTGGCACCACTCAGGGATTGACATGTGCCAATTGGTACAAGTGGTAGACAATTGGCATGCTCAAACAACGAGGTGATGCAGGAATGACATGAGGGAGAAAATATCAGAAAAGCCCCAAATCTAGAAAACTAAAGCTCATCACCAACCTGAGATTGACAAATTTACATGACGTAACCTATGAAATCGTAAATGGAGAAATCATAGTAACAATAAAGTAACCTATGTAACAATAAAGTTGGATTCATCCTGGGAGTGGTAATGGGAGAAATCATAGTGAAAAACAGGAAACATGCAGAGTTTCTACAATCAAATAGATGAAAAAACACATACCAAAAACCTAGATAATAATCACGAACAAGCTTAATATTGAATTATGAACTGTAAAGGAACTTACAAAATGTGACATTATGAACCTGGTCAAGTGCACAAGAAAAAATATCCTGGACATGACCCTGGTTGACAAGTTGTATTGCTCATGATGCAAGAGGATTTGTACCTGCACTGCCAAGTCAATTAAAATCCATCATTATCTATACAATAAATACAAGTAATTGATGTAGTATTTTTTACTCTAAGATGCATTCTTATGATAATGTTAGAACATATATTGAAAATGTCAAAACATACCTGAATAAGCTCCTCTTCGTTTCAAGAACAATTTATTGGAGTCGCATGAACTTGGAACAAGCCTCCCACGATCTGAAAGAGTAGCAACTAAATCAACAGTGACTTTTTTGTTGCTACGCTGGATCGAGGGAGGTTTGCTCCAAGATTAAATCACTCCAATAAATTATTCTCTACTAAACAGGGCTAACCACGTGAAGGTGGAAGCTCTTATGCCCCCCCCTCCCCCCCTCACATCACTCTCAATTCCCCAATACCCAATCTATATTTCATTTTTTACTTTCATGAGCATAAAAAAAAATATTCAATAACTAATAAAAAAAAATTCAACAAAAAGTACGCAAGGAAACATTGCAATTAATGCTTGACATAAAAATAGTATGATAAATGAGTTTTTATATAACGCAAAAAACGTTCCAAGTATGGTAACGTTTGTCTTATAATAATACAATATTTTACATTATCGAATTTTCTTTTTCTTCTTCCTATTTCTAAAGCTCCTAATTACATCATCAATATCATCATGCTCTGCTTCTGTTTCGTGCCTTTCGACCCGCACTGCTGACCTAGTTGCATAGTCACAATGTCTGGTCTCATCCAGTGACGGGGCATCGCCTACAAAAACAGATAATATTAAATTTTAATTGTCAGTTTTTAAATATCATTGAACTAGTTCGGTAATATTAATAAAAAAAATTGCAATGAGATTATTTACCTGGTGCACTAGTTGTCGCCGTTGACCTAGTTGCGTAGTCACGATGTCTGGTCTCATCCAGTGACGGGGCATCGCCTACAAAAACAGATAATATTAAATTTTAATTGTCGGTTTTTAAATATCATTGAAATAGTTGATGTGCTAATAAAGAATGCAATGGGATCCCCTGTGACCGCGATTGTAAAATATGACCTTCATTCATGAAATCTGATCCTTGGTCTCCTCCGATGTTGAGGCTTGTCTCAAAACAGATAATATTAAATTTTAATTGTCAGTTTTTAAATATCATTGAACTAGTTCGGTAATATTAATAAAAAAAATTGCAATGAAATTATTTACCTGGTGCACCAGTTGTCGCCGCTGACCTAGTTGCGTAGTCACGATGTCTGGTCTCATCCAGTGACGGGGCATCGCCTACAAAAATAGATAATATTAAATTTTAATTGTCAGTTTTTAAATATCATTGAACTAGTTAGGTAATATTAATAAAAAAAATTGCAATGAGATTATTTACCTGGTGCACCAGTTGTCGCCGTTGGGACTGTTGCCCTGTCTTCCTCTCTGGTGGTAAGATCCTCAAGGGAAACATTCTCTGTCATTTAAAAAAAAAACGTTATACGGACAACCATCAAGGTATAATTAGAAAAAATTATAAGTGGAAATTAATTACCGTCATGGCCCTCATTGATAGTAGCATTGTCGGCCTGGTCCCTACTACAATGATCAGGTTGCACGTGAGGATCATCTACATTTGGCTCTAAAACTGGGTTATTTGTGTCGTCGGTAGTGTTGCTCCCCTGATTTAAACAAAGTTTTTAGACATTAAATTTATGGATGAAAACAAACATATTTAAAGGTTAATGTTTTACCTTATCAGGCATTCTGGATCTTGGGACCTGCCCCAAGCTTCTGCGACGTTCAACTACGGCTTGATAGCCGAAATGGAAAGCGATATTTTTATCTTCCTCTGTAGTTTATGTTCACATCACTCTCAATTCCCCAATACCCAATCTATATTTCATTTTTTACTTTCATGAGCATAAAAAAAAATATTCAATAACTAATAAAAAAACAATTCAACAAAAGTACGCAAGGAAACATTGCAATTAATGCTTGACATAAAAATAGTATGATAAATGAGTTTTTTATATAACGCAAAAAAATGTTCCAAGTATGGTAACGTTTGTCTTATAATAATACAATATTTTACATTGTCAAATTTTCTTTTTTCTTCTTCCTATTTTTAAAGCTCCTAATTACATCATCAATATCATCGTGCTCTGCTCCTGTTTCGTGCCTTTCAACCCGCACTGCTGACCTAGTTGCGTATTCACGATGTCTGGGCTCATCCAGTGACGGGGCATCGCCTACAAAAATAGATAATATTAAATTTTAATTGTCAGTTTTTAAATATCATTGAACTAGTTCGGTAATATTAATAAAAAAAATTGCAATGAGATTATTTACCTGGTGCACCAGTTGTCGCCGTTGGGACTGTTTCCCTGTCTTCCTCTCTGGTGGTAAGATCCTCAAGGGAAAAATTCTCTGTCATTTAAACAAAAAACGTTATAAGGACAACCATCAAGGTATAATTAGAAAAAATTATAAGTGGAAATTAATTACCGTCACGGCCCTCACCGATAGTAGCATTGTCGGCCTGGTCCCCACTACAATGATCAGGTTGCACGTGAGGATCATCTACATCTGGCTCTAAAACTGGGTTATTTTCCTCGTCGGTAGTGCTGCTCCCTTGATTTAAACAAAGTTGTTAGACATTAAATTTATGGACGAAAACAAACATATTGAAAGGTTAATGTTTTACCTTATCAGGCATTCTGGATCTTGGGACCTGCCCCAAGCTTCTACGACGTTCAACTACGGCTTGATAGCTGAAATGGAAAGCGATATTTTTATCTTCCTCTGTAGTTTCTGTTATGAAGTCATCAACCTACATTACATATGATTGTGTATTTTTAATCATATTTGATAGGATTACAAAAACTTTGGAAGGCGATACAATTAATTATAAGATGTTTAGCTACTTAATTACAATTCTTGCGGCTAATTTCAAGTAGCCGCCCTGGCCTAGCTTGTGATGGCCCTTTTTTTCAATCCTAGATTTGGTTGCCTTTGAGGTGTCAGGAAACCTAGCATCAAAAGATTGAAGTCAGATATGACATAGCACACTTTTATTTTAGACATAGAGAAAATTAAAGCTATTGAATTAAAGTTGTAATTTACCTTGCGGGTCCAGTTGGCATTTTTCCTTCTTTCTTTACCCTTTTCTCTTTTCTGTCATGGATGAGTGCTCTCCACTCACTCTCTGGAACTGTGAGAGGACGCTCATATCTAGGGTTAAATTGCAATTGCGTCCTATAGGTGTCCCTGGTATATTTCAAATATTTGCCGGCTACCCGAGCCACCGCTGTTCTGTCAAATGTGCCGACCCCAAAAATGGCTTCTAGATAATCTAGAAGTTCTTTTTTCAGGTTGGAATTCTGGGAATTCCACCCTGTGCGTATGGTTGGGCCAAAAATTACCAACGCATGGCTCTCCAAAAACCTGTAGAACTCATTGTTTCCTACACAGAAAAAAAAAAATATTATCATTAATTTAAAAATAAAAATCATGATAAATATGTTTTAGATAGAGTACATGAAATAGTTAAAATATTAAAATTTACCTGGGAGTTGTACGTGCTTTATAGGGACACCTTCATCGTTCACCAACAACGTGCCATTAATGGTCCCTGTGGAGCTGACATGTGTAGCTCTAGGAAACGCAATAATGTAGTTGGCCATATCAGCCTCATCACTGCCAACACATTCAGTGGTTGGCTGGGTGTCTGCTTGGGCAGGGTGTGTTTCTTGGCTGGCACCTAAAGGAGTAGAAGGTGTACGAGAGGGTTGCTGGGAAATCTCTTGCCCTTGTGTCCCACTACCACCAACACCGAGTTCAGCAAGTGCCAGAAAACGCTACATACAAAAGAAATTTTTGTTAGTTTAGTCAATGTAAAAATTAAAAATCAAACTATCACAATTCATCTCATGCAGAACAAAAAAAATATCCTTTTGACTTTTTATTATTACCTAATATGTTTCTAGCTGGCTCATAATTTTTTTTATCCTCTCTTCTGTTTCAGGTGTTTGAGGCGTGTCTATCTAAGTATTAAATTCTAACCTTGCATCTCGTGCCTTTTTTCGCAACAAGAACACTGGAGATAGGGATGAAGAAAGCTCTTCCTCAAAGAGGGAATCATCAGGCGTACCATGGCTAGGTGTCTGCATATTTGAACAAAATTAATATTATTTCAATTATGTAAATAACTGAAATACCTGAAGATAGAGCAATGCTGGCACTTTACATGTTCTTCCGCTGGCCTCTTTCCGCGATCATCCCGTCTCGGGGTTGTTCCTGCACTGCTCTGATCAGTCTGCAACATTGCAATAAAATTATAAATGTAAAAACTTGAAAACAATATCTAACTTGAAAACACAAAATGAAAACTGAAATAATTTCTAATAAGACATCGGAAGACAGAGTTAGAGTTTCAAATATGCCTTGCATTGAATTCAGTCCTGGAAACATGTCATTGCACATTAAGGCACCCAAACAAGAGACGAATTGACAATGAAGACCTTATTGAATATATTGTTGGAGCAACTTCTAGTAAACTTGTTGTGAAGACCTTGAGGACATTTTTGGAGCAACATTGTTGAAGCTGATGGTATAGCATTGTTGGAGACGAGCTTGAAGGGCCTTGAAGTGAAGCTTTTGGGGCAACTATTGAAAAATCCTTAGAGCATTTAAGTAAGGCACTTTCTATCTTCCATCACCTTTTTCCTTTCAATATCCTTTAAACGATTTTGTTGATATTTAATGTTTGAAACTATGTTGCCAGGAAACGTGGGTTCGGGGATGGGGATGGGGACGGGGACGTCATTTTTTGAAATAGGGTGCGTGGGTTCGTCTGGGTATTTTTATATTAATATATATTATAATTTATATATCATATATAATACTATATTTTCTAAATTATAAATTATAAATTATAAATTTAATGACACTAATATAGTAATTTGTAAATTACTAATAATTTATAAACTTTAAACTTTAAAGATTTAAACACGCACATCATTCAACATTCAAGTTTCAACATTCACATGTGACATTTGTCATTGAAATTTCAAAATTTTTGTTTGATAATATCATGATTCATATATGATATCAAGTGCAATTTGGAGCTCAAATTACATATTTATAACTTATAAGAACTTAGAATCATGATTCAAAATTTCAAAATATATGTCCATTGCCATACTAAATTCAAAATTTGCCTCAAGGCATCTCCAAATGGCAAACTGTAAACATGAACTAGGAAATTTTGATATACTAAAATAAAAATAGCTAAAGCCTAATAGTGAGCAATGGCTTCCTCAAGCCATATCATCAGCATCACTTAGATCTTCACTTAGCATGCTCTCCAAGTAGGAATCACTCTCATCTTGAGGCTCTGGCTCATCCATAGCAATTTGAGGATGGATGTTTGTGGTAAGTCTACGCTTTCGCTGGGTAAGTTATGAAATTATGATTCATGGATAGGTAGGTATGTTTTAAGGTAAAAAAAAAAAAAAATTAAGTTTTAACTTCCCCCTTTATAATTGACTATAGCCTATGGGGTTGGATAGGCTACTTTGTCCTCCCTTGGGCAATTTAATTATAAGAGAACATTACAATTGGAATATTGTTCACTTCCACTGTTGTTTTGTATAATATTTCATAGTAGTCCCAAGGCAGAAAATTCACAGAATTAAGATCCAGGAAACCTAATGTTAAGAGATTAAATTTCTGTTACATTTAAAGTCAAAGCCAGCAGGAATTTCTTCACCAGTAACTAATCTGTCTAAGCCATGCCTAGTATGATAGATATGTTATTTGTCCAGTTTTACATCATAGTCATAGTAGCTACAGCACCTTTGGTGTGAACAAATAATCCCTCTTGGAAATTAGGTTGTGTATGTCCAGATTGTATTCGATCAACCCCATGCCAAAAAACCTGTAGGAAGCATTTTATACATCTACTATAACAGAGATGTAACTTTAATGTCTAAGATTTCTTTACCATTAAAAAATAGACATGTTTATTTCTGAGGTTTGATCTTTCTAAATATGCCAGACCAATTCATCCAAATAGCATACCAATTCATTTGAATCATTTAATTTTTAACTCTTAAGTTTTAAAATTTAATTGTAATTTGTATGTTTTAAAAAATAGTTAGAAACAATACCATTTAAAAAATAGGGTTCTCAGTCCTTGGCATTCCTTCACCTGGGCCTAGGGGCACACTAGAATAATTTCACACTAAACCATGCAAACTTAAAAGTAACTTAATAGATCCATAAATTAATAATAATCATAATTCCTAATTTCCTATTGTACGATATGATGAAAATTATTCAAACATGAAGCAATGAAGACATGCAATGTCTGAATTTCAAGATTGATGAACCAATACAAGAAGTTAGAAACTACAACTTTGATTCAATACTCTGTGTCCTAACTCCAGGAAGGAATATAGTTTGTAGTACGGAACATGCATCATGTATTATCAATTCTTAATTGACAACAACTAAAGGACATCTACCTCATCAATTCCTTCCCATTTTGTGTTTTTATGTTATATTCCTTATAAAAGTGTCAAATTTCTCTCAAAGTAAGCAACCACTAAATAAAATAAAAAATAGTTGAGATATGATTGAGAAATGGTCATTTATTTCTTAAAAGGATCTTCACGATTTCTTTGGTTGTTTTTCATCTCAAGAAACAAGAAATGACCTAAGAAAATATCGTGCTGTAATATAAGAAACAACACGGTGCAATGGCCATTTTCAAAGCCAAATGATGTCCATTGAGGACATGGCCTTTATTTGGTTCCTGTTTCATAGGAGTTTCGGGTAGAAATGGAACTTTGTTGTACCATTCCCAATAGTAAAAAGAGAAAACCTTCTTTTTCCATGGGAAATAATTTACCTTTCCTTTTTCAAGATAATCTAAATCACAAAAAATATGAACTATACTGCACACATTCTTGGATAATGTGAAAGTGGAAAAGGAATACCCTACACAAGTGATGCACACATGTACATTTGAACACTAATAAATTTTTGTAGTTGAAATGCAATGCTTTTTTTCATTTAAATGTAGGGTTTTTAAAGCAGGGAGAAATAATGGCTGCCAAATTAATAAGCGTTTCTTTGGGAAAAATTTAAATCTTGTATTGGGTGATGAAGATAATATAGGGTATTGAATCTTGATTCTTGACATCTAGAGAGAACCCTACAGCCTAACACAATCCAATGGAATTGACCAAAAAAACCTAAATAGAGTCAACCCTACTATAGGAGGAAGGGCCTGTAGTAAGAAATTACCATTTTGCAAGAGCTGAGGGCGAATGTTGTTCTGCAAGAGCTGAGGGCGAACGCTGAGGGCGAATGCTATTCTGCAAGAGCTGAGGGCGAATGCTGTTCTGCAAGAGCTCAGGGCGAATGCTGAGGGTGAATGCTGTTTTGCAAGAACTGAGGGCAAATGCTGAGGGAGAATGTTGTTCTGCAAGAGCTGAGGGTGAATTCTGAGGGAAAATGATTTTCTGCAAGAGCTGACGGCGAATGTTGTTCTGCAAGAGCAGAGGGCGAATGCGTGCGTGATATCAGATGTTAATGTAGCTATTGCGACGGATATAAGTTTTGTATTTTTAATAAAATAATTTTTATGTAGCGCGCATATAAGTTTCATATTTTTATGTAGCACACATATAAGTGTCATTATACCGACGACGGAAAAAGCGTCGCTATTGCGACGGATGCCTCCAAACGTCGCAATTGCGACACTTAGACATTGTGTCGCACTTGCGACGTTTGGAGGCAGTCGTTGCAATAGCGACGCTTTGGGGCATAGTGTCACAATTGCGACGTATTCCTCCAAACGTCGCAATTGCGACACGTTGTCTAAGTGTCGGTATTGCGACACTTTTCTATAAACGTAGGTATAGCGACGGTTTCAGGTGGGATTGAAAACATTTGGGGAAATTTTCGACATTTGGTCAAAAGCGTCAGAACCAAGTGTCGGAATTTCCCCCAAATGTAGTAGTGTATATATTATATCTCCCCAGATTTCCCTATAAAAAAACATGAGTTTGGGCCATTGAAGTTAACATATTCCCTATATGAAAACTTTATACGCTCACTCCCTTGGTTTCTCTATCACAACACATGAGTTTCCTTTCTTTGAAGAATTGTTTAAAGTTGGATCCTTTATTGGAAAGTCCCCTTAACATGTATGACCATGAAATTATCAATGGTTTCTTGTTCCATGTAGTCATGGTTGAAATTTTCTTGTGTCAATTTCTCTACTATCTCTAATGTGTCTAATAATGGTGGAAATTATGGCCAAAGGAGGTCCACATTGAACACTAGGTGTGAGGAAAGAAGTGGGAGGATAAACTACTCAAATTCATTGTCACCCACAACCTTGTTGATGATGTAGGGTCCATAGTGAAATGGACAGAGCTTATAATGGGGTCCTATAAGGAACTCTTTTTGAAATGCAAACAAACCTTGTCTCCGAACTGAAACTTGTGTTGCACTTGGTGTTCATCATAGCATTACTTGTACTTGGTATTAGATTTATGAAAAATATCATGTACCTATTTATGGATGTGTTGAATCCACACAATAAATTTGGTGGCTTTGCCAGCTTGAAATTGAACATGGGAATATTTTGCCTATGTGGATGTAAGGGGTACTGGCGCTACATCAATAGGAACCAATGGTTGAAATTCCAAGCTCACCTAAAATTTCTATGGTTATTCGATCTATGGAAGTATCTATTGTAGTTTTGTTGAACATAGTGGAGACTTTCATCCCATGTTTGTGGATGTTTAGAATTGTACATGTACAAGATATGCATGATCATCTTGTTGACAACCTTGGTTTGGCCATTAGTTTGGGGGTGGATGGTAGTGGATTTGGTGAGCTTGGCATTTCACAATGACGAGGGGCTTAGTGAAATTTTCTTAGGAACCTATTATCTCAATCTAATATGATTAACTACGGTAACCCAAAATGTACCCACACCCATTCAAATAAAATACTAGTAGTGACCTTTGCTATGATATTATTTTTGTATGTTGTCAAAATGGCCATTTTAGAATTTGATCAATAATCACAAAACGAAGTCACTTCCCTATTTGGTTGAAGTAATACCATACATGTAGTCCATTGAGATGGATTCTTAGGGCCTATTAGGAGTAGGAATATGTGTGTACAGTCCTTTATTCTTAACAGTTGGTTTGGAAATTTCATAGGTAGTGTGAGACCTGATATTCTTGTTGACATCTTATCAAAGTTTCAACCAATAAAAATATTTTTTTAGCACGACCAAAATTTTCCATGAAAAAAATGTCTTGTCATCCATTTGTAGTAAACTTCCCAAATCATCCTTGCACTCTCGCTTGAAATAACATAGATATGGCCCATATGGCATAATTTTTTGTCTTGAACATGAAATTCATTGATAATTGTGCATATGCTCAACATGCGGTAAGTGGTAGTGAAGTTAGGATTTCTCTCATAGAGTTGGTCCCACCCAAAGGCCTCATGTCCATAGGAGTAGAGCATTATGGCTAGTCTTGCGATTGGAGGTAGATTGAGGGATTCAACGATGCAATTGGTACTCCCTGCCTTATATTTTATGGTGATCATTTTGTAATTTTCCTTACATCTGCATAATTAATGGGCCTCTGCAAAGTGAGAAGATTGGTCATATGCACCCTTTTTGAAGCAATCTTATATCAGACACTTGATTTCCTCATTTTATAGAAGAGAGTGGCAATAGACTGGCCCATTGGGTAGAGGTACACTAGGCGTCATATCGATTGAAATATTGATCAAATAGTGTAGAGGTACTCCAGTGGGTGAGGGAAAGATGTATTTTTACTCTTCCCTGACCTTATCCACTTGCTTCTACTATATGGAAATACCCTGTGTGGAGATCATGGATGTGGTTGTAATATTCTACTCACTTTGAGATCAAATTGGGAAGAAGACAAATTTTTTATTCTACAAGATGACCTCCCTACATTTATTAGTAGAGATAAAAAAATGGTGGTAGGTGGAGCTACCTTTCATATCATATATATTTGTCTACCCAAAATAACGATGTTGTGAGGTCTAGAATCATATAAAACATGACACTTCCACAACTATGGTCGGCCTAAAATAACATCAAAAACTTCAAGGGATGGATATCACATAATACCTCATCCTTGAAGGGCTTTATGTTGTAGCATATGCAATACTTTTGGTTGACGTGGAGATATTTCCCTTGACGAAGCCACTTTCAGTTGTATGGATGTAGGTGTGATGTTGTTGGTAGGTCTAACCATTTGGAGACCTCTATTGGGATGAGATTATTTTGATTTTCATTTTTGACAATGAAGTGCAAGAGAACACCCTTTACGCACATCTGCGAGTGAAAAAAACACTAACCTTTCTCCATTTCTTTAGGCTCACTTGAATAGACCTTGGTGGTAGAAATGATGAAATTAGGGTCTGCATTAATGATTTTCTCCCTTTTTATAGATTTTATTCAGATTTGGAACCTACATCTAACTCCAAGGCTTTCATCTCAGCCACCAATGATTGCTTTGAGCGACATTCATTGATGTTATGCCAAGGGATCTTATGGAAATCACACCACTTTCTTATGTCTTTATTCGTAATCCCATTACTCTTCTTTGTTTGCAGCTTGGGGTGGTCAATCCTGGATCTGTCCTTTGTTTTTTGGTTTGGGATGCCTTTTACCGAATTATGTTATGAGGAATATATAGATCCAAACTCTCGCTTATTTGTTTAAATCCACGCTCGATTTTTACAACATATTTGTATGTTGTTCCCAATGAAGAGATGTATAGAAACTCCATTTATTTCTAGAAGTACCTTTGCAAACCACCACAGTATTTGAGCAACAGATGTCACACATATTCATTGATACCCATATTGTTGTACAAGGCATGGAAGATATTTGTGAACTCCAACACTTTTTGGACTCTCTCATGTTGTAGTGTGGTCCATCTCATGTAATAGTTGTAGTAGCTTCCAATAGGGTAATATTGTTCCTTCATATACTCTAACTTGAAAGAGGCCTAAGTGGATGTGAATGCAAACATTGTGGATTAATTTGTGGCATTTTTCTCACAGTTATTCTCCCGATAATCCTTGACATGAAGGATGTATTTAAGGAGTACAAAGGTAATAATTTCTCTATCGAAAAAATTGTGGACTAAAAAATACCCTTCTAACAAATTTATCTATTTTTCTAGAGCATTCACATCTATCTAACCTTATAATATAAGAATATCAAAAACTAAATAACACCCTAAATATAAAAGTGAAAATTTGAAAATTATGTGTTGGCCGATGTCATCCATTAGAGAACCTAGGAAATATTATACATCATCTCATCCCCTTGTCGCATGATAGATTCCTCGAGCAATGGTTTAATAAGATCTCCAGCTCCCTCGTATTTCTTTTCTTCTGCAATGGGAGGTCGACGGAGTCGAAAAAGATAATATTTTAAAGGTTAAAGTAGTTCAAGCCCAAAATCCCTTAGCTCACTGTGGACATGCACAAAAAAACAGATAAAGAGTAGGTCACTTTGATTCCACTAATCCACATTGTCTAAGGAATGAGATAAAATATTGATGATAAGAAAATGTCAGAAGTGAATAAAAGAAATAATATAGAGTAAATTCATATGAAAATTGTTTAATTATTATTAAATGGTAAAAATATCGTTGGACTACATAATGAGAAAAAAATCATGTATTTTACAATTGTGAAGGCTCATATCTATGTTATCTATTGCGCCTTTCCACCTAGAGTCATACTTTTGTCATATGTCCAATACCATGTGTTACAAAATCCATGGGTGAATACCATAAATCCCTATGGTAAAGCCTAACAAGTAGTTGTATATGGTAAAAGCTAATTCTATGATTATTATTTTATTTCATTTTTTTCGACCTCTCAAATCCATGAGTGGATAACATGGTTTACCAAAACCATGGGCATGGAAACCACAAACAATAGAAAAAAATTATTAATTATGGTGATTTGATGGAAAAAGTGTATTTCCACCAATTTCCACTTGGATCAATCACACTACAAGTTTCAAGAACTCACCCTTGCAATCTCTAAGATAAAAAGTCTTTAGAACTTGAACATGGTAACAAAGTCTGAAATCTTCTTTAACTCATAACCAACCAATGTTGATTAGACATCGACTTCAAAGGCCCATGATAGTCCTCTACATAATTTAGAGCTAACTTTATTGGTGACTTTCATATACATCTTCTTGAATGTGTCAAATGAATATTCTTTATGCTTATGGAATATAGATTTTTTATTAATCATATTGTATGTTTAAACGTCAATTTTATTTAAATTTCATAATTTTGTTTTTCATAAATCAATTTTTCATTATCACAATGCCATGAATATGTTATTTCCCAATATTAAAGTATTAAAATAAAGTACAATCATCTTACAACACTCGAAAAAATATTTTGATTAAATTATGAAGAATATGTGCAAAGTAATCTCTCTTTCTCTCTCTAACTAGAAAAATAAATATTTTTATTATAAATTTATGTTTGGGGGTGCAACAATACATTCATAAACCAAAATTTCATAATTTAGGCTCATAGGTTCACCATCCTCTTTCATCATTATACCTAAAACCAAAATGAATATTACATTACCTATCCTATACTTATTCCATTTGTAATTCCTCAATAATAGCCCCAAGGTCAGATAAAATTTACATTCCATATTTATTAATTATAAGCATTAATATCCTCCACTTAGAGCAAGGATATTGGTTCCTGAAAGGGGCCAATTACATTCAAATTAGGAATGTTTCTAGAACTAATACCAATTGATTTACTAGAAATTTTAAAGGGTTCAAATACCAGTTGTTTTCCTTGATGGATTTCTTCAAATTAAATCTACAAATGAGCGATTTCAACCTTGATCCAATTCATTTGAGTTATAAAACTAGATTCAAATAGTTATACTCGAGCTATAGTGGGAGAAGATCTCCTTGCATGTTCTAAAGGTACTGCTCTACCTTGTCACTATCGAAATTCTTGAAAATTATTTTTATGAGATCTCCTTGCATGTTCTAAAGGTACTGCTCTACCTTGTCACTATCGAAATTCTTGAAAATTATTTTTATGAGATTCTATTTCCAAATGGGCTTAAGATTTAGATGGGCCAAGGATAAAACCAATATTTACTACTTCACCTCTATTGGATTAGGATCTTGTGTACATTGAAGTGTCCCTTGTTTTTATTTTATAATTTCCCTATGGCTTCCTTGCACTACTCTAAATTTCCTTAAATTAATCCATCCAATGAGCATTACATGCCGTAATATCAACAAAAATATCCACAAAGGAAACTTAATGACCTCAATTGCTGAAAAAAAATAGATAAATTCTCCCCATTTTTGTGGTAGGAGAGCTCAAAACTTCCATTTTCCCTTTGATATCTTGTTCGAACACTCTGCCATAATATTTGCATACAACCCCAAATATGCACAAACAAGAGCAGATAAAACCATATTGTGATTGTCAACTGCTCATAGGGGATCATAAAATTGCATTAAATCTGCTATCATCATTACTACGATGCTTACCTATTTTCTTGCATGAAAAGGGATAAAAAACAATTGTTTAATATCATTGTCTAGGTGCAAGTACATGATAGCTATGAGCCTTCCAATGTGAAATTCATCATTGATAGAATGGGTTTTCAAATCCATCATTTTCCTGTTTACCATTTTGAATTGATTGCATAGGCCACCCTCCATAGGTGCACCCATGTGCATGGATTTTTTATGTGGCCCCTCATGGTTAAAGCTACAATGAGGCCCTCCTTATATTAGGCCTAATTTCATCATATAATTTATGATACTTAGAGGTTAATTAAGGAATTGGGTAATGATCTCTCATCCCATTGATTCTTATGGTTCTAGGATCTAACGTTGTGTCTTGATTGGGAAATTGTTTGCTACTTGAGGATTATGTCAAAGTATATGGAAAATTGATTGCATTGACACCAATTTGGAGAAATGGACCATCCTTTTGAAAATATTCCAAAGATTGTGATCCGACAGAAGAGAGCCTAAAATAAAATGATGAAGAACTATCCTTGAATAACTAATAATTATTAAATTTTGTTTATTAGGGGCAGATGCTTGAGTCAATCCTTAAAGGAGGGCATATGCCTTAGCTTGATAATTTGAGGCCTATCCTAGTCCCCAAGAATATGAATGTTCTACTTGTCCTCTTGGGTGAATAACACCTAGGTATAATTATTTACTTGAAAAAATATACTTAAATGAGATGGCCCAAAGTAAAATGTTCTTATGGATAATTCAAACTTTGATAGAAAATTATCATCACTCCACTTAACCATTTATCTCAGACTTCATAGTATTTACACATTCATATAATTAAATTGATTTGAATACATTAGAAGATCCTTTATCAATGGAGGATTTCAATTGGTTCTGGGTATCTTGTTGTTAATAGACTATCATGATGGACATCTCTTTGAGTGTAAGTGGATAATTTAATACCTACTTGTTATATATTATATACATTTTCATAGTCTTAACAATGATTAACTTAGAAAATTATCATAACTCCATTTAATTTTTTTTTTTGTAAGTTGGGTAGGACTACATTTTCATCACCATGTCCAATATATATCACCTTGATCGGGGCGGGGAATTGAACCAGTGACTTCACATCAAGGAGTGCCTTAACAGAGTACTCGATCATCGTCTATCCAAGACCCCATGGGCAATAAATCCATTTAATTATTTATCTAAAACTTCGTAGTATTTACACACACATATAATTAAATTGATTTGAATACATTAGAAGATTCTTTATCAATGGAGGATTTCAATTGGTTGGTGGTATATTTATGCTAATAAAATATCATGATGGACATCTCTTCGAGTGTAAGTGGACAATTTAATACCATCTTGTTATATATTATATAAATTTATGTAAATTTCCATATTCTTTACATTGATTAACTTAGATGTTATTTTTTGTAAATTATACCAATTGTATTTCTTCACAAAAACATGATTACATAGCGTTTGATATAGATTTACTTAGGGTGAAATTTTCTTTACTACACTCCCAAGAGCTCAAATCATGCACAGAAAAAGCCCCATACAACCCCCTGTACAGAACCCCAATACAATGAGAAATCCGTAGATAAAGGTGCTCACACCAACATGAAACAAATATACATAATTTATCAACAATGAAAATCCCCATATACCCAACTATAGATCCCACCTTTCGGGAATTAACCCTCAAGACAAGACCCTGATTTTTCTTTTTTTCCATTTTTGTCTTCGAACGTTGGTCCAACCTAGTGAATTATCAAGCCCTGTAACTACTGGTTCTATGACCTCATTATCGTTAAATACTTCCAGTTCCATGGGATCAATAATGCTTATCATTTCCTTGCCACTTTTAGAAAGTTCTAATTCATGGGTTATTTTCTTCCCACTTGTTGTTGCCACAATTATGGCTGAAGCTCTTTCTTGCTCTTGCCTTTGATGATTCAACCCTCTTTGTGAATGAGACATTTCTCCTAGAGCCCCAAGGAAAGGTAGGGAGGGTGTCATATCTAAACATGATGTTGGATAGTGTGGGTTATCACTTCCTTGTCTAGTTGAATCATTGGATCCCTTTTTTTTTCCCTTAGGATCACTCTAACCATGGCTAGAATTATTCGATGCCTACAAGGAGGAATCCCTTTTCGGAAATGGACATACATTCTAAAGATGACCAACTTGTTAACAATTCCTACATTGGAAAGCTATATTTTCATAGTCTAGGGTTGGGAATACACATTTACCAACCACTTGATCTCTAATTTATCTGACAAACCGTTATTAAGATCTACCTCAATGCATAAGAAAATATAGGTGAAAATTCCTTCTGAAATTATTTCCATGTTTACTTTCATGAATTTTCCAATTAAATTTCCCACTTTTTCTAAGAGGTTTGGATGGGTAAAGTGGATGGGAAAATTGGGAAATCTTACCCATACTGGAGTAGTCATTGGTGGAATAGTGAGAGGATTGAAGTTTGGAAACCACAGTTGCACATAAAGAATAACTCATCCCCAAAACCATGAACCTTGGTCAAGGATTTTCTGCTTACCCTCAAGACATTTGAAGACCACCACAAAAAATCATTTTGATCAAAATATCAATTCTATATTTTGGGTCCATTTTTTATAGATCCAATCTCTAAGGGCGAGTGATGAGGGCCAAAATTTGTTGAAACGATATCTGATTTCCTTTCCTATATACTCTGCAGCCTTCATATTGATGCTAGCATTTCTCACTTCCAGGATAGGAATGCCCATAAAGTGCTCAACCATAAAGCCAAAGCCAGAAATTTCCTTAAAATTCAAGGAGCTGGGATCGGGCTTGAGGGCTTCCTTAAAAGACATGGACTTGGTGGCAGAAGGAAGCCCCCCTCCCTTGGATTCCCCTTTAAGCTCTGCAATGAGGGATATTGAAGCCTCATTTTCGAAGCCATAGCCACTTAGAAGGAATTCCTCTTTTAGTATCTTGCCTTTATACATAAGCCTCAAAAGCTCAGCTGAAATTCCTATAGGAGCTTGGAGTTTGGTAGTGAGCTTTGAGTCAACTACATACATTGTTATACTAATAGTACCTTATGAAAGAGGTTTGACAAATATTATGAAATGGGGCGAGTCTTAAGCTAAGGATCCTTGCTTCACAAGATCTTTCTGTGGGAAGTGAGGGACTGAAGCACGCCAACCCTCTTCATCTTGGTGAAACATTTTGACAAACTGTTTTCAAACTTTCTCAGTGCCGTCCCATCTAGCTCACCACGCCTTTGATTAACTTAAATATTTATATTATTAAATGATTATAATTTTTATATATTTAATATTAATGATATTATTTATATATGAATATTTATTCATAACAAATCGTATAGGATATTTTTGAATAATCATGTGATTTTGATGAATAATCATGTGATTTTGATAAATATCATATATTAGTTTTTTTATAAACAATATGCTTTGAAAACTCTAAAATTTTAAATTAATTTTAATAATTTTTTTAAGATAGATGTGAAAAGAATGTAGTTTATATATATATATATATATATATATATATATATATATATATATATATATATATTAATTAGTTAGTTAGATCAAATCCATATAATTAATTAATTATTTAGAACAAATCCAAAAGAAAAGACTTAACAATACAATTATATTAGAGTTTAAATATTATATTAGACATAGATAAGTATAATTGTTAACTGGATTTTAAATATTATATTAGTTATAAATAAGTATAATTTTTAATTGGATGTAAAGTAGGTGGTTGGGAGAAATGTTTTATCTTCTTTGTTTGAGTTTAAATGCAATAGGTAACATGTTGAATTCATAATGAATATATTTTTATATTAAACTAATATTTTATGTGTTCAATCTTGTTTTTTAATTTGTTTTTTTTTTTCTAGATTAATTACATTTTGATCGAGAACCAACTATTATGGTTCATTTTCTGGAAAAAGATGAAAAATATGATCTATCCACATGTTTAACTAGTCAAAAATTCATTTTTTTTAATAAACCAACCTAGACCCATCTTAGCTCTAGATCAACCAACTGGCAAGATGGATCAAATCCATTTTCACTCTAAAAAAGGTTTGCATATTAAGATATTTGATCCCTCTTTGCCCTTGGTAGATCCGAAATTAAGATGGATCTCGGTTAGTTTAATTATTAATTATTATTATAGTTATTATTAATATATATTAAATATTATTTTCATTGTTATTGTTAGTATTAGTATTTTTATTAATTTTTTTTTGGTGAATTCTGTAATCATTGTAGGTACTTTTATTACTTATTGATTAATAAAATTATGAATATTATATTATAGAGCATATAATTATTAATTATTTTTAAACATATAATTGTTTAGTTCATTAAGTAGGTAGGAAATATGAATATTAAATTATAGAGCATATAATTATTAATTATTTTTAAACATATAATTATTTATTCATTTAGTAGGTAGGTATATGAATATTAAATTATATTTGTATTATGTAACCTATTAATAATTCAATTAATAAAATAATAATAATAATAAAACTCTTAATCAATTATTTATTTTTATTCTAGTCAAACTAGCCGTTTTTTACAACAACTAGTTAGGGCTCTCCTCATCTATTTAGATGGGTTCCTAGATCAGATTTCTCATCTTGCCTTGATGATGAACCACATTGGTTGGTTCGAAACGTGTCGACAAAATATTCTTTGATGTGATTTTTTACCGAAAGATTTTATACACATTATTAATTTTATGTTATTTTATTTTTATTTAATTTGATTAAGTCAAAATGTTAAACAAGACATTACATTACAACATCTCTACCTTATTAGGTTGGACATTAAATTACAACATGTCTACCATACTAAGCTGAGATAGGTCAAGAACCTAATATTTTTAGTAAATTAAATAAACTAATTTTTTATTAAAATATATTTTTAAACAAAATTATGTGTTTAAATTTTTAAAAATATATTTAAAAATTTAAAGTATATATTTTATACAATAGTGCATTTTTCGATTGACATGGAAACAATGGCATTCACTTGGAAAACCCATATGAGGCATTACATTTGGTATGTTCATCCAATTTTATAGAATTATAATGTACAACATGAACATCAAAGAGAATCTAGATAAAAATACAAATAGTACATTTGATTTCAGTGACGCTTGAATGATCATGTACTTTTTTGCCCACCCCGAGAATTTCCTTACTTGAATTATAGGCCCTTATTGCCTGATCTTTGATATCCCTAATAACATCAAACAAATTCTTCATCCTGCTGGAATCGAAAACAACGAGAGAACTAACTTCATCACTTAAACCATTGAGTGCCTCAACTTTTACTAGTGTTATGTTTTTCTCTCCAACAAAATTTCTTGAGGGAAAAACCAGTGTTTCAGAGAGAACGAATGTAGAAAACATGATTTGTTGCAAGGGCATCACCGCTTCCTCCTTAACCAGCCTTGAAGTTGAGAACCCCATATCTATGTATCAATCTATCCAAGACCTCAACCAACCAATCATCTACATCGATAACCAACCCTTCTAGCCCTCAGGTAATACCTTTCAGAACCAACTAGAGTAAGACACAGCCAGGACCCACAAAGCCTTAATCTGTCGAATTTTGCCAAAAATATTCTAAAAAAATAATGAAAAAATACCAATCCATGGTCATCTGGTTGACAATAGAAACAACAACACTACAATAAGAACATTAGACATCACCACTACCATAAGTGGCAACATCAACAACATATTCATCTCCGAAGTACCCAATGAAGAAAATGGTTGATTGTTGTGATTGTGCAACTGAGGTTAACACATTCCCTACTATCAAACTATATATGCTCTCTTCCCTAATTTCCCTATCAAAAAACATGAGATTGTGCAACTAAGGTTAAGACATTCCCTACAGGAAAATTTTATATGTTCACTCCCCTAATTTCTCTATCACAACACATGAGTATATCAATTTGAATATGAATGGATTCTCACACTCATGGCATATCACTGTCAATGATTACTAAGTGCTCTCACCTAAAATTCAGTGTTAAATGAAGTGGTTCATGGCTTAAGAGATGAAAGAATGTTTCTTGTTAACTGTATGCAACAATGTGAGTGAGACAGGATGCAATTAATGATATCAATATATTAGACTGAAATAAATATATTAGGGGTGCCCTATGTTGAATATTGAGTTTGATTGGGTATAATAGTGTTGGAAAAGGGAATCTCCATACTAAGGATAGAATATGGGAATCCTACAACTCATAGAATATGATTGACATGTATAAAATAGACATAGTCTAAAAATAGACTTTGCACCAAAAATAGCCTGCGGGCCCACTTAGTGAAGGCGACTCTTTTCACTAAGCTCATCATCTTGTTGAATCTCAACACTCCCTCTCAACAAGATAGGGATTACTCTCTTGCCGATCTTGCTCTCTTATGGTATTAAATTTTCTCCTGGTGAGCACCTTCGTCGAGGCCTGCATCCTGATCCTCCGTAGGAATGTAAGAAAGCAACATGATCTTCCGCTGCACACAATCTCTGATATGATGATACCGGATGTCAATATGTTTAGATCTATCATGAAATACTGGATTAACCGAGATTTTAATGCAACTCTTATTATCACAATATATCATAGTAGGATCTAAGTGTGAACCAAACAACCCGACAAGGATCTTTCTCATCCATATAGCCTCGCATGAAGCCAAACTTGCTGCCATGTACTCAACCTCCATTGAACTAAGTGCCACAGATCTCTGTTTCTTGCTGTATCAAAAAACTGTTGTAGACCTGATACTGAATATCCCTCTAGATGTGCTCTTTCTGTTCGTTGGGCTCCCTGCCTAATCTGCATCCGTGAAGCCATGCAGCTTCAACTCATTCTACTATCTATACCACAATCCATATCCTGATGTGCCCCTAAGATACCTCAGGACATGCTTGCCTGCCTTCCAAAACAGCTTGGTAGTCTTAACCATAGCTTGTGAAAGCTGGTTAACAGCATAGCATATGTCCGATCGTGTATTGACTAAATACATGAGCGAACCAACCAACTTTCGATAAACATTGGCATCCACTACCTCTGCCGATGTAGCATCCTCTTTCCTCCAACCACCAAGAAGAGGAGTGTCGATAGGCTTGCAGCCTTGCATGTGAAACTTCTCCAGTATCTCCCAGGCATACTTTCCTTGAGACACAAAAATTCCACCCTTCTGCTGCCAAATTTCCAATCCCAGGAAATAATGAAGGAGGCCCAAGTCCTTCATCTCAAACTCCTTTGCAAGATCTACCTTGCATGAGTGTATCAACAGTTCATCACCTGCTAGTATCAAATCATCTACATAAAGTACAATGATCAGTAACTTACCCTCCACCACAATCTGGTATAGGTTCAGATCTGGTGAAATAACTATCTATCCGTGTGTACCAAGCACGAGGTGCTTGTTTCAGCCCATACAGCGCTCTTTTGAGCCTGCACACGTGTGACTCGCTGCTGAAGATTTCGAATTCTTCAGGCTGCTCTATGTAAACCTCCTCCTCAATGACTCTGTTGAGGAACGCAGTCTTCACATCCATTTGATGAATGTGCCAACCCATTTTCACTGAGAGAGCAAGGATGGTCCATATGGAATAATACCTTGCGACAGGTGCAAAGGTTTATTCATAGTCAATCCCCTCGATCTGTGAGAAGGCCCGGGCAACAAATCTTGCCTTTTACTTCTCGACACTCCCGTCAGCAGCTTGTTTCACTTTGTAGATCCATCTCAAACCTACCACTGATTTCTCTTCCAGCCTTGGGACAATCTCCCATGCACTGTTTATGACAATTGAATCATACTCTTCCACCATGGCATCTACCCATGCAGGATCTGCCACAGCTTCCTCGAAAGAAGATGGTTCGGTCACGATACACTTGCTCATCAAAGCCATGTATCTAGTAAACCAATCAGGAGACTCTCTCTGTCTACGCTATGATGTAGGTATTCCTACATTCTGCGCTGCATCAAGATTCAATCACTCAGCTTCTGTAGTGCACTTTCACCCTCTGATGTTTGGCATTGCATGAGTGGTTTCTTCCACTCCATGAACCTCCACTTGTGGCTGATCCACTTCCAGAGGCTCATCTTTAGGAACAAGTAGCTCCTCATCTTCATGCAAGTGTAGCTCCCTCTCAAGCGACAACTTCATGGCTTTCTCCTCATGAAATTTGATATCCCATCACACAACAGTCATCCGACTGTCTAGCAAATACACACAATAATTGTGGGGTGTTTCTGTGTACCCCACAAATATCCCAACCTCTGCGGTTGGCTCCAGCTTCATCCTGGCATCCTTCGTCACATGAATGTAAACATGTGAGCCAAAAATATTCAAATGAGAAATATCAGGCTTCTTACCAGAAAATGCCTCTTTGGGTGTACTCATGCCAAGTACTCTATGAGGACAACAGTTTTGCACATAAACCGCAGTGTTGCATGCTTCAGCCCATAAGTGTATGGGAAGGCCCTGATCATGAAACATCGCCCGTGCAGCACCCACGATCATTCTGTTCTTTCTCACCGCGACCCCATTCTGTTGTGGGTTATGAGGCGCTATGAGTTCTCTTCGAATTCCTTCTGCGCTGCAAAAGGCTTTGAATTTTCCAGAGATGTATTCACCACCATTATCGCTCCTTAGAGCTTTCACCTGCTTCCCCTACTCTTTCTCAACCAGCGCCTTGAACTCACAGAAATTTGAGTATGTCTCACTCTTCTTCTGCATGAAGAAGATCCAGCACTTACGAGAAAAGTCATCAACAAATATCACATAATAACTTCGCTTTGCTGTCGAAGCTACTGAGAAAGGTCCACACACATCTTCGTGAATTCTCTCAAGGATCGTCATGGCATGACTATCCTTCTCATGAAAAGTGGTCTTCACAAATTTTCCCAAAGTACATCCCTTACACTGATCTGACAGCGCAAGTGTACCCTTGGGAAGCCCGGTAGAAATCTGCTGCAAAATTTTCAAAGCGCCATGGTGAAGATGACCCAATCTCCTATGCCATAATTCGCCCTCATTCTGGCTCACCACTCCTTCTGCTTTGCCTGCCATTGCTGCGTAGCCATATACCTGCAATTGATAAAGGTTCTTAACTCGAACCCCTATCCTCCAGGATTCACCAATTGTTTTACTACGCAGGAAAGCCTTTCCCTCGCTAAAAACAACATCATATCCCTTGTCTTCCAACATCACCACAGAGATTAGATTCTTTTTCAATCCTGGAACATGCATGACATCCTTCAATATGAAAGGTTTTCCAGACTCGCTCTCAAAGGAAATGGTCTCTATACCCGTCGCATTGTATCTACCATCATCGCCCATCTCAATGTGCACTCCAAGATCCTTCTCATCCAAATCACTAAACAAATCTTTGTCTCCGGTCATATGGAAAGACGCACCACTGTCAAGAAACCACACTAATCCCATCAAACTTGAAACCAAGCATGCGATCAGTGAAAAATCCAACTCAAATTGTGAGGCTAAGGCCTCTACAGCTGTAGATCCAGTAGCCTACTTATTTTTCTTCTTCTGTGGACAATTAGTGGCATAATGTCTATGTTGGTGATAGTGAAAGCACTTCAACTTGGACAAGTCCTGCTTCTTGCCTTTCGCACCAGATTGAGAAGGATTTTTCTTTCCCTTCCCTTTCCTTGCTTTGGCATCCAAAGAGAAATTTTCTTCATCTTCATTCTTTGATGAAGATCCATCCCTGGTACCCCGCCTTATCTCCTCCTGCACAAGATCCGACCGAAGTCGCTCCCATCTCGACAGTTTCTCCTGACCATTGATAGAGTCCTCGTAGCTATGCCAACTCTTCAGAAGCCCAAGGAGAGCCAAGATCACCAAGTCTTCTTCATCTACAATAACCCCCACACTTCCCAGCTCATCTTTGCATTGTACGAACTTCGTGAGGTATTTTGGTATACTGTCGCCTTTCTCCACTTTTATTTTTCTGAGCTTGTCTTTAAGCGCCAACTTCCTCTGGTCGCTTCTGTTTGGAACAAGTCTTTCAAATATTTCCACATTAAGAATGGAGTAGCTTTACCGTGAAGGTTGGACACTATGTGATCCTTCACACCTTCCAACAGAATTCTTCGACACTTCTCTACCTTATTTTTCCATGCGTCAAGTGCGGCTACATCGCTAGAAGTAGGTTTTGGAATTTCAGCATCTATGAATTCCTTCAACCCATTATCATCCAGCACCGCCTCCATCCTGTCCTTCCATGAAATATAATTTGAGCTACCATCAAGGGCATACTCCAATCGCAATCCGTTGAAAGACATTTCAATGAATGCTCAACTTTGACACCAAGAAAACACTGCAGCAAATTCGAATTCCACCAACACAAAACTCAACCGCTTCAATAATTGCAATCTGCTATGATCAATATCGCTCTGATACCATGTAGAAATTATATAACTTATGTGTTATATATCCAATATTCTCCTGATCACACACTATTTTAACTTCATGCACAATACAGAATCTATTCCACCATTGATCATCACATGCGGAAATCAAATCAATTGCAATGCACACATGAAACAATAAAAATTCACACACATTAACACAGATGTTTAACGGGAAAGCCTAAAGCTAAAAACCCCAAATATCTATATACAATATATGTCATAGATATCATGTAGCAATCCTCATAAAAATCTGATCATATAAAGCTCTCAGTACAATACAATCGCTACACACTAATCAGGCCCGATCTTGCAAATCCATGCACCGATCTTTGCCACCTACTAGCCTGCCTCTACTGCGCAATCCCTGCTGAAGAATGGCTCTGAATGAACTCGAATTCACCAACCTTGCACTGCGCAATTCTCATTGGCATCTCCACTGAGTGTTGGATGCAATCAATGCATCACTCTAGTCACAACTGATAGTCACACTTGCTCTTTCACCTACCTCTCCACTGGTCTCCACTGAAACTGCCATGCACTGTAGTTAACTGATGTATTCTTCAGTTGATTAATGAGTTATTATTTGGTGAATTAATTAACTAATTAATTCACACCACTCTCACTAGTGTATCAATCAGTTAGACTAGATACAACTAGCTCAACTGAGTCTAACTAAGTTAAACTAAATACAACTCCATCAACTACTTCTATAACTCCACCAAACTCCGTCACATGAGTTCTAACTGAAGTCCTCATGCATTAGCTCCAGTAAACCCTCAAGACTAGTGTAATTCCTTCTGTCAGCTGCTGTGCCACATATGTGCACTTAACTGAAGTGCTCCAAGAGAATAAGATAATGTTTAGAGTCCAAATACTATTAAGAGCTAATAATATTCGACATATCTATTTTTATACTGGCAATCTAAAAATAGATTATGCCTAATATGTCTAACAATATAAGTCCATCTATTTTTCCAACTTGACCAACCATCCACAAATAGCATCCTGCAACTCATAGAATATGATCGACATGTCTAAAAATAGACTTTGTGCCAAAAATAGCCTGCGGGCCCACTTAGTGAAGGCGACTCTTTTCACTAAGCTCATCATCTTGTTGAATCTCAACATCAGGATCAAATCGAAAGTATGAAATATGGGTACTCCTTGGATGAGGAATTAAATTTTTCATCCAACGAGTACTCCTGCTCGAAATTTGAGTAAAAACTTTGGGAGATAACTTGAAAATACGAGTTGAAAAAGTAGTTTTATTATTTTATTATTTTTTAATATTTTTACCCTTTTACTTAAAAAATGGTGAAAATTAAGCACCTATACTAGGATGGAACCTCAGGCTATTTTTAGGTGGAAGTCTATTTTTAGATGTATGTGTGAGTTCGGATAGACTCAACAACAATTTTTCCTTTCCAAGCTTACATGTTCCTAATATTAGATTAGCATAGACAATGAACACACTATGTGTCAAAATAGCTTCTTTATTCCGAGAGTGAGGGAATTAACATTTGATAGCTTAATGAAACATGAGGTCACTTTTCAACAATATCATATGATAGTTGCCTCCTCTTTTCAAGTAATTAAGTATTTTAAAAATTATGGTTTAATTTGTTTAAATCACATTTTTTATTTATGATAAAGTTGGGGATATGTCCACTTACTACATTTATTTGGGAGTTCTTGTCAAAATTTGGTGTTTTGGAGTTTTAGTTAGAATTTGGTGTTTTTTGGTGAAATTTTATATTTTGTGGTTTAAAATCAAATTTTGACTCTATATATGATTTCAACACCCTGAATAACCCTCATGCATTCAGATTGTGGAGAGTTCACAACTTAAACTTGTGATTCCAACAAATTCCTATCGGATTATAGGAAAATTAAACCAAAAAATGAGCCAAAAAACCTTTCAAAACATATAACAAATGGAATATAATCATATGTTAATTGTCGTTGCATTTAAAACTAACTAATGTGATTCATGTGCGGGACGAATAGATGAAGATAATTTGATCCAACTATGGGTATAAATAGGAAGGAGTCCTAATAAATAAATGGTCGGGTCAAAATTCAAAGGAAGTAACGACTAAAAAATTTAAGAAATGTTAGATCATATTTTTTCTTTGATACCTATAAGCACAAGCATTCAAGTAGTCACACATTGATAGAAATTTCACTTATACATAGGGTTAATATGTTTGAATGGAGGATTTTATGAGTATAGTCATTTTGAGAGTTGTCTTCTAGATTCATCACATCCATATTTTAATTTCCAACAAATTTTGAACCAACCAATGTGGTTAATCTTCAAAGCGAATATGTGAGGAGTCTAATCCAATTGTATAAAATCCACGTAGATTCAACTGATAATTGTAATATGCTAAAAAATTATACTTGAATCTACTATATCAATTGCGGAAACCAATTTAGATCTTGAAATCACAAAACATGAAAGAGAAATAATTTCAATCGCACAACACAAATATTTTCCTGGGGAAATCCTCAGCGAAAAACTCTGTTATTTTTGCATAAGAAAAAGAATATGAGAAGATTACAATTCTTTTGTCCAAACTAAGAAACCTTTTCACTATCTCTATTTGTATCAATGATTTCTAGAGTTCAATACTTAACCAATTTTTGGCTTGCCCAAGTCCCCATTTCCTTTTGTAGTTTCCTTGGGTAATTAGGCCCTATTAATTAGGGAAATTCCCAATCCATACTGCGCAATCCATTAGGGGACATCCTTTGACTGCATGCACCACTTGTACAATTCATATAATAATACAACTGATAGTACACTTCCCTTGAACTCCAATCTCACCTGGGTCTTTCTCAGAACTGACATGCATGATTTATTTATGAGTGAATTATCCATTATATAATTTATCACTGCATGTGAATTAAATCTACTTTCCACACTTTGAACTCTTCCAGTTCCTCCATCAATTAGACCTAGTTAAACTGACTTTAACTCAGATAAATTGAGTTAATTAATTACAACTCAAAATAAACTCAGCCAGGGCTCCTATAATGTAGAAGACACTCTGCATGCCTCTAGTTTGACCCTGAACTCGAATTAACCGATCCAACTAATTCATCCTAACTTAGTTAACTCATACAAACTTTCATGTGATGTGGAATAACAATTTTATTCTAATTTAATTCAAGATAAAATTAAATTAGAATCCTTTCTTGGTTCCATTTTCAACACTACCTCTCAGCAAGAAAGGGATTGTCTGATACCCCGATTCTACCTCTATGGAACTCAAATTTTCCACTTGACAGTTCCTTCATCAAGATGTCTACATCATGCTCCTCTGTACGAATGTGCTCTAATACCATAATCTGCCTCTGCACACAATCTCTGAGATGGTGAAACCAGATGTCGATATGCTTGGTCCTATCATGAAAATTTGGATTAACCAAGAGTTTAATGCAACTCTAGTTATCAAAATAAATCACTATCGGATCTATATGTTGACCAAACAACCCAACAAGGATATTCATCATCCAGATAGCCTCACAATTTTCTTGACTAACAGTCATGTACTCTACTTCTGCTGAATTGGGTGCAATTGATCTTTATTTCATGTTGTACCAAGAAATTACTGCTGACCCAATATTGAAGATGTCCCTTGAGTGCTCTTCCTGTAGGGTAGACTCCCTTCCCAATCTGCATCTGCAAAGCCTTGCAGCTTCACTCCATTTTTCCTTTTGTGCCAAAGACCAAATTAGTGGTGCCTCTGAGGTATCTCAACACATGTTTGGTTGCCTTCTAAGAAAGCTTGGTTGGCTTAACCATTGTTTGAATAAGCTGATTAACCATATAACATATGTATGGTCGTGCGTTTACCAAATACATAAGTGAAATTTGAATGCACAAGTTTCCTGTAAATGGTGGATTCTACCACTTCGCCTGAAGTAGTACCTTCCTTCCTCCAATTCCCTGCTAGAGGAGTCTCTATGGGTTTGTTGCTCTCCATGTGAAACTTCTTTAGTATCTTGTTGGCATAATTTCCCTGAGAGACAAACAGTCCCCCTTCTCTTTGCCAAATTTCCAAACCAAGGAAATAATGCAAGAGCCCCATGTCCTTCATCTCAAATTCTCTTGCAAGATCCTCTTTGCAAGAATTGATCAACCTCTCATCACTACAATCAAATCATTGATATATAATACTATAATCAATATTTTACCTTCGACCACAATATGGTAAAGGTTCGCATATGCTTCACTTTTGGTGAAGCCCAACCTAGTGAAGTAGTTGTCAGTACTGGTGTACCAAGCACGAGGTGCTTGTTTCAGTCCATACAACACTCGCTTGAGTCTGCACACATGTGACCCTCCGTTGAAGGTCTCAAATCCTGCTAACTGCTCTAGGTACACCTCTTCCTTAATCACTATGTTGAGGAAAGTTTCCTTTACATCCATCTTATGTATCTTCCATCCCATCTGCGCTAAAAGTGCAAGAATAGATCTGATTGAAGAGTACCTTGCTACTGGAGAAAAGGTATCCTCGTAATCTACTCCCTCTATCTGAGAGAACCCCTTGGCCACAAATATGGCCTTATGTTTCTCCACATTCCCATTTGTTGCTTACTTCACCTTGTATATCCACCTGGATCCTACAACTGACTTGTCCTCTAGTCTTGGGACAACTTCCCATGCACCTTTTTTCTTATAATGGAATCATACTTCTTAATCGTGGCATCAACCCATACTGGTTGTTGCACTAATTCCTTGAATGAGGATGGCTCATTCTTTACACTCTCACTCGTAGGAGCCATGTAGCCAGTGTATCTATCTGGGGACCTTCTCTACCTACACTCTTATGTGGGTGCTCCCACATTCTCTCTAGAATCATGCATCAACCTGTCAGCCTCTCTCATGCACTTCCTTTCGTCTCTAGATAACTATGCTTGAGAGGGTGCTTCCACTCTCTATTTCTCTGCTTGTGACTGCTCCACATCTTGAGGTTCTTCTTTTGGAGCTAAGAGCTCCTCAAATACATGCATCTGAATCTCCCTCTTAAGGGAAATTTGCATGGCCTTTCCTTTATCGAATTTCACATCTATATGAACCATTGTCATCCTGTGAGATGGAAGGTACACCCTGTGGTAGTTTATTCGGCACATGGGCGGACAAAATACACTTTTCTTAGTAGGGAGGTTGCTTACCTGCATAAGGGTCACAAGTCAAATGGTTTGTCAAGTGTTAGTGGAACAAGTTCAACATGTAACAAGCTAAGCTAGAAAGGAAACATAGCATGCTACATAAACAATGAAACCAAAACAAAACAACATGCACAAGATGCACGCTTAATAGAGAAAACACATTAATAACTCAACAATGGAGACCTTCTCCCTTTATTAGGTGCTGGTAATAATAGAAGATAGAATGCTGAATATCTTGTAGTGGGTCCTTCAAGCTACGAAGCTCTAATATCCAAGACAAGGGGGTATCTTCCCCTCAAGTTTCTCAACAAGCCTCTCTTCCCTCTCAAAGGATGGTAGATCAACGAACATGTGGTCTACTCCTCTCTCTTAGACTGAGATGTTGGGTGGCCAACATATGAGTCCTTCCAATCCTCCTGTTGTTGGAAAACACAAGCTGGTTTGCTAAGGAGAAGTTTGGCCAACATAACAATGTGTCTCCTATTTCTCTTCCCAAGGTTGGCTTTTATAGATCATTTTCAAATTTTACCTCCTTCTCTTGGCCCAAGATGGATGGTGACACAATAGTGGGGGTATGATCGCTTTGTGTGTTGCACTAAAGCTTCAAAGTGGCTCAAAGGCGACTGTACTTGGTTAGGTTGAGTGAGAATATTTTTCACCAAGTGTGCCAAGTGGTCCCGGATGGTGACATTTTGTCATCCCCATGACCACGCGACTATCCAAGGGATAGTCGCGCAGTCTGCGACTATCGAAGAAAAAGTCACACTGCGCACCAAGATCCATTGTTGCATGTGCATGGTCCATAATTTTTGTCCATTGACTTAGGAAAAAATAAAATTTTGGCTCCTCTAATGTATTTATTTTCTAGAAACCCTTTATATGTACCTTATACTTGAAATTTTTAATATATTTTTCCCGTACAATTTTCCAGTGTTAACAGTTTCCCCCTAATGTATGAGGTCTAGGAAGAATTGTATAGCCGAAATTCATTATAGTTTCTTCTCTGTGTGATCCTTTTGAGAGTGAGAGAGTAACTTTCTTTGGAATTGAGTTGAGATATCCCTTGCCTTGAGTAAAAAAAATATTGTGCTCTGTTGGAAACCTACAAGAGATAGAATGAATAAAATATTTCTACGAGGCGGGAATGTCCCCTGTTCTTGATGTTTTGACTAGTTAAGCTTATCTAACTGATAGTGGTTATGTTCATGCCACTTCTGGTAGTGACCTACTGTTGGTTGACTACGATGGTTGTTGACGCCCTCGAGGGCATTTTTACTTGAAATAAGGTTGAATGTGGTTCCCACACACATAATCTTGGTATGGCACGTTTTTCTAGCATGAGTGCTCATAGTATGCATGGGTCTTTGGCTGTGGGGGGGCTTCTCGTGTAAGCATTGCTGAAAGAGATGCTTATCAAGTTACGGGTCTTCGACGAATTCTGAAAGAGTGCAATGGTTATGAAGTACGATACCATCTTGACATGAAAGCTTATCTTGAAGTTGAATGTCAAGAGAATAGATGACATCAATGGGCAATGATTATTCCCATAGTGTCATTTGGGGATGCCCCTATTGAGGTGAGGAGTCATCCAACGTACTACCTCATTCTTGGAAAAATGTTTGTTGTAGTCGACAAGAAGGAAACATCAACCAACCGACATGAGTGTTGATGCAAGGGACTAGGTTTTCTGATATAGCAAGGTGTGGTGTGATGGGTTAACTAGGCATGATGACAAGAAATGGTTATAACTAAGGATGGTAGTTAAGTGGCCCGAGGTCAAAGTTGTAAATGCGAGTGGCAATAGTCATAAAAATTTCTGGTGAGACATCCCTGGGGTCGGTAGGACATCCAAGGTGGGTGTATGGTTGCTATCAGTGTCATGGTTGGGTGTGGTAATGAATTTGTAGTTTCGACCAAGGGTGAATAGGGACTTCTTCCAGGTGATAAATGTAAATGGATGGGTAGGAGTGCTCTCCCAAAAAATAGTTGTACACTTTCCAAAAGAATATAGAATGGGTTTAGATGTACAAGCACGGAGACGGGTGCCCCTATAAACATGAAATAATTTGTCAGTATGGTGTGAGGAGTGTGTTTTGTTGAGGGTGGGGGGCCCATTGGTTGGTCTCGGTGCGGGGTGATGAAGCAAACGAAAAATTTCGCAGATGCAATATGTTGATGGGGGTGTGATAGGCCAAGTGTGAGATGCGGTGGTGCGTTTTTTATCTGCTTGTGAGAATGGTAGCCCCGGAAATGGGTTTTAACATGACATGGGTAAAACTTGACTTGATGTATGATGGATGAATGAACATGAAGTGCTTCCTGGGCTTGGGTTTTTATTGCCATGGATTCAGACCTTTTGTGTATGGTCCACATGAGTGATGAATTCCATGGAGGGTAAGGCTCTATCGAACTGCAAGGGTGTTTATCATGTGCAAGGTGGGGTGATGATAAACATGGTTGGGTGAATGAAACCTATGGTTGATTTATTTGGAGAAATGATGTCAAGATATGCAAAGCTTATTTGGGGAGCCTATCATGCTAGGGGTAGAATGATACCTGCTCTTGTACCTTTTTTGGCTAGGACATATGGTGATTCAACATGTTTGTAATACCTGCAACCAATACCCCAAGTAAAAGAATATTTTTTCATAGAAACATATTTGAAATAATTTGAATGTAAAGAAATAAGAGAGGGAATACTTGTTGTCACTGAAAATGACTTTTTCTGAGGCGTGGATTTATGGGGCCTAGTTTGAACATGATGAAGCATTGATCACTGTGTTTCTCGTGGTTTTGCGACTGGGTACTCTGAGCTCTAGTTATGGTCTGTCGAATAATGAGAAAATGGAAATATATGGGCCAATATGGCTCATTTCAACTCATTTGTGTCTTTTAAGGGTCTAAGGTCAAAGATGAGCCCCTATTCCTGAGCTTTTATTGCCGTTGCGGTCAGCCTGAGTACCCAGGATTCGTGACATTAGTGTAAGTTAGGACCCTAAACATCTTGCTTTTCATTTTTGTCATTTTCTTGCATGGGGGGATCGTACAAATATGGATTTTTATGGTCTTTATACCCATTTTTGGGCTCAACCGTGCAGGAAATTAAGCCTGACCCGTGCAGTCCTCGCGCAGAAGGAAATTTTGGTGCGAGGCCTTCGCACCTAGGAAAAATTAACACTGAGCGATGAACCGTGTGTCTGTATCTGATACGGATGCGCGGTCATCATGCCTAAGCTTTGCAAAGGCACGAAGTGGTCCATTATTGAAATTTTTTTAATCTTTTTGGTTTAAAAAAATGATTTTTGGTATTTTCTCTAGTGAGAGGATGTTGTGGCGGGAGAGAGATTGGCCTGATCTCCGTGAAACTCTAGCCCAAGACCCTGGTGCTCAGGGGGTTTTGGCTCAGTATGGGTTACTCAAGTTTTTAGAGAAAAACCTACTGAGATCACGGGATGGCTTACTGTGATACCTACTCCATTGCTGGAACAGGAGACGATGTGTTATCGTGTTGCGTCGATGAGAAATCATGATTCAACTGGAGACCGAAGTTTACTTTGTGACTGGTCTACTGCCTTGGGGGGAGGCTCTTCCATATCCACTCCCAACTAGGGGAGTGACCATCTGCCATTGGGCCCAGGATCACTGTGGTCCTGATGCAATCACTCAAGGTCGATGCGTCCGTTTGACCTCTATGACGAAATTTTCTGAGAGGGCTGCCCTAGCGATGATAGTTCGCTTATCAGGGTCGACAATGCCTCATCAAGCGTCAGGCCCACATATTGTGATTTTGTGCCGGCTTCAGGCTAATCACTTCTTTGACTGGGCTACTATGCCTACCAGGGCATAATTACACAGTTGGTTAAGACCTAGAGGGGGACCATTAAGGTCTTCGCTTATGTGAGTATCTTCTGCAACATCATGTATGAGAGGGTAGTGATGCTTCGACCTTTTGTGGAAGTGCCTCTGGGTCCTCTAAGGGATCCTAGGATGTGTTTGTGGGTACCTGTGATGCCCCGTGGTGGAGGAGAGGTGGGTTGCTACTTGGATGTGATGGTTGAGGTGTGGTTCGATTCGAACCCATAGATGTTTCTGGACTACCCGTAATCTGCAATGGACTTCCGAGGGGACCCTAATATGGGTCCTCCTGCAGGTTATGCATAGGGCCCGAAACGTATGACTTTTGATGATTTTCTGAATTTTGAGGATTTTATTATATATAGATCTATATGATTTGATGGTGACACTGATAATATTTTTGGTTTCTCTTGCAGATATGGGTTCGATAGGGCATCCTACTACCCGCTTGGTGGGTCATCAGCCTTTGAGGAGGGTCCCAGTGGGGGTTGGTCAGGCCCCGATTGGGGGGCAGGGTAGCGTAGGAGGCCCTTCAAAGGGGGGTAGCAGCGTGCAGTTGTCAAGGGGGATTTTTCTCTCCTTGTCGGTGTTGAGGCAGCCGAGGCACGGGCAACAAACGTCAAAGCACGAGTAGCAGCGGTCAAGGAGAAGTTGGCTGTTGCTGACCTTAGAGTGCTGGCGAGAGAGGCTCGGGCGGAGGCCTCTGACACTCGTGTAGCAGGTCTAGCTGACTCATGGATTCAGTAAGAGAGGTTGACCCGAGGTATGCCGACTCAGGGTTTCTTGATGATTTGGATGACATCTGGCTCAAGACAATGATGGCTCGAGAGAGGGCGCATCGCCCGAATTTACTCCGAGTGGCACTTGCGGTTTTGGATGCTGCACTTGTACTGGCACCGGGTGCAGCCGTGGGTGCAGAGGACCCACCAGGCGGGTCTCATCCCTAGATATTTTTGTATTTTTCGGGAAAGCACCCATTATGAGGATACTTCCCTACTTTGATGACATGTATATTTTTGGTTGACATGATGGTCAGGGACCTGTTTTGTATACTGGGACTCATATATTTTTGAATGTATATATGCAAGATGTATATTTTTGTGGCTCTTATGATGTTTCTATGGTTATTATTTGTGTTTATGATGGATATTTATGTTTTATGCCTTTATTGTTTATGGATAATGGTTTATACGAGATGCATTCTAGTCTAGGATATGGTTAGCTATGCAATCGATTTTCAGGTTTTGATTTCTTGGTATATGTGTAAATGTAATGTGCTCAAAATGATGACTCAACCATTGTGCATGCAAGTATTACCTAAATAGGTGTGAGTCTCATACTTCAAAAGCTTAGTTTAACTGTGAGACCACTAGCTGGGAATCAAGATAGACATGTAAACGACGAATGATCTGGTTGGGGGCATTGCTCAACAACCTGATGACTGCATCATATTCTACTTGATTATTGCTAGTTGATCCCATACATAATCCGTTGGTGAGGAACGATGACTGGTCAGGGGAGTATATGGCACAGGCGACTTTTACTAGATTTTGGGACCATCGCAAGGCTCCATCAACAAGTCCAAAATAGTGGACGGGGGGATGATCCATCTATGACACAAAAAAAAAAAATTAGAATAATTTCTCGATGATTGTGATCATCTCAAATATTTATGTTACATGCATCTTATCTCTAAGGCTGAGACTTCCTACCTTTATGGGTCAAATGTTTTAAGGTAGATCCCATTGATAGGGTTAGCTAAGCATGTACCGTCTGGCTCATACAATATGTATGCTCCTTTGAGGAGGCAGTGTTTTATGATGTAAGCACCCTTCCATAATGTTTCAAACTTCATGGGTCCTAAGGCTTCTTTTGCAACATCATAGTGGAGGACTATCACCCCCTCTGAAAATGTGCGAGGGGTAACGTTGCGGTCGAATGATGCTTTTACCCTTTTCTTATGCACCTAATTATGTTGGAGAGACTCTCGTCGATTTCGTCGATGAGTTCTAACTGTACCAACAGTTTCTCTAAAGGCTAGGTATCATCGAGGAGTTCGATAGCTGCGTTTAATTTTGGGATTTCGCGTTCAATGGGAATCACAGCCTCCACTCCGTATACCAATTGGAAACTTGTGAATCTCGTTGAAGATTTAATCGTTGTGCGATATGCCCATAGGGCTAAAAATACCATATGGTGTCAGTTATTTTTAGGGTTGTTGACCATGCGTTGTAACATCGTTTTGAGTAATTTGTTAACAACTTATACCTAACCATTGGACTGGGGGTAGTATGGAGACGCAAACTCATGTGTGAATCCTAGATTATGGGACATCTCCTGGAATATTTCATTTTTGAAATGTTTTCTGTGGTCGGAGACTAACTCCTTAGGAACACTGATTCGTGCGATGACATGGTTGAAGAGAAATCGAGTTGTGGTTTCTGCCGTGTTGACATATGTAGGCATGGCTTTTGCCCACTTGGTGAAATAGTCGACAACTACAATAATGTATTTGTGGTTGCTGGATGACGCCAGGTTGCAAGTCATAAAATCGATTCCCCATTTTCATAAGGCACCTGCTACAATGTCCAGGTGCAGTGGAGCGGGAGGTGCTCTTGCCTTGTGGGCGAAGCGTTGGCATCGCTCACACCGTTTGACTTCTTGAATGCAATATTGGAATAGGGTGGACCAAAAGTAACCATCTCGAGGGACTTTTTGGGCAGTGGCCATCCCTGAGAGGTGATCCTCGAAAGCCCCACTATGGCCGTCGTTTAGGGCTTGCTCATCTTGGTCGTGTGTGAGATATCAGCATAAAAAATTGTCAATGCCTCTTCGATAAAGGGCATCCCCCATGAGAAGGTATCGGGGGGCTAATGGTGTATGCGCCTTTGATCACCACGGGTGAGCTGTGGTTTGAAATTTTGGGTTTGCAAGAATAGGAGGATGTCGTCATACCAAGGGGCCTCATCCGTCACTAAGAATAGATGTTCATCTAGTAGAGAGTCATGGGGACCCTTGAGTTAGAATTAGAAGGTAAGTGATCAACTCAAATAAGATTAATTCTTTTTTTCTCTTGTAGGAGCTAAAATGCAGGGCTAATTCTTGCAGTGTGACTATCCATCGAGCGTACTTATGGTTCATCAGATGGAAAGTTAACATATATCTCATGGGGTTGATAGTTTCTATGATCGTTGCAATCCTTATGATGATGTAAAGCCAAAGTTTTTGTACTGCTAGTACTAGGGCTAGGGAATTTTTTCTTCTGGTTCGTATTTTAAAGCAGGGCTAAATATGTTCTTACTAACGTAATATATTAGGTGCTTTTTATTATCTGGCCCATCGGACTAACATCTCCACTATGGCTGTGTCTGATGCTGATAGATATAAGGTGTAGTATTTTTTTTGTAATTGGGTGCACTAATCAAAGGGGTTGAATACAATGCGTCTTTTAGTGCCTCAAATAGCTTTTGAGCCTGATCATCCCATTTGAATGGAATTTCCTAACATAGTAGGTGTGGGAAACCTTGCGCGCAAGTAGCATAGTTGGGGACAAAGCGTCGTAAGAATTTGGCTTTCCCTTGCAGGCTTTGAAGTTTATTAAGAGTTTTAGGTGATGGCACTTCTTTGATTGCCTAGACCTTTGGGGGTTGACTCTGATCCCTTGTTGGGATACGATGAATCCTAATAGTCTCCCTGCATTAACACAAAAGACACACTTGAGAGGGTTCAAGCGTAAGTTGTAGTGTCGGCACCGTTGGAATACTAACCGTAAGTCCTCTAGATGGTCACTTCATTTCTTGCATCGTACAGTGAGGTCGTTCAAGTAAGCTAAGATGAGGTGAGCTAGGTCATGGAAGATATAATCCATGGCCCGCTAGAAGGTGTCTCCAGCGTTTTTAAGACTGAAAGGCATAACTTGATATGCGAATGTGCCCCAAGGGGTAGTGAACATCATTTTGTACTGGTCCATATGTCGCATTTGAATTTGATTGTACCCTGAGAATTTGTCTATGAAGTACAAGGCATCATGACTGGCACAAGAATCAATGAATTAGTTGATAAATGGGGTAGGGTAATTGTCCTTGGGACAAGCTTTATTTAAATCTCGAAAATAGGTGCAGACTCGGATGGTGCCCTGTTTTTTCATGACGTGGTAGATGAACCCGGATTTTTGAAGCTTATCAATCTCTTGTTTCTCCCTTTATTAGGTGCTGGTAGTAATAAAGAGTAGAATGCTAAATATCTTGTAGTGGATCCTTCGAGCTACGAAGCTCTGATATCCGAGACAAGGGGGTCTCTTGCCCTCAAGTTTTTAGCAAGCCTCTCTTCCCTCTCAAAGGGTGGTAGATCGACGAACATGTGGTGAACTCCTCTCTCTTGGTTTGAGATGTTGGGTGGCCAGAAATTGAGTCCTTCCAATCCTCCTACTGCTGGACAACGCAAGTTGGTTTTGTAAGGAGAAATTTGGCCAGCATAACAACGTGTCTCCTATTTATCTTCCTAAGGCTGGCTTTTATAGACCATTTTCAAATTTTCCCGCCTTCTCTTGGCCCAAGATGGATGGTGACACAAGAGTGGGGGTATGATTCCTTTGTATGCTACATTAAATCCTCAAGGTGGCTTAAAGGCGAATGTACTTGGTTTGGTTGAGTGAGAATATTTTTCACCAAGTATGCCAAGTGGTCCCATATGGTGATATTCTGTCATCCCCAGGATCATGCAACTATCGAAGGGATAGTCACGTAGTGCGTGACTATCAAAGAAAAATCCTCACTGCATGCCAAGAATGAGTGTTGCTTGTGCGTGGTCCATAAATTTTGTCCTTTAACCTTAGGAAAAAATAATTTTTTGGCTCCTCTAATGTATTTATTCTCTGGAAACCCTCTATTTGTACCTTTTGCTTGACATTTTTAATGTATTTTTCCCGTACGATTTTCCAAACACACTCGATAATTGTGAGGTGTATCAGTGTACCCCACAAATATTCCCAACTCAGTTGTTGGTTCTAGATTTTTTCATGCATCATTGGTAACATGACAGTAAATTGATGAAACAAAAATTATAAAGTGCATCATATTTGGCTTCTTACCGGAAAATGCTTCTTCTGGTGTACTCATCCCGAGGATTCAATGAGGACTTTTTTTCTGCACATGCACAATTGTGTTGCATGCATCTGCCCAAAAGTGCACCGGTAGGCCCTGATCATGTAACATCGCCCGTGCAACTCCCACAATGATTTTGTTATTTCTCTCTACAAACCCATTCTATTGTGGGTTATGAGGTACTATCAACTCTCATCGAATTCCTTCTAATGCACATAATTTCTTGAATTCATTCGACACATATTATCCATTGTTGTTGCTCTTGAGAGCCTTGACCTTCTTGTCTGTGTCTTTATTGACAAGTGATTTTAACTCACAAAATTTTTAGAACGCCTAGCCTTTCTTCTACATGAAGAATATCCATCACTTGCGTGAAAAATCATCTACAAAAATCACATAATACATGTGCCTGGTCGTGTAGGCTGTCTGGAATGGTCCACACACATTTTAGTGAACTCTTTCAATGATCGCTTTCGCCCAACTGTCCTTATCATGAAATGTGGATTTGGAGTACTTCCCTAATGTACACCCTTTACATCTATCACACTGCTCAAGTGCACCCTTGGGAAGTCATGTGGATTTTTTTTGCATGATCTTCAAAGCTCCGTGGTGTAGACGGCCCAATCTTCTATGCCATAACTCACTGATTTTTCGGTTCTCCACCTTCTCTGCTTTCGTGCTAAAGGTAGCGCAATATTATACATCCAATTTCTAGAGGTTATTTACTTTAACCTCGATATTCTTCACTTGTCCTATGGTTATGTGATGAAGGAAAGACTTTCCTTTTCTAAATATCACATCATAGACGAGATCTTCCAACATAGCAACTGAAACTAATTTCTTCTTCAAACCATGAACACACATAACATCTTTCAATGTGAGAAGAGAATTATACTCCCTACAAAAGGTAATAGTCCCGATGTCGGTCATGCTATACCTCCCATCATATCCCATATCGATGTGCATCTGGATATTGTTATCCTCCAAATCCCTGAAGAACTCTTTTTTTTCGATCATATGGAATGAAGCTCCACTATCCAGGTACCACACAAAACCCATCACCGATGACACCATGCATGTGATGAGAGTGAAATACAACCCGAATTGTGAAGTGAGTGCTTCACGTGTTGCTCCCCCTAAGGGCTTCTTGCTGACCTTCTTGTGCAGACACTTCGTGGCATATTGTCCCAGCTCGTGACAGTGAAAAAAATTAAACTTCAACAAGTCCTTCTTCTTTCCCGCCAAACCAGAATCTGATTTGGAATGGGATGAATTCCATTTCCATTTCTTTGCCTTTCTATCCAAGTCACATTTATCCTCTTCATCATGCTTTGATGAAGATCCATCTCTAGTGTTCTGTTGAATCTCTTCTTGTACCGATTCATACCACAATCATTCCCACTCTCGTAGCTTCTCCCTCCCATTTACCAAATCCTGGTAGTTGTGCTAGCTCTTGGGAAGGCCTAGAAGTTCTAGGCTCACTGGATCATCCTTGGAAACTGTAACACCAACACTTCCAAGCTCATCTCGACATTGAGTGAACTTGGTCAAGTGTTTTAGTATTGTGTCACCCTTCTCCATCTTGATTTTTCTGAGCTTGTTCTTCAGTGCCAGCTTCCTGTGGTCATTGTTGTTTTGAAACAAATCTGTTAAGGCCTTCCACATAGCATATGGAGTTGCCTTTCCATGGATTTTCAATACAATATGATCTCAAACTCCTTCGAACATAATCTTTCTTGCCTTTTCTACATTCTTCTTCCATGCCACCAGATCTTGAGCATCTATTGTTGCATGCTTAGGAATATCATTGTCTAAGAATTCCTTTAGCCCATTGTCTTCCAACACTGCTTCCATTGTGTCTCTCCAAGCTATGTAATTCTAACTACCCTCAAGGGAATATTCGAGTCCGATCTAGAGAAAGACATCATGATCCTGCTGTTGGTCCTGAAGAGTAGATCTGCAAATTCGATTCACCTGCACAGAACAAACTCGTATTCTTCTCTTCTAGAGTGATTCTTGTTCTGATACCATGTATGAAATCCATGTAGATTCAACTGATAATTGTAATATGATAAAACATTATACTTGAGTATACTCTACCAATTGCGGAAACCAATTTAGATCTTCAAATCACAAAACATGAAAGAGAAAGAATTTCAATCGCACAACACAAATATTTTCCTGGGGAAAGCCTCTACTAAAAAATCCACTATTTGTATATTTCATAAGCTAAAGAGTATGAGAATATTACAATTCTTTTCTCCAAGCTGAGAAACCTCCACACTATCTCTATCTGTCTCAATGATTCCTAGACAAGCTTGGTTTAATACTTAACCAATTGTTGGCTTGCCCAAGTCCCTATTATTTTCCCGGTTTCCTTGGGTAATTAGGCCCTATTAATTAGAGAAATTACCAATCCATACTATGCAATCCATTGGGGGCCTTCCTCTGACTGCATGCACCACCTATACAATTCAGATAATTATAGAACTGGTAGTACACTTCCCTTGAACTCCAATATAAACTGGGTCTTTCTCAAAACTGACATGCATGAGTTATTTATGAGTGAATCATCAGTTATATGATTGATCACTGCATGTGAATTAAATATAATTTCCACACTTTGACCTATCTCCAGTTCCTCCATCAGTTAGAACTAGTTAAATTGAATTTAACTCAAATAAATTGAGTTAATTAATTACAAGTCAAAATAAACTCAACCTGGGCTCCTATAATGTAGGAGACACTCTACATGCCTCTAGTTTTACTCTCAACTTTAATTAATTGAGCCAATTAAGTAATCCTAACTTAGTTAACTTGTACAAGATGTCATGTGATGTGGAATTATAATTTTATTCTAATTTAATTCAAGCGAAAATTAAATTAGAATATGTGTAATAATTTTCGGTGAAAATCACATAAAAGAAATTTTTGTTGACGCGTTTCGAACCAGCCAGTGTGGTTCATCATCAGGACAAGATGAGAAATGTGATCAGGAACCCAGTTTAAGTAGATCAGGACATCTCCAACTAGCCATTGGAAAAACGGCTAGTTTGACTCGAATAGGAAGAATTTTATTTTTAATATTAATTCTATTATATTTTAAAAATTTTAATTATATTTTTATTATAAATTCTATATAAAATAAAAATAAAATATAAAATCAAATCGAATCAAATAAATACATAAGTAATAATAATAATACTTAATTAATCAATTAATTTAAGATTACTAAAGAGATAAGTTTCTCGATTTAAAAAATAAATAAATAATAATAAATAAATAAATATAAAAAATAAAATAAAAATAAAAATAAATAAATAAATAAAAAATAAAAACAAAAATAAATAAATAAAAATAAATAAACAAAAAATAATCAAATAAATAAAGAAAAATATAAATAAATAATACTAATAAAAATAAAAAATAAAATACAAATAAAAATTCAAAAAATAAAAATAAAAATAAATTAAATTAAATTAAAATATATATATATATATATATATATATATATATATATATATATATATATATATATATATATATATATATATATATAAATAACAATAAAAATAATAATAATAATAATAATTAAATAAATAAATAAAATAAAAATAAAAATAAAATTATATATATATAATAAAATAAAATAAAAACAAAACAAAAATACTAATCAAAACCAAATTAATAAAATAAAAGGAGCATAGAGGAATCAAGATCGAGAAAAGAAAGAAAAACACTAAGAGTGAAGGGCAGGAATCCAGCATCTGCTAACATTCCACCCATCATCCCTATTAAGGTTAACCGGCCTCTTTTCTATTTCCAAGGCTTCCCTCAACTTTCGGTGGTGGAAGTGGTCAATTGTTGCAATAATCTTAGTATCTTCAATACAAATATGGTGATTTGTTTTTTCAACATGCTCTGCCAAGGCAGAGGACCGAGATCTACCATGTCTAAGGTCAGCGACATGTTCATGAATTCTTTGGTTAATTGGTGCCAATTTCAACACCAACTAAAGGTATAAATAGGAAGGAGTCCTAAGAACTAAAACGTTAGGTCAAAAGTCAAAGGATGTAACCACTACAACGTTTAAGAAATGCCAAATCATATTTTATCTTTGATACATGTAAGCGCAAGCGTTCAAGTAGCGGAACATTGTAGTGGTTATTTCCTTTGAATTTTGACCTAGCCTTTTATTTTTTATGACTCCTTTCTATTCATACCCTTAGTTGGATCAATTTCTCTTCATTTATTCATCCTAAAGATAAACCACATTAATAGGTTTGAAATGGGTCGACAATCAAAATATAGATATGATGAATCTCAAAAACAACTCTCAAAATAACTCTACTCACAAAAACCTTCATTCAAAGGCAAAGGTTATAACGGTTTATTTGTATCCACTGAAATCAATTTATATATAATGGAATTAAAGTTTAAAAAAATACGATTTAATTTATTTATTTGTACCTACTTGAATTATTTTTATTTTAAAACTTTAAATTCTAAAAATTATGATTTGATTTATTTATTAGTACTAAAATCAATTTGTATTCAATGGAATTAAGTTTTAAAAATTACGATTTAATTTATTTAGGTCATATTTCTAAAGATAAAGTTGGGAGGTATTTTTGACATCGACAAATAATACTTCAACTATCCATGTTTTGGTGAACCTTTTGATCAACAATAATTTAGATGGACTTTTTAAATTGATGTAAAGTTATAATTCCAAATTAATTATAAGATTTTAAATTTATTAGTCTTTGTGAGGTGACTTTGGTAATAAATTTGTTTATTATTCTATCTCAAAGTAAAAAATTTGCAATAGATTTACTTCTTAATCATTATTAAAGTAGCATTGACTAATGCAACTTATAATGTTTAACTTTGAAAAAGAAACATTTATTTAAAATTATAAATTTCCACAAGTAATTATATTGTCAAAAATTCTAAAAGTAAACTGTGTCGTGGAATAACCATGTCTAACATTTCAAGCAGACACTCCACCCATCATTAGGGACCAAAAAGCTAAGATATGATGAGAGCACCTAGATCCATCTTAACTTTGGATCTACCAAGTGCCTGGACAAATCAAATCCCTAATGCAAACCTCTTTTAGAGTGAAAATAAATTTGATTCCTCTCGGCACTTGCTAGATCTGGAATTAAGATGGATGTACGATGGTTTATTCTCAAGCTTCGAAGGAAATAAATAACATATTTACCTTTACTTACTCCCTCTATAATTTAAGCATTTTTTTGATTAAAAAATCTATAGGAATCAGATGTAAATAAATATATTTACAAGAGCTATTTATCAACAATATTTATGTTTTCTTCAACATTTATGTAGGACTAAAGATGTAAATGTTAAAAAATGAGAAAATGAGAGAGCTAGCCCTTTCAAGGTTGCCAAAAGACTTGATTGTTTCCTTTTACATGAGAACTTGATTGACATCATTGGGGTGGTTCAATCTGATGTATTAATGAAAAATATCTTGGAGCACTCTCCAATCATCCTCCAGTGGCGAGAGGATCATATTGTGTCACGACCCTATACTTGTGGTACTCTTTCAACTACTTATAGTGGGAGCGACACTTCCTCACTTTTTTTTATCAATACTAGGTGAGTAGATTACGCCTTACTTTAGCACCCAGTTAGTTTATCTTAAAGTGTTCTTCAATTATGCAACGGAAATAAATACAATAACCATAAACATCAATATATATCACCATATATGCGCATACATACAAGGGAGGGGAAACTCCTGAATACGAGTTTGGCTGATATTATGTTTCATAAACAAATGTACAATTTTACAATAATTATACAATACCAAGGTTATGCAAGCAACTTGCACCTCTTTCCAAGGTGTGCTTCAGCACTTGTGTTTTGGCCCGAGTTGCAATGCTCTCCAACAACTCAACAAATCATGGGAAACCCAAAATTTCCCCTTAGAATGTGTTTTCGGTCTTCTGCCCACGAATCGAGTCACCGAGGTCACCGACGCCCTCGACCTGTGCATTGTTCTGCATGCAGGTCACTTAGGGCACTAACGCCCTCAACCAGTGCATTGTTTTGCACAGAGGCCCTCGGGGTCACCGACACTCTTGGCGCACGTCCTCTGCAGTTCGCCTAAAACACCCGAATCGACCTATCTGTCGGTGCCTTTGAATTTTTATGCACGCCTTTGTGCATGAGCTGAATCGCCCGGGTCACGACGCCCTGCACGTATTCAAAAAAATACACGACTCGGCCCACTTCCCTTCCAGTATTATTTTTCACTCGTCTGCCCTTCTTGCAGGCACATCCACTTGAGTGTGCTACTTCTACTCCAAATTATGTGTGATTGAATGATTGATCCCATGATGATTTCCTCCATCAATACATCTTTGTATATATACGCTCCATGACTCATGAACTTTGCCCCATGGTTTGGTCATGACGCCCTGGCCGACCCCCACAACTTATCTGCAAATCTCCTACATAATTTCTCCATCACATCATCCTGCCAGTAATGTTGGTCCATTCGCACTCTATAACTCCTCATTGTCAGTCTGTTCCATACTTAGAAAATTTTCGCTCTCATGTGACCCGCCACAAATCCAACGTCGCTCGACCAACATAGAAACGCCGCATGACCACCGCTAAACATTTGTCCATAATATCGCTAAGTGTTGGGTCGGGCATGTGTTTTCACCCCGAGTGCCCGCTATACGGTTCACCCGAGAGCACCGCCACACTTCGCCTAAGCACACCCATCGCTTTGCCCAAACTTTCGTTGCACTCTAACTACCTTTTCGTCATGTTTCTGCCGAGTAGGGTGCCCGTCGCTCCTAGGCGCACCTGCGGTACTCAGTCATCGTAACTGAAACTAAGGGACCTAACATCCACCCCCACTCTAAATAAGGTTTTCTTCCTCGACAACGCCATCATCATCATTGTCGCAACTCATCATCGCAACATGTCGTTGCAAAATCCCGTTGCAACATATTGTCGCACCATATCGTCACAACATCTCGTCACAAAGTGTCGCTAGATCCAACATCTCCAGCAATTTCCATGCAACCAAATCTGCTATATCCATCATACAAACTATCAAGGTTCATGTGTCCATAAAAATGTCCACGGGAACATCTCCTCAATCCATTATCAACAACACATCGGTCACAATCTCCACATGCTTCTCCATCGTGGGAAGTCAATCTCTCCAACTCGAGCTACATGCTCCTGCAACATATATATCGTGTCAACCTATCATATATCATTAATATCTTGTTAATATGATTTCATAATACTCCAAAATATCTCTACATAACCATGATATGTCTCCAACAAAGCTCAATACACTCTGCATTCCCATGACTTGAACTAGTTAGATGGATAGTCCAACCGTACACTCAAATAATAAGAATGTACATCCTCATGCCAACATTAGTTGTTTCTCTGACATCCTGTCACATCATCAACTCGATCAAGAATCCATCCCATATCATCAAAGTGTAAAATAAGCCATGTCTAGGTTCATGAAGTATCCTCCATCTCAACCGTAACATGATGTCCATCAAGAAAGCCATTTCTATCTGTAATATGCTGCTCATGATGTTAGTATCCATGTATTATTCGAAGAAAATGAAAACTACCAAGCATCACCATTCATGTGTGAGAGGTCCTCCTCAAATCAATTAAGAACTCCTTCCATTAATCTAATTCTCAATGTGCCATATCTAGGTCCATGAAGCAATGTCCATCCTATCTGCAATATGTACTCCATCAATTCTATCAAAGGGGAAAGTTTAACCTTGCCTCATCATCCATCCATATGCAATATGCACTCCACCAAGCCCACCAAGGTGTGTATTTAATTCAAGAAGACTCAACCCATGTCGAAGTGTACCTCACCAAGGCATCTCCAGTGTTGCATCCCCATCAAACTCCAAAGTGTCATGTCTCGATCATCTCCTTAGTGAACCAGATACTCCAAGATCACTATAACATGAAGTCTCCAATGAATGAAACTCATCATGAACTCCCATGCGTCATCATATCCAAAGATTTGGCAAGCATACTTGTCTCGGCCATGGGTTCCACCATAATTTGTTCATGCTCTGCAAGTCATATGAATGTCCTCATAGGTTGCTCATGTAATCATCCTTGGCCTTTTTGCTCAATAGTGAACAAAATTCCCATCAATCCATCTATAAAAGGTTTCCATATAGCACCAGAAAATACATCTTGCTCAACATCCTGCTGGACACTCCTCCATGATGCTCATAGGTGGCATCTTTATAATTAGTGCACCTGCGTAATGTATCTACATAATGTCCTACCATCCCCTCATGTCAATATCCATGACTTCGGTTGTCCATGTGTCCACCAAGAGTGGAATCAACATAACTCTAGTCATCCATATATCCATCATCTAGGTAAAGTTCCCTCAGTCACTTCTACCTTCATATCATCATCATGATTCCTTCCTTTATTGTTTCCTCCCCCACTAAAGGTACACCAAGATTTCCTCCTTGGTTTTAGCCATGAAGAAGTCTATCCAAATAGTGTGCCCTTTCACCAATCAGTCCATGAGTCATGCCGGGAACCTAGCCAATTCTCCATATGGCTAAGCATGACCCATCCATCACAAAGATCCTCAAGTTCCACCTTTGTCATGGACATTTGAACCTTCTACCATGAGGTCACAAATTTCCCTAACAAGTCCTACAACAAACCATTCTCCTCGTTTATCCAATGTATAAGGTTTCATCGTAGTCATCCAAGGAGATAACATCCATGGCATCAAAAAATAAGTTATCCCTTTGCTCATCTATGCATACGATCCATCCTCCAAATTTTCAAATGAAACACAAGTCACACCTCCATGAAGGCTCTCTAAGTGAGTGTCCTCCATCCTCATATATTTCTGCAACGTGTTCGACCCTGGTTCAACCTATTCATCAAGTTCCTCCTTGATCATTGTCAAACCTGAAACATCTTCATGAGTATCATCCACCATCAATTCTTGCAATGTTCTTGGTCCCAGTCCAACTTGTTCATCAAGTTCCTCCTTGATCTCTATCACATCTGCAACATCATTTGGTTCTTCTAATGTTTACAATGTGCATGAATTTGGCTTAACTTGGGATAATTCAATCACCTCAAGTTCTTCCTCTTTCCTTGGTACATCTGCAACATCCTTTTGTTCAACCATAGTGAGATCCATGACACTATGCTCCCTCCTTTCAAGGTTTCTTCTAAGATCGGCAAGATTCTCTCGAACCATGCCTCGCTCTTCTTCTACATTTTTTACCTCAACTACAAAACCATTCATCTTCTTCCCAAGTTGATATAATTATTCCTTGTTCATGTCAGATATCCATTCTTTGTATAATGCAAGAATGGCCTGTCTCGTTTCACAAAACCCTTTTCCCAATTCCTTCAACTTTTCTTCATAGTTTGTCAGCCTTTCTTTAAACTCTTTAAAGTCCATTTTCAGCGAAATAGACTCACCCATCAAACTTCAATACCACCTGCAACCCTGCAACTGTATTCTTGCTTCCTTCGTCAAAGCCTATTCAAAAAAAGCTTTGATACCACCTATCACGGCCCTATACTTGTGGTACTCTTTCAACTAGTTATAGTGGGTGCGACACTACCTCACTTTTTCTTTTTATCAATACTAGGTGAGTAGACTATGCCTTACTTCAATAGTTAGTTATTTTATCTTCAAGTGTTCTTCAATTATGCAGTTGAAATGGATACAATAACCATAAACATTAATATATATCACCATGTATTCCCATACATACAAGGGAGGGGAAACTCCAAAATATGTGTCTGGCCGATATTATGTTTCATAAACAAATGTACAAATTTACAATAATTATATAATACCAAGCCTATGCAAGCCACTTGCACTTCTTTCCAAGGTGCGCTTCAGCACTTGCGTTTTGGCTCGAGCTGCAATGCTCTCCAAGAACTCAACAAATCACGGGAAACCCCAAATTTCCCCTTAGAATGTGTTTTTGGTCTTCTACCCATGAACCTGTGTATCATAGGTCACCGGGGTCACCGACGCCCTTGACCTATGCAATGATCTGCACATGGGTCACCCGGGTCATTAACACCTTCGACATGTTCATTGTTCTACACACAGGTCACTGGGGTCACGGACGCCCTCAACTTGCATCCTCCGCAGTTCACCTAAAACACCCAACTTGACCCTGTTTTTCAGCACCTTCGCATTTTTTTTCATGCCTTCGTGCACGAGCTAACCCTCCCAGGTCACGACGCCCTGCATGCATTTAGAAAATTACACAACTCGGCCCGTTTCTGTTCCAGTCTTCTTTTTCACTCATTCACCCGTCTTGCGGGCACATCCACTTGAACGTGCTACTTCAGAGTTCCTCCAAATGATGTGTGATCGAATGATTGATCCCATGATGATTTCCTCCATCAATACGTCTGTGTATATATACGTTCCACGGCTCATGAAATTTGCCCCGTGGTTGGGTCACGATGCCTTGGCCGACCCCCACAACTCATTCGCAAAGCTCCTACACTTTTTTTCCATCACGTCAGCTTGCCAATAATGTTGGTCCATCCGCACGCTATAACTCCTCATTGTCGACATGTTCCATACTTCGTCAATTTTCCATCTCGTGTGACCCATCATAAATCAAACGTCGCTCGGCCACCACAGAAATGTCGCACGACCACCGTTGAACGTATGTCCGTCGTATCGCTATACGGTTCGCCCGAGCGCACCCACCATCGCACTTTGCCCAAGCGCGCCCATCGTTTTGCCCGAACTTTCGTCACACTCTAACCACCGTTTCGTCGCACGTCCACTGAGTAGGGCGCTTGCTGCACCGAGGCACGCCTGCTGCACTCGGTCACCGTAACCGATACTCAGGGACTTGATAGATTGGATCCAAAATATCTTTTAAATTTTACCACTCGTGGTTGGAAAATCAAGCACTATGCGACTTGATTCAAAGCACATGGTCTGAAAAAAAATAGTGATTCAAAACATACAACTATGGAGTCTCACATTAATAAATTAAAATCCCCAAAATCTGTGGTCTGAAACTAGATAACTACCCAAAAAAAAAAAAAAAATCGACAAAGGAAACAACTACAAGAGAATGTAGCATAAAGGAATCGATTAAATGACCCAAACCTTCCAAATTTCCTAACAGAGGATGTTCAACAAATGTAGCTTGAATCTCATAAGAGGGATATACTTCTTAAGCAGGAACAAGTTTGTTCTAGAAGGCATGACTTGATGAGTTCAAAAAAATATCTTAATGTTTGGATGGTTAATTTGCAGAAATAGGTCCTTACATGGGATAACCTGTGCATAAAGGGGTATTAGGGACGAGGTAGATGTTATATTTTTCATGAAACAAAAGAAAATGCCTTACATTTGTTCATTCAATGCTCAGTTTCAAAAGAAATTTGGATATATGTCTTGTAGAAGAAGATAATTTTTGCAGAATGGAATTTTACGATCATGGAAAATCTTAGGGGCTAATAATCGTAGGTGGGCTAATTTTCCATGCTTTTTCCAAAAAAAAGATTCGCCATTTCCCAGTTTTTTAAAAATTTATTTGCCCAAGTTTTATAGTATAACAATATTTTACCCTAAAAATCGCCAAAAATTTATATATACTAAGATAAAATGATTAGAAAACTAAATATTTTTACAAAAATAACATCAAAAATTTTACAATTCAAATATTGGGGACTACTAAGATTCGCCAATTTTTTAAACTTTAAGATAAATTTCCATCCTTAAAATTTTCCCTGTTTATGATCATAGAGACATGCTTCAAATGTTGGTTTAAGATCCCTAAAGAACACATATCCCTCCCTTTCTACATTTTTTGGGGGCATTTGGAAAGGGCGTAATGCCAAGATATTTGAAAATAAGCCTTATTACATTGAACACATTGGTATATACATATGTGCCTTACATATGGAACACATGAAGCCCTCCTCCCTCAAGCCTACAAGATACATTAGACACAGGGATGATATGACCTCATATACTTCTATAAAATTGATGGAATAACACAAAACAAAACAAAACAAAAAATGCGGATGTAGAGTAGTGATTGTTGAACCTCAGAATTGTTCTTTCTCTGACATCCTTTCTCATCAATTTTCCTTACCTTTTCATAAATCTATACACTCCAATCAATGATAAATGATATGTTTTATCTCAGAGAATGCATTTTAATGATCTCTATGTTATATTTTGATGTTCTCGTTATTTGAATGGATTTTTGTAACTGAGCTACATAACACAGCCTATTCTGCAGCTAATTGTTGTTTCCGCAACTACTTTAATGGTTTGTAAGGTTCCGAGGAGCGAATAAAGGAACGAACCACATGGGCATCTCCAGAATGATCCATATATGGGTTTCATCCTATCCACTTGGTCGAAATAAATAGAAAAAGGTGCATGTGATCGTGGTCAAAGCGCAGTCAAAGGACGTGATCCGAGAGTGAAGAACTCTTGATTTTCTCTGACGTGGAAAATCAAGAGTTAACCATTTGTAATTTTATCCTATGTTTCGGTTCTAATCTCCATCTGTTGGAGGAATTAGCTCCTGACGGTTACATTTAGGTTTGTTTAAATACCGGTTGTTTGAAGGCCGAAGGCAGTCTTAATTTTTTGAAAATGATGTGTATGCTTTTGACTCTGTCTTTTTCATAAATATGAAAACCATGTTCATGGTTCCAGATTCTTCTTAATTTGTGTATAGTTTTCTAGGATCTCAACCTATTCTGTTGCAGAGGGCCCCTGCATAGGAGGAGGTTTTTCATTATTTGTTTTAAGTTTAATTTCATTAGTTTTGTTTTGTCAATTCATAAGTTAGATTTATATTGCTTTGTAGTTGTTCTTTAGATTAAATTGTTTATGATTTCATAGATTTAATTTATGAATTATTTCTTAGTATTAGTTTTAGAATGACTGTGTAATCTTTTCTTTCCTAGAACATCTCAAGAAATTAGATTCTTCTATTTTCCAATTGGATTATGTTTGAGGCTTAGAGCTCACAGTTGTTTAGTTGCTTTACATGTTTTTGCAATGTTTTTCCTAGATTAGATCCTCAATTACATGTATAATTGGATGCTTAAGTATTTAAACTATACAATAATTGAGTTTTCCTTTACATGCCTTTACACTGCTTTCCTAGATTATATCCTCAGTTAAATGTATAATTGGATGTTTGTAAATCATGCCAATAATATGACTCTGTCATACTTCCAAATTGGATGCTTGAGTATTTAACCTATACAGTAATTGAGTTTTCCTTTACATGTTATTTAAATGCATTCTTAGATTAAATTTTTAAAACTAAAGTGTAATCAATTGTTGTAAATCATGTCAAGAGGGTGACTTTTTCATACTTCCATATTGAATGCTTGAGTAGTTGATCATACAATAGTTGCTTTTTCTTTGAATCTGCTTTCATTTAGATTAGCATTGCCATTTCAATTCTCAGTCATAAAATTCATATTTCAATCCATGGAGTAGAACTAAGTTAAGATAGATTAGAATTAACTTTAATTTTCAAAAGCTCAAAGTCATTAGAATAAATACTCTGTTTTTAGATCAAATTCTAACGATCTAAAGTTTGATTCATTTTTATGCAAATTAGGATAGTTAAAGAACACTTCCTTTTCTTCCTTCTTTCAAAATTAGTTGTAACACTTAAATTTCATTAGATTCAGTTGATTCATTTCATAGTTCTTATTTATTAAAGTTAACATTTAGACATAAAGAACAAAATCCCCTAAAACAACATAAAAACATACACAATGAAGTAAGAATAAGGTTAACTAAGCATATATAGTGCACCACACTTCATCAGATTACAAACATCGGTTAATAATTAATGTTGAACAATTTAAGACATTAAATTGGCTAAACAACGATCACCATGAATTCAAATCACAAGTTTCATTTTTGTTGGAGTGGAGGAGATGACACAAACATTAGGGCGAAACTCATTGCTCTTTGGGGTATTCTTTACTACATTCACTAGGAATTCAATAAAATTATTGATGCTCTACCAAAGGAAGGTCTCTCCACGCCACCAGGATACATCAGATATTAGTCTTTTCAGCTAGAAATCTTATTATATTCGAGACTCCTATAATGGGGATGAATGGATTCTCGACTCTGTTTCTTTTGTTGGTGTCCAGTGGACTTCTTGTCATTGTGATTTTTTTGATATGGAGAAATGTGCTAACGCATATATTTACATTTCCCAATTCTGAAATGGTTCTCCTAATATAGATTCTCGTCTTTTTTAAATGATGTTTATTCATCTGTATATATGAGGAGGCTCTAATTACGGGCTCATTTTAATAGAGGCTTGTTTATATGTATAAAATTGTTGTATGCTTCTAAATGCCTGTACATAGCCAATGAAAATGAAACTCATAAACAACAAGTAAATTTTGATTTTTAATCTAACTTCAATTTTTCTCATATATATATATATATATATATATATATGATGATGATGATGATGGTTAACATCCACTGAGACCAATCTTTGGTCTATCGGACCTAAAGAAAAGAGTTATTTAATTTGATTTAAGATTTTATTCCTATGCTCAAAAAGCTTGGAGAGAAGCCTCCCAAGCTCACTATAATTTTGACATCTTAAAATGCTAGGAAGGTCGGTATTGCAACAAAGATTATGAAAATAAGCTCTAATGTGGTTGTATGCAGGGCACTCTAAAAGGAAGTGATTTTTGTCTTCAATGTTCATATTCTCTCTCTCTCTCTCTCTCTATATATATATATATATATATATATATATATATATATATAAATTTAATATAATCAAATAAGAATATTGAACATTGTGATATATAGATGATAAATTTCTATACAATATAAATAATATTATAAAGAAATAATATATATTTATCTTGATTTCTAATTTGTGAATTGTTAAAAGAAATTGATATTTAAAAGTGTACTTTTTTGCTTTATATTAAAAAAAAATCATTAAAAAAAAATTGATTTTTGCTTAGCACCTGTCTTTTATATAAAAAATTAGTAACAATTCAAGTTATTTAAGAAAATAGTATTTAAAACACTTTCTAAAATTTTATTAACCCCACATCAATATAGAAATGAATAGATTTTTTATTCAAATTATAAAAATATAAAAAAAAATCTTACATAAAAATTGGTAAGCAATTATTCATATAACATTCTCTTGTAAGCAATTATTCATATAACATTCTCTTGTGCAAAGTTATAACACTCAACCATAATTATATTTATTTTATTTATTTTTTTAATATAATTTGTATATCTTATAATTATATTTTAGTTTTTAAAATATTCAATTTTATATATAATATACAAAACATTTAAAACTTTCAAAACTAATTGAAAAAAAACAAAAAAACAACAAAATAAAAACAATAACATAATCAATTTAATTCTAAATTTAAACACATCTACAAGAGCCAACCCATTAAGGATTTAAAGGATTTATTGAACAACTAGTTTTTCATTGTAAATGAGCGAAGCTTGTGTTAACTCTCTTCATTTATTAAACGTAGTCGTTCTTACCATTAGAAATTCTACTAAATTTCAATAATAAATTTAAAAAATAAAATATATAACATTTAGAATTTTTCCATTTTATTTTATGCATTGAAGTCACAATTTCTTTTTTAAAATTTAGTTTTTTTTTCTTAAAAAAAAAATTTGATTATTAAATTGTTTGAATCTTTTTTTTTAATGATAGAAATGGATTAGCATCAGAAAAATCTCGGATCTTGAAATCCAGATTTCTCTTGAAATTTTCACTATTTTCCAATCAAAATTGTTATCACCTTAGATTACTATTTTTATTCTCCAATCAATTTTTTTAATTATAAATCAGGAAACATGAAATCACAAATTTTTGTGATTTCTATTTTTTTCTAATCTAACTTTGTCTAATTACAACGTCTTGGTCATGGCCTAACAAAGTCACAATTTTGGCAGGTGAATTTCTTTTTGGAATTCAAGGACTTTTTCAATAAATTCAATTGTGGGAATGTTTATATCGTTTTTTTTATGTTGGAAATGGATTCAACAATATCTAGAACCCCTAGATCACCCAAAATTCTAAAACTTGACAACTATAATCCAAATTTTCAATTTCCCCCCTAGATTTTTTTCGAAATCATGCCAAAATTTCTATTATTTTTTAAAAGAAATTGTAACATTTTAAAATACACACTTTGTCATTTCTATTCATTGTTTTTTTAATTGAGGAAGTTAAATTAACAATATAATTAGTACCATCTTTATTCTCATTATAATATATATATATATATATATATATAATACAATTTTTTGAATTTTTTTTCAAGTTTCAAACTTATAAAAATTTCATCGATTCTTTAAAAATTTATAAGCATTTGAACAAAATGCAAACAATATGTTGTCAATTAAGGGTAGATCCAGTGGTTAAGATGGCGTGTTAACTCCCTCCAGAGTCCTGCTTGATTCCTAAAAATGACATTTTAAGCTTGTTGTAATGAGGCTAAAGAAATAGGAAACCCCACTGAGTTTACTCTGATCGTGGTCATTATGGGACGTCCATTTTTTATCATTACATGACATATCTGTTCTTGCTTAGTCATATATTCCCAATATATTTTTCTTACAAGTAGTTAGGTATACTCTTGGTTTTATAGTGGCAACGAGAAAATTTGGCCATAGGCCTCTACTAGGTTACTCCAATGAATCACTGATTCACCATCGTTAAAAATAAATAATTAAATACTAAGTTATGAAACAGCTATCCAAAAAGAAAAAAAAATGAAAGGAACTACCAAACTTACAAAAAAGAAAGAACAAAAAAATCGCTATCCAAAATAACAAAAACAATTAAATTATCATAAATCTACACCAAGGCCACGTGGCCATCAATGGGCGTCAACCTGGAACAAGCTTTCTGTCATTCGCGATCACATAAAAGTGCTCCGTTATAACATTTTAATTGCCCATCAAGGCCGTTTCAGTCGAGTATTGACACGAATTTATGGACCAAAATTTATGGTAGGAAACTTTGTCCGCATAGCCGTCCTTGTAGGGAAATTCTACACAATGCTGCTTGCGATGCCAAAATGCATTGGGTTCTTCTGAGCAGCAAGTGTTTTCAAACTCTTTCTGCAATTCAGAGATCTGTCTCTGAATCTCTAGAGAACTCAACTGATCTTCAATTCTCATCATATTCTTATGATCCTTGAGTTCTTTCAAACTATTTTCTGCTTTGTGAAGTTCCTGCATAGCCAACACCATTGTAGAAACTCGAGGATTAGAAATATAAGGAAGTTCTATCCTCTTACCCTGATTATTAGATGTAGGCACTGTAATAAAATAGCCTGGAGATTTATCTGGAAACCTGAAAGAACCATGGGGCTCTACAGCTGCTAAAAATACATTTCCCAAAATGCAGTCAATAGGAATTTCAGCAATTGCAAACTTAAGTTTGACACAGTGGGAGTCAAAGAAAATAGCAACTTTTGGAACTTCAAATTTTAACTCTTGCTTTCCAAGTCCTGTGATTTTTCTGGTAGCAGATACCCAGAATCTGGAGGGAACAATTTTCTTGGAAAGGATGTTTACATCCGCTCCTGAATCAATTAGTTCAGTTACTTTATATATTTTACCTTCAACACAAATATTTACCTTGACATGGTGTTGTTGGTAGTGAACTGCTAAGACTTGCATTTCTCTGAATCCACTTGTTGGATCAGGCATTCCTTCAGCGATCTCCACTTGTGGTTTTGAAGATTGTCCTGGAGCAGAATGTAATGTGTAGCTTGTTTGTCTGCCTGAGAGAGAACTAGAAAGCTGTGATCCTCGTTGTGCCATTTCTAGCTGTGCAACTTGTGATTTCAAGGCAGAAATTTCTGACTTCATTGAATGTATCTCCTTACTCACCTCCCCCAAAGTGAGTGTACGAACTTTGCTTGAATTATGCTGGAGATACGTTTTTGTATTTCTTCCGTAAGAAGCATCAACAAAATTAGGCTTCTTACCTAAGGATGTGTTGGAAGAACCAGTACCATGTTGCATAAAAGTTTTCAATAATGCAGCCTTCAGTTCACCTTCCTCCATGGCGCGTATCTGTGTAAACACTTTGAGATCATCTTCAGCAGTTTGTGCCATGAGGACCTTTAATTTTCCTGAGAATTCTTCTGGGAGAGAATCATCAGAAGAAAGATCAGAATCATCATCAAAACAAGCACAATGACAATTCTGTGAGTCAGAACACTGATAATAAGCATGAATCTCTTCTTCAGAAGAATAAGAAATAGAAGAATCAGAGGAAGATTTAGAAAGAGAGTCTTCTGCGGCTTGGTGAATAGCAAGACGATTACAATCTTCTGTTTTATGAAATGCAGAATTGCACCGACGACATCTGTCTTCAACTTTAATGGCAGTGCTTGGGCCAGCCTGATTTTTGGGCTGTGATTTCTTACCACGGCCTATTTTAGACTCAAGAGCTATGGGACACATATTGGAAGCATGACCATGTTCACCACAGAGCCAACAGACCACCCCTTTCATTCTTTCAAGCTTGTGATCTTTGGGCTTGATGTCCATAGGAGTGTAGTAATGAATCTTGTGGTTATCTCTGTAATAACCTTTTCTTCCTTTGGCTGGTTTCCTCTTCTGAGGTCTAAGCTCGCGTCTCTTTTCAGAGCTCAATCTGTAAGTCGCGGCTCTGATTCTGCGTTGAGCCTTCTTTGTTCTCTTTTTAGTCTTCCTGCGAGTAACCAAAGGGTAATCAATGGTTATACCATACTTACTGTAGAAATATTTAGTACGAGGCAACCTATTCAGTTTATCAATAGATTTTGTCATTTTGGAGTTGGTACAAAGAGTTATCAACACCTTAGTGATGATAGAATAGATTTCTACCCATAGATAGACTTCAAGAGGCAAGGGGAAGACTTCTTGCAGCTTTAATATGTCAACTAACTTGGATGGAAGTGCTACAAGGTATACTTGTTTCCACATAATGTTCTTTGGTTCTTTAACCAGATATATCCTCTGTATCCAGTCTCTGTGGAAGTCTTCGAACTGATTGATATTTATACACTTCAGATTCATTAAAACCATCTCATGCTTATCTGACAATGTTGGCTATGCAGGAACTTCACAAAGCAGAAAATAGTTTGAAAGAACTCAAGGATCATAAGAATATGATCAGAATTGAAGATCAGTTGAGTTCTCCAGAGATTCAGAGACAAATCTCTGAATTGCAGAAACAGTTTGAAAACACTTGCTGCTCAGAAGAACCCAATGCATTTTGGCATCGCAAGCAGCATTGTGTAGAATTTCCCTACAAGGACGGCTATGCGGGCAAAGCATGTAAATCCAGAGCTATCCCCATGTCAAAAGAATACAGACAGCTCTGTGAAAAATAAATAAATCAGCTACTGAAAAGAAATCTGATCAGGGAGTCTGACATTCCATGGAACTGTTATGGCTTCTACGTCAATAAGAGAAGCGAATAGATAAGAGGTATTCCTAGACTTGTTATAAATTATAAGCCTCTTAACTCTGTTCTGGCAGATGATACATATCCTATTCTGCACAAAGGAGATCTGCTGAGTAGGATATCTGGAGCCAAAGTTTTCTCAAAGTTTGATTTAAAATCTGGTTTCTAGCAAGTATCCATAAAAGAAGAAGATAAATGGAAGACAGCATTCAGTGTGCCAGCAGGACACTACGAATGGAATGTAATTCCATTCGGTTTAAAGCATGCACCTTCTAAGTTCCAGAAGGTAATGGATTCCATCTTTAAGCCATACAATGAGTGGTTACTTGCATATATAGATGATCTCCTAGTTTTCTCCAAAAATCTCCAGGACCATTTAAAGCATTTAAAAATTTTCATGAAGTTGGTCTAGAAAAATGGGTTGGTCCTAAGTAAAAAGAAAATGGAGTTATGTAGGACCAAAATAAAAATTTTAGGGCACAGTATAGAAAATGGACAGATTGCTTTACAAAGCCATGCTCTTGAGTTTGCAGATAAGTTTCCAGATGTCATTCTAGATAAAACTCAGTTTCAAAGATTTCTAGGATGTTTAAACTATGTAAGCAGCTTCTATCTGTCTTGTGCCACTGACAGGTCTCTGCTTAACCAAAGACTAAGAAAAATCCAAAATACATTTCCCAAAATGCAGTCAACAGGAATTTATGCAATTGCAAACTTAAGTTTGACACAGTGGGAGTCAAAGCAAACAGCAGCTTTTGGAACTTCAAATTTTAACTCTTGCTTTCTAAGTCCTATGATTTTTCTGGTAGCAGATACCCAAAATCTGGAGGGAACAATTTTCTTGGAAAGGATGTTTACATCCACTCCTGAATCTATTAGTGTAGTTACTTTATATATTTTACCTTCAACACAAATACTTACCTTGACATGGTGTTGTTGGTAGTGAACTGCTAAGACTTGCATTTCTCTGAATCCAATTGTTGGATCAGGCATTCCTTCAGGGATCTCCACTTGTGGTTTTGAAGATTGTCCTGGAGCAGAATGTAATGTGTAGCTTGTTTGTCTGCCTGAGAGAGAGCTAGAAAGTTGTGATCCTCGTTGTACCATTTCTAGCTGTGAAACTTGTGATTTCAAGGCAGAAATTTCTGACTTCATTGAATGTATCTCCTTACTCACCTCCCCCAAAGTGAGTGTACGAAATTTTCTTGAATTATGCTGGAGATACGTTTTTGTATTTCTTTCATAAGAAGCATCAACAAAATTAGGCTTCTTACCTGAGGATGTGCTGGAAGAACCAGTACCATGCTGCATAAAAATTTTCAATAATGCAGCCTTCAGTTCACCTTCCTCCATGGCGCATATCTGTGCAAACACTTTGAGATCATCTTCATCAGTTTGTGCCATGAGGACCTTTAATTTTCTTGAGAATTATTTTGGGAGAGAATCATCAGAGGAAAGATCTGAATCAGCATCAAAACAAGCACAATGACAATTCTGTGAGTCAGAATACTGACAATAAGCATGAATCTCTTCTTCAGAAGAATAAGAAACAGAAGAATCCGAGGAAGATTCAGAAAGAGAGTCTTCTGTGGCTTGTTGAATCTTCTTAGGATCTGCGTTGAGCCATTTTGAACCCTTGATTACGATTTTGAATCTTCGTTGTACCATTTTGAATCAACGATTACAATCTTCTGTGGCTTGTTGAATCAACGATTACAATCTTCTGTTTTATGAAATGCAGAATTGAACCAACGACATCTGTCTTCAACTTTAATGGCGGTGCTTGGGCCAGCCTGATTTTTGGGTTGTGATTTCTTACCACGGCCTCTTTTAGACTCAAGAGCTGTGGCACACATATTGGAAGTGTGACCATGTTCACCGTAGAGCCAATAGACCACCCCTTTCATTCTTTCAAGCTTGTGATCTTTGGGCTTGATGTCCATAGGAGTGTAGTAATGAGTCTTGCGGTTATCTCTGTAATAACCTTTTCTTCCTTTGGCTGGTTTCCTCTTCTGAGGTTTGAGCTCGCGTCTCTTTTCAGAGCTCAGTCTGAAAGTCGCGGCTCTAGTTCTGCGTTGAGCCTTCTTTGTTCTCTTTTCATTCTTCCTGCGAGTAACCAAAGGGTAATCAATGGTTATACCATACTTATTGCAGAAATATTTAGTACCAGGCAACCTATTCAGTTTATCAATAGATTTTGTCATTTTGGAGCTGGTACAAAGAGTTATCAACACCTTAGTGATGATAGAATAGATTTCTCCCCATAGATAGACTTCAAGAGGCAAGGGGAAGAATTATTACAGCTTTAGTATGTCAACTAACTTGGATGGAAGTGCTGCAAGGTATACTTGTTTCCACAAAATGTTCTTTGGTTCTTTAACCAGATATATCCTCTGTATCCAGTCTCTATAGAAGTCTTCAAACTGATTGATATTTCTACACTTCAGATTCATTAAAACCATCTCATGCTTATCTGACAATGTAATATCAGCACCACAAAAATGTTCTTGGATCATAGCAGTCAGTGCACCAATCATATTATTCTGAGGGGTGCCATCTGGATGAAACATAATATCCCCATTTTCATCTTTTAAGATTTCCTTCTCCATTTTCTCAATCATCGCAGGAGAGGATTCAAGTTCCCACCATCTAGAAAGTGTTCCAATAAAACACTGCATTAAAGTTTTGGAGGATTCAACTCCAGTCTTGCCTGCAACACACATGAGCCTATACTCTGTGATCATTTGATCAAGCATCTGCCTGATCTGTGCAATAGTCAGATTATCTAAATTCCATTATTTATGACTATCTGCATGAAATATTTCCCTTGGGGGAATATTTCCAACTCCATATAGATCAGGGGCAGGATTTCTGGTATACTGGGGCTCGAGTGGCTCATAGATAGGGAGAACTTGGTGTTCTGTGTCAGACTCAGAGATGAGGGTTGTAATGGATATTTTTTCAGACTGCTTTTCTTTTCAGATTCATCAGCTTCTTTAGGGAGAAGAAAGGAAAACTTAGAGACTAGGCTTTCACTAAGTTCATGAGTGTGGATGGCTTTTCCCTTATGCAAAAATGAAGCTGGTATTGGTTTCTCTATTTTCTTTAAACTCATTCTGTCTACTTTGTCAGAAAGATTTGAAATTAAATGCCGAGTAGAGATAGAATTTTCTATAATACAATTCTCTACTTCATCAATCTTTTTGAAGGATTCTAAAGAATAATATTTAGCAATAGAGGAATTATACTGTACAAAATTTAAAACATTATTCACATCATTAATAGAGACTTGGACTCTATCAATTTGATCTTTGACTATGGTAGCTTTTGCAACATTTTTCTCCAGGCCAGTGAGAGCAGTATTAGTCCAATTAACTTGTTCACTGACTTTCTGGATTCTGCCTTCAGCTCCTACTACAACAATATCCTTCTGAACTAAAGGATAAGAATTTGTTGAGTTATAACCTTCTCCTAACACAATGCTTTTGAAAGGAGGATATGAGATAGAATTCTCAATTTTGCTACCATCTGTGGTTGTCCAAGAATGTGAAGAAGAAGATGTAGAATCATTCATCAAAACATTTTCTAATTCTTTAGTTTTCTTCCATGAGTAAAAAGAAATCCAGACCTTTTCTTTTTCCATGAAAGCTTTCCATTCATTTTCTAGTGATATCTTCTCTTCAGGAGTGTGTGAAAGACCAAATTCATCAGCCATTGGATGTGTGTAAATATCCCAATTCAACATCTGTTTCATCCATGAAGCAGGGATCTGATGTTTAGAAAATCCATCCATCAAAGTATAAAACTTATGGATCTCAGGGACTGATGGTCTTTTGCAGCCATCTGGGAGATCTTTAAATCTGCATTTAGGAATCAATTTATCTTTTTCTTCTAAGTATCCAAGTCCGTACTTAGGAGAGTTTGCAGGCCTCATGTTTGTAAATATGGCAGTTAACCTGGGGTCTTTATTTTCTAGTGTTGGCACTAGATGCATCATAAGAACATGTTCATCCTCATGTGGAAATGGGATGTCTGTACACTTGGGATTAGGACAGGGGGTGACAAAGGTAGACGGAGGAGCTTCACCAGTCCTAACATTGTGGTTCTTATGAATGACCAGATATGAAAGCTGACTCAAGTTTACTTGTTGTTGACATTGAGGGCATGCAGCTGAAATCGGCTGGAAATTTACTAACTGAGCACATTCAAAAAGAGAGAGATGCTGACAAGAATTTACAAGACTAGAACACGCAGTATCTGACAAATTGGGTGGAATATACAGTGAAGACTTTTTACATTCAGATTCAATCCTACGCCTGTCTATTGTAGATCTTCTTGGAAAAGACAATGTGGAAATGGATTGGTTTTCTGAGATATTTGCAAAAGTTATTTTTTGAGCAGAGATGGGCTTTGGATTTGTCACTACCCAGTGTTCTAGAAAATTCAGATCCTCCCACTTAATGTCTTGGTGCTCAACCTTTTGGTTTTTGGGATCTATCATGACAATGACACTGGTTTTGGAATCTCTGCTGGGGGCATGGAGGACTGCAGGAAACATAGTACTGGTATGACGAAAACATCCTCTAGTTTGGATGGCGACATTGTTTCTCTTTCTTCTCATGTCAAATCTAGAAGTTTGGATTTACAACTGTAAAACATCGCGCAAAGTTTCATCATGAATATACACAGAGAAGTTTGGGTAACAGTCAAACCAAACTGGACCATTGCATAATGGTGCAACTATTCCTCCTATCAGGGAATCGGTATATTTGTTATGGTTAGGTCACGGACAGTGTATAACACATAAGTATCTAGTCCATGATGGACCAAGGCATTGATTCCCACCTGAATGCATCCTAGATGCAGGAATTTCGTCCCCAATTTCTTGGCTTTTGCTTGGAGCTGTTTGGGATCCAATAGCATGATAGTTTGGACACAGTCAGAGTTCTCTTCTATTGAACTTATGGATTCTTTAATCGTAATTTTGGTGGCAGCTTTAAGATGCCACACACTCAGATCTGCATAAACTTCAGATGCAGATATCTTTGGTAGAACCCATTTGGCCTGAGGCTCAACTTCTTCATACAACAACTCTGATTCATTTAATACTCTACTTGAAGAAGATGCAAACATGTCTCTGAGAGGGTCTTGGGTGGCCCTATATTGTTCTTCAAGTTCACGAAAAGAAACAGATTTCCTCATTGAGTCCATTTCAGATTTATAAAGAGAGAAAGGATTAAGTACTGACCTTTTTCTCGAACCAGTCTTTACTCAGTCGAAACGTCGACTACTGGCTCTGATACCAATTTCTAGCAGGGGCTTCAACAAGCTTGCTTAGCACCACACACACACAGGTAGACTTGGCCTTCCTAAGTTTCTCCTTTGTCAATTTCTCAAAAGTTCTTTATGTGAACCCAGCGATGAACCCATACACGAACCTACTCCCACGTTCTCGCATCTGACGGCCTTTCTCGTGGCTTACCTCGCCTTTTACGGCCTTGGCGTACCTCAGTGGTTTGGTGAACCTCTGGCGAACTTCTAGCGAACTTTCAAGACTTTGAGAATGACAAACAGTGTCTTAGCAGACAATTTAAATGCACATAGTAACAGTACTTAAGAATGCAGAATTTCTGAAAATATCTTCTCTCTTTATTGATGTATCAAAATGATTTTACAGATGAGTGAGTATTACAGAACTCATAATATATGACTAGAAATCAAGATCTCCTTCCAGAGATTGACTGCAGTGGCATTTACAAGACTTAGGCTACACAATAAATGTGTGAGCTTTACTGGAAGCTTTCTGGCCAGTTGCAAACTCTGTCTTAGAGTTCTTTACGAAACACGCAACACCTGAACAAACTTAATTACATACTCGATCTATGATCTGGCCACTTTAGGTTCTTGCCTATGCCGAGCACATAGACACGCAGGCTTCTCAGATCACCTAGGGACTTTGAGTCTTAGCACCGTGATGCAAGCAGATCGCGAGACTTCGCGCAGATGTAGAGAAGGGAGCTTCGGCTCGACTTAGACTCAAAAACACACAAATGACTCTAGACTCTCCGAATGCGAATGCCTCAAGAATGATCCTGACCCTCCTTATATAGGAAATGAGGGGGGAAAAACATTCCTGTAGAGCCATCAGATTATTGACAAGTGGATGGCGAATCATTGCTTTCGAGTAACACCGAAGTGACATCCGCGCAGAGATTCGGTCCTTCCGACAGACACATGTGATAGTGTGTGTGTACTACACTGTGGATGCCTTTTATGTACAAGTCCCACGAGGAAACATAATAATTATGTACAGAGAGGATGCTTTTCTGAACAAGTAAAAATCCCTCGGGAAAAGACCTGTCACCGTAAACCCGTGACTGGGTATTGCTACATAATAGATACTTTTGTTTTAGCGGAGCCCACTAGAACTACTACTTGTGCTGCTATCTGGTAGTGGATCAAGAATCTGCAGATGAGGAAATCTATACTTATAATGTTCATCCCATTGTTTAGTATAGATTCTTCTGACAATCATAGGTTTATTTAAGATCACCTGATGTTTTATCTTAGTCATAACTAACCAGTAGTTATGCTACATCATCTGTTGTTTTAGAATGTATGAATCATCAAGCCTAAGTAGACTTTTAACATTCGGGAATGCTTGATGACTACATCCTTCTATTTCACATGTGTCCCATATACTTTGATACCAGTTTTCATAAAGGACTGGGTCCATAGATGTAGGGCTTAGACCAAAGTCACTCCACCAATCTCGAAACCAACTGGTTTTCTGATAACCTTGCATGAGACCTATGGATCCGAACTTGATTTTTGTGTAGTGGGTTTCTCCTTTACTGTCCTTATTCATTAAGTCCCACCATAGTTTCTTGTATTCTGCAAAATTATACACAGTGTCAGGAAAGATAAAATATGGGTTGTTACCTGGCCACTGATTTAAGCGGGTCCATGTCCATGCAGGGTCTCTTGTACGATGGATTGTGAGCCATTCATAATAGACTTTTTGTCTATCACCTCCACCAGTGCACGTGACACTAATGTCACAGAAATCTTGTGACAAAGATTCCTTCGCTTCCCATGCTTTTCTTAGGCTTTGAGTATAGATCTTATCATGTATCCATTTGCTGCCTTTAGGATATACCTTTCTTTCAGGTACAAGATGTTGGATATCAGTATGATTTTGAAAGTTTGCATCTAGTACTTTGGTATTGCGAAGTTGCCATCTTGGTTCCCATTCTATTTTATAGATGGTCCAATCTTTGTCTTCTGGGATACTTCTCAATGTTTCCTTTTGATTTATTTGATCCCATTATGTAATAATGACCATTACATGTGCTTCTTCTTCTGGGTCATTATGATGTTCTTGTTGCTGGATAAACTCTCTACTGAGAAAGTCTGGCAGACAGTTTTCAGAACCCTTTATGTGTTCAACTTTGAAAGTAAAATTTGCAAATAGCACTTGCCATTTTGTAAATTTGGCATCTTCAGGATTCTTCATATCTTTTGAAATGACTTTGGCCACAGCCTAAGCATCAGTTCTCAGTAGAAATAATTTATTTACCAAGTGGATAGAGAACTTGTTGATGCAGTTCCATGCAGCCTTAACCTCTTTTTCAATCGTGGAGTAATTCTTTTCAGCTTTACTCCATACTCCAGATGCATACTGCACAACTTTTTCTTCATTTTTCTGACTCTTTTCACTTGGTCTCTGTTTGAGGACACCTCCCCAACCTATATCACTTGCATCTGTTTCAACAATCTTAAAAGAGCCATCATCAGCAACGTAGAATATGGGGAGATTCTTAACCTTGGATTTAATATTTTTGACAGCCATCGTGTGAGCTTGCGTCCAAGGTTTTGGATTTTTTCTTAGTCTCTAGTTAAGCAGAGACCTGTCAGTGGAACAAGACAGATAGAAGCTGCTTACATAGTTTAAACATCCTAGAAATCTCTGCAACTGAGTTTTATCCAGAATGACATCTGGAAACTTATCTGCAAACTCAAGAGCATGGCTTTGTAAAGCAATCTGTCCATTTTCTATACTGTGCCCTAAAAATTTTATTTTGGTCCTACATAACTCCATTTTCTTTTTACTTAGGACCAACCCATTTTTCTGGACCAACTTCATGAAAATTCTTAAATTCTTTAAATGGTCCTGGAGATTTTTGGAGAAAACTAGGAGATCATCTATATATGAAAGTCACCACTCATTGTATGGCTTAAATATGGAATCCATTACCTTCTGGAACTTAGAAGGTGCATGCTTTAAATCATATGGCATTACATTCCATTCGTAGTGTCCTATTGGCACACTAAATGCTGTCTTCCATTTATCTTCTTCTTTTATGGCTACTTTCTAGAAACCAGACTTTAAATCAAACTTTGAGAAAACTTTGGCTCCAGATATCCTACTCAACAGATCTCCTTTGTGTGGAATAGGATATGTATCATCTGCCAGAACAGAGTTAAGAGGCTTATAATTTATAACAAGTCTAGGAATACCTCTTATCTGTTCGCTTCTCTTATTGATGTAGAAGCCATAACAGTTCCATGGACTGTCAGACTCCCTGATCAGCTTTCTTTGCAGTCGTTGATTTATTTATTTTTCACAGAGCTGTCTGTATTCTTTTGACATGGGGATAGCTCTGGATTTACATGCTTTGCCCACATAGCCATCCTTGTAGGGAAATTCTACACAATGCTGCTTGCGATGCCAAAATGCATTGGGTTCTTCTGAGCAGCAAGTGTTTTCAAACTGTTTCTGCAATTCAGAGATCTGTCTCTGAATCTCTGGAGAACTCAACTGATCTTCAATTCTCTTCATATTCTTATGATCCTTGACTTCTTTCAAACTATTTTCTGCTTTGTGAAGTTCCTGCATAGAAAACACCATTGTAGAAACTCGAGGATTAGAAATATAAGGAAGTTCTATCCTCTTACCTTGATTATTAGATGTAGGCACTGTAATAAAATAGCTCGAAGATTTATCTGGAAACCTGAAAGAACCATGGGGCTCTACAGCTGCTAAAAATACATTTCCCAAAATGCAGTCAACAGGAATTTCTGCAATTGCAAACTTAAGTTTGACACAGTGGGAGTCAAAGCAAACAGCAGCCCAGGATGGACCAAGGCATTGATTCCCACCCGAATGCATCCTAGATGCAGGAATTTCGTCCCCAATTTCATGGATTTTGCTTGGAGCTGTTTGGGATCCAACAGCGGGATAGTTTGGACACAGTCAGAGTTCTCTTCTATTGAACTTATGGATTCTTTAATCGTAATTCTGGTGGCAGATTTAAGATGCCACACACTCAGATCTGCATAAACTTCGGATGCAGATATCTTTGGTAGAACCCATTTGGCTTGAGGCTCAACTTCTTCATACAACAACTCTGATTCATTTAATACTCTACTTGAAGAAGATGCAAACATGTCTCTGAGAGGGTCTTGGGTGGCCCTATCTTGTTCTTCAAGTTCACGGAAAGAAACATATTTCCTCATTGAGTCCATTTCATATTTACAAAGAGAGAAAGGATTAAGTACTGACCTTTTTCTCGAACCAGTATTTACTCAGTCGAAACGTCAACTATTGGCTCTGATACCAATTTCTAGCAGGGGCTTCAACAAGCTTGCTTAGCACCACACACACACAGGCGGACTTGGCCTTGCTAAGTTTCTCCTTTGTCAATTTCTCAAAAGTTCTTTATGTGAACCCAGCGATGAACCCATACACGAACCTACTCCCACGTTCTCGCATCTGACGGCCTTTCTCGCGGCTTCGCTCGCCTTTTACGACCTTGGCGTACCTCAGTGGTTTGGCGAACCTCTGGCGAACTTCTAGCGAACTTTCAAGACTTTGAGAATGACAAAAAGTGTCTTAGCAGACAATTTAAATTCACATAGTGACAGTACTTAAGAATGCAGAATTTCTGAAAATATCTTCTCTCTTTATTGATGTATCAGAATGATTTTACAGATGAGTGATTATTACAGAACTCAGAATATATGACTGGAAATCAAGATCTCCTTCCAGAGATTGACTGAAGTGGCATTTACCAGACTTAGGCTACACAATAAATGTGTGATCTTTACTGGAAGCTTTCTGGCTGGTTGCAGACTCTGTCTCGGAGTTCTTTACGAAACACGCGACACATGAACAAACTTAATTACAGAATCGATCTATGATCTGGCCACTTTAGGTTCTTGCCTATGCCGAGCACATAGACACGCAGGCTTCTCAAATCACCTAGGGACTTTGAGTCTTAGCACCGTGATGCAAGCAGATCGCGAGACTTCGCGCAGATGCAGAGCAGGGAGCTTCGGCTCGACTCAGACTCAAAAACACACAAATGACTCTAGACTCTCCGAATGCGAATTCCTCAAGAATGAGCCTGACCCTCCTTATATAGGAAATGAGGTGGGACAAACATTCCTGTAGAGCCATCAGATTATTGACAAGTGGATGGTGAATCATTGCTTTCGGGTAACACCGAAGTGACATCCGCGCAGAGATTCGGTCCTTTCGACAGACGCATGTGATAGTGTGTGTGTGTACTACACTGTGTATGCCTTTTATGTACAAGGCCCACGAGGAAACAAAATAATTATGTACAGAGAGGATGCTTGTCTGAACAGGTAAAAATCCCTCGGGAAAAGACCTGTCACCATAAACCCGTGACTGGGTATTTCTACATAATGGATACTTTTGTTTTAGCGGAGCCCACTAGAACCGTTACTTGTGCTGCTATCTGGTAGTGGATCAAGAATCTGCATATGAGGAAATCTATACTTATAATTTTCATCCCATTGTTTAGTATAGATTCTTCTGACAATCATAGGTTTATTTAAGATCATCTGATGTTTTATCTTAGTCATAACTAACCAGTAGTTATGTTGCATCATCTGTTGTTTTAGAATGTATGAATCATCAAGCCTAAGTAGACTTTTAACATTCGGGAATGCTTGATGACTACAACCTTCTATTTCACATGTGTCGCATCTACTTTGATACCAGTTTTCATAAAGGACTGGGTCCTTAGATGTAGGGCTTAGACCAAAGTCACTCCACCAATCTTGGAACCAACTGGTTTACTGATAACCTTGCATGAGACCTATGGATCCGAACTTGATTTTTGTGTAGTGGGTTTCGCCTTTACCGTCCTTATTCATTAAGTCCCACCATAGTTTCTTGTATTCTGCAAAATTATACACAGTGTCAGGAAAGATAAAATATGGGTTGTTACCTGCCCACTGATTTAAGCGGGTCCATGTCCATGCAGGGTCACTTGTACGATGGATTGCGAGCCATTCATAATATACTTTTTGTCTATCACCTCCACCAGTGCACGTGACACTAATGTCACAGAAATTTTGTGACAAATATTCCTTCTCTTCCCATGCTTTCCTCAGGCTTTGAGTATAGATCTTATCATGTATCCATTTGCTGCCTTTAGGATATACCTTTATTTCAGGTACAAGATGTTGGATATCAGTATGATTTTAAAGGTTTGCATCTAGTACTTTGGTATTGCGAAGTTGCCATCTTGGTTCCCATTCTATTTTATAGATGGTCCAATCTTTGTCTTCTGGGATACTTCTCAACGTTTCCTTTTGATTTATTTGATCCCATTCTGTAATAATTACCATTACATGTGCTTCTTCTTCTGGGTCATTATGATGTTCTTGTTGCTGGATAAACTCTCTACTGAGAAAGTCTGGCAGAGAGTTTTTAGAACCCTTTATGTGTTCAACTTTGAAAGTAAAATTTGCAAATAGCGCTTGCCATCTTGCAAATTTGGCATCTTCAGGATTCTTGATATCTTTTGAAATGACTTTGGCCAGAGCCTGAGCATCAATTCTCAGTAAAAAGAATTTGTTTACCAAGTGGATAGAGAACTTTCTGATGCAGTTCCATACAGCCTTAACCTCTTTTTCAATCGTGGAGTAATTCTTTTCAGCTTTACTCCATACTCCAGATGCATACTGCACAAATTTTTCTTCATTTTTCTGACTCTTTTCACTTGGTCTCTGTTTGAGGACACCTCCCCAACCTATATCACTTGCATATGTTTCAACAATATTAAAAGATCCATCATCAGCAACGTAGAGTATGGGGAGATTCTTAACCTTGGATTTAATATTTTTGACAGCCATCGTGTGAGCTTGGGTCCAAGGTTTTGGATTTTTTCTTAGTCTCTAGTTAAGCAGAGACCTGTCAGTGGCACAAGACAGATAGAAGTTGCTTACATAGTTTAAACATCTTAGAAATCTCTGCAACTGAGTTTTATCCAGAATGACATCTGGAAACTTATCTGCAAACTCAAGAGCATGGATTTGTAAAGCAATTTGTCCATTTTCTATACTGTGCCCTAAAAATTTTATTTTGGTCCTACATAACTCCATTTTCTTTTTACTTAGGACCAGCCCATTTTTCTGGACCAACTTCATGAAAATTCTTAAATGCTTTAAATGGTCCTGGAGATTTTTGGAGAAAACTAGGAGATCATCTATATATGAAAGTCACCACTCATTGTATGGCTTAAAGATGGAATCCATTACCTTCTGGAACTTAGAAGGTGCATGCTTTAAACCGAATGGCATTACATTCCATTCGTAGTGTCCTGTTGGCACACTAAATGTTGTCTTCCATTTATCTTCTTCTTTTATGGCTACTTGCCAGAAACCAGACTTTGAATCAAACTTTGAGAAAAAGTTGGTTCCAGATATCCTACTCAGCAGATCTCCTTTGTGCGGAATAGGATATGTATCATCTGCCAGAACAGAGTTAAGAGGCTTATAATTTATAACAAGTCTAGGAATACCTCTTATATGTTCACTTCTCTTATTGATGTAGAAGCCATAACAGTTCCATGGACTGTGAGACTCCCTAATCATCTTTCTTTGCAGTAGCTGACTTATTTCTTTTTCACAGAGTTGTCTGTTTTCTTTTGACATGGGGATAGCTCTGGATTTACATGCTTTGCCCGCATAGCCGTCCTTGTAGGGAAATTCTACACAATGCTGCTTGTGATGCCAAAATGCATTGGGTTCTTCTGAGAAGCAAGTGTTTTCAAACTGTTTCTACAATTCAGAGATCTGTCTCTGAATCTCTGGAGAACTCAACTGATCTTCAATTCTAGTCATCATATTCTTATGATCCTTGAGTTATTTCAAACTATTTTCGGCTTTGTGAAGTTCCTGCATAGCCAACACCATTGTAGAAACTCGAGGATTAGAAATATAAGGAAGTTCTATCCTCTTACCCTGATTATTAGATGTAGGCACTGTAATAAAATAGCCCGAAGATTTATCTGGAAACCTGAAAGAACTATGGGGCTCTACAGCTGCTAAAAATACATTTCCCAAAATGCAGTCAACAGGAATTTCTGCAATTGCAAACTTAAGTTTGACACAGTGGGAGTCAAAGCAAACAGCAGCTTTTGGAACTTCAAATTTTAACTCTTGCTTTCCAAGTCCTGTGATTTTTCTGGTAGCAGATACCCAGAATCTGGAGGGAACAATTTTCTTGGAAAGGATGTTTACATCTGCTCCTGAATCTATTAGTGCAGTTACTTTATATATTTTACCTTCAACACAAATATTTACCTTGACATGGTGTTGTTGGTAGTGAACTGCTAAGACTTGCATTTCTCTGAATCGAATTGTTGGATCAGGCATTCCTTCAGTGATCTCCACTTGTGGTTTTGCAGATTGTCTTGGAGCAGAATGTAATGTGTAGCTTGTTTGTTTGCCTTATAGAGAGCTAGAAAGTTGTGATCCTCGTTGTGCCATTTCTAGCTGTGCAACTTGTGATTTCAAGGCAGAAATTTCTGATTTCATTGAATGTATCTCCTTACTCACCTCCCCCAAAGTGAATGTACAAACTTTGCTTGAATTATGCTGGAGATAAGTTTTTGTATTTCTTTCGTAAGAAGCATCAACAAAATTAGGCTTCTTACCTGAGGATGTGCTGGAAGAACTAGTACCATGCTGCATAAAAGTTTTCAATAATGCAGCCTTCAGTTCACCTTACTCCATGGCGCGTATCTGTGCAAACACTTTGAGATCATCTTCAGCAGTTTGTGCCATGAGGACCTTTAATTTTCCTGAGAATTCTTCTGGGAGAGAATCATCAGAAGAAAGATCTGAATCATCATCAGAACAAGCACAATGACAATTTTGCGAGTCAGAACACTGACAATAAGCATGAATCTCTTCTTCAGAAGAATAAGAAACAGAAGAATCAGAGGAAGATTCAGAAAGAGAGTCTTCTGTGGCTTGTTGAATAGCAAGACGATTAAAATCTTTTGTTTTTTGAAATGCAGAATTGCACCGACGACATCTGTCTTCAACTTTAATGGCGGTGCTTGGGGCAGGCTGATTTTTGGGCTGTGATTTCTTACCACGGCCTCTTTTAGACTCAAGAGCTTTGGGACACATATTGGAAGTGTGACCATGTTCACCACAGAGCCAACAGACCACCCCTTTCATTCTTTCAAGCTTGTGATCTTTGGGCTTGATGTCCATAGGAGTGTAGTAATGAGTCTTTCGGTTATCTCTGTAATAACCTTTTCTTCCTTTGGCTGGTTTCCTCTTCTGAGGTATGAGCTCGCGTCTCTTTTCAGAGCTCAGTCTGTAAGTCATGGCTCTGGTTCTGCGTTGAGCCTTCTTTGTTCTCTTTTTAGTCTTCCTGCGAGTAACCAAAGGGTCATCAATGGTTATTCCATACTTACTGCAGAAAGATTTAGTACCAGGCAACCTATTCATTTTATCAATAGATTTTGTCATTTTGGAGCTGGTACAAAGAGTTATCAACACCTTATTGATGATAGAATAGATTTCTCCCCATAGATAGACTTCAATAGGCAAGGGGAAGACTTCTTGCAGCTTTAATATGTCAACTAACTTGGATGGAAGTGTTGCAAGGTATACTTGTTTCCACATAATGTTCTTTGGTTCTTTAACCAGATATATCCTCTGTATCCAGTCTCTATGGAAGTCTTCGAACTGATTGATATTTCTACACTTCAGATTCATTAAAACCATCTCATGCTTATCTGACAGTGTAATATCGGCACCACAAAAATGTTCTTGGATCATAGCAGTCAGTGCACCAATCATATTATTATGAGGGGTGCCATATGGATGAAAAATAATATCCCCATTTTCATCTTTTAAGATTTCCTTCTCCATTTTCTCAATCATCGCAGGAGAGGATTCAAGTTCCCACCATCTAGCAAGTGTTCCAGTAAAACACTGCATTAAAGTTTTGCAGGATTCAACTTCAGTCTTGCCTGCAACACACATGAGCCTATACTCTGTGATCATTTGATCAAGCATCTGCCTGATCTGTGCAGTAGTCAAATTATCTAAATTCCATTCTTTATGACTATCTGCATGAAATATTTCCCTTGGGGGAATCTTCCCAACTCCATATAGATCAGGGGCAGGATGTTTGGTATACTGGGGCTCAAGTGGCTCATAGATAGGGAGAACTTGGTGCTCTGTTTCAGACTCAGAGATGAGGGTTGTAACGGATATTTTTTCAGACTGCTTTTTCTTTTCATATTCATCAGCTTCTTTAGGGAGAAGAAAGGCAAACTTAGAGACTGGGCTTTCACTAAGTTCATGAGTGTGGATGGTTTTTCCCTTATGCAAAAATGAAGCTGGTATTGGTTTCTCTGTTTTCTTTAAACTCATTTTGTCTACTTTGTCAGACATATTTGAAATTAAATGCCGAGTAGAGATATAATTTTCTATAATACAATTCTCTACTTCATCAATCTTTTTGAAGGATTCTAAAGAATAATCTTTAGCAATAGAGGAATTATACTATACAGAATTTAAAACATTATTCACATCATTAATAGAGACTTGGACTCTATCAATTTGATCTTTGACTATGGTAGCTTTTGCAACATTTTTCTCCAGGCCAGTGAGAGCAGTATAGGGATAATTTTAAGGATGGAAAATTATCTTGAAGTTTAAAAAATTGGCGAATCACACAAGTCCCTAATATGAAAACTATAAAATGTTTATTGATGTATTTGTAAAATTATTCAAGTTTATAATGATAATATATATATTTCTATATAATGTGGGCGATTTTTAATGTAAAATAATTTTGTATTGTAAAATTTGGGCGAATCATTTTTATAGAAAAATGGAAATTGGCGAATCTTTTTTTTGGAAAAACCATGGAAAATTAGCCCACCTGCGAATATTAGCCCCTAAAATTTTCCATTATTAGTCCAATTAACTTGTTCACTGACTTTCTGGATTCTGCCTTCAGCTCCTACTGCAGCAATATCCTTCTAATTAAGTCGCGGCTCTGGTTCTGTGTTGAGCCTTCTTTGTTCTCTTTTTAGTCTTCCTGCGAGTAACCAGAAGGTCATCAATGGTTATACCATACTTACTGCAAAAATATTTAGTACCAGGCAACCTATTCAGTTTATCAATAGATTTTTTCATTTTGGAGCTGGTACAAAGAGTTATCAACACCTTAGTGATGATAGAATAGATTTCTCCCCATAGATAGACTTCAAGAGGCAAGGGGAAGACTTCTTGCAGCTTTAATATGTCAACTAACTTGGATGGAAGTGCTGCAAGGTATACTTGTTTCCACAGAATGTTCTTTTGTTCTTTAACCAGATATATCCTCTGTATCCAGTCTTTGTCGAAGTCTTCGAACTGATTGATATTTATACACTTCAGATTCATTAAAACCATCTCATGCTTATCTAACAGTGGAATATCAGCACCACAAAAATGTTCTTGGATCATAGCAGTCAGTGCACCAATCATATTATTCTGAGGGGTGCCATCTGGATGAAACATAATATCCCCATTTTCATCTTTTAAGATTTCCTTCTCCATTTTCTCAATCATCGCAGGAGAGGATTCAAGTTCCCACCATCTAGCAAGTGTTCCAGTAAAATACTGCATTAAATTTTTTCAAGATTCAAATTCAGTCTTGCCTACAACACACATGAGTCTATACTCTGTGATCATTTGATCAAGAATCTGCCTGATCTGTGTAGTAGTCAGATTATCTAAATTCCATTCTTTATGACTATCTGCATGAAATATTTCCCTTGGGGGAATCTTTCCAACTCCATATAGATCAGGGGCAGGATTTCTGGTATACTGGGGCTCAAGTGGCTCATAGATAGGGAGAACTTGGTGTTCTGTGTCAGACTCAGAGATGAGGGTTGTAATGGATATTTTTTCAGACTGCTTTTTCTTTTCAGATTCATCAGCTTCTTTAGGGAGAAGAAAGGCAAACTTAGAGACTGGGCTTTCACTAAGTTCATGAGTGTGGATGGCTTTTCCCTTATGCAAAAATGAAGCTGGTATTGGTTTCTCTATTTTTTTTAAACTCATTCTGTCTACTTTGCCAGACAGATTTGAAATTAAATGCTGAGTAGAGATAGAATTTTCTATAATACAATTCTCTACTTCATCAATCTTTTTGAAGGATTCTAAAGAATAATTTTTAGCAACAGAGGAATTATACTGTAAAGAATTTAAAACATTATTCACATCATTAATAGAGACTTGGACTCTATCAATTTGATCTTTGACTATGGTAGCTTTTGCAACATTTTTCTCTAGGCCAGTGAGAGCAGTATTAGTCCAATTAACTTGTTCACTGACTTTCTGGATTCTGCCTTCAGCTCCTACTGCAGCAATATCCTTCTGAACTAGAGGATAAGCATTTGTTGAGTTATGACCTTCTCCTAACACAATGCTTTTGAAAGGAGGATATGAGGTAGAAGTCTCAATTTTGCTACCATCTGTGGCTGTCCAAGAATGTGAAGAAGAAGATGTAGAATCATTCATCAAAACATTTTCTAATTCTTTAGTTTTCTTCCATGAGTAAAAAGAAATCCAGACCTTTTCTTTTTCCATGAAAGCTTTCCATTCATTTGCTAGTGATATCTTCTCATTAGGAGTGTGTGAAAGACCATATTCATCAGCCATTGGATGTGTGTAAATATCTCAATTCAACATCTGTTTCATCCATGAAGCAGGGATCTGATGTTTAGAACATCCATCCATCAAAGTATAAAATTTATGGATCTCAGGGACTGATGGTCTTTTGCAGCCATTTGGCAGATCTTTAAATCTGCATTCAGGAATCAATTGATCTTTTTCTTCTAAGTATCCAAGTTCGTATTTAGGAAAGTTTGTAGGCCTCATGTTTGTAAAGATGGCAGTTAACCTGGGGTCTTCATTTTCTAGTGTTGGCACTAGATGCATCATAAGAACATGTTCATCCTCATGTGGAAATGGGATGTCTGTACACTTGGGATTAGGACAGGGGGTGACAGAGGTAGACGGAGGAGCTTCACCAGTCCTAACATTGTGGTTCTTATGAATGACCAGATATGCAAGCTGACTCAGGTTTACTTACTGTTGACATTGAGGGCATGCAGCTGAAATCGGCTGGAAATTTACTAACTGAGAAAATTCAAAAAGAGAGAGATGCTGACAAGAATTTACAAGACTAGAACACGCAGTATCTGACAAACTGGGTGGAATATACAGTGAAGACTTTTTACATTCAGATTCAATCCTACGCCTGTCTATTGTAGATCTTCTTGGAAAAGACAATGTGGCAGTGGATTGGTTTTCTGAGATATTTGCAGAAGTTATTTTTTGAGCAGAGATGGGCTTTGGATTTGGCACCACCCAGTGTTCTGGAAAATTCAGATCCTCCCACTTAATGGCTTGGTGCTCAACCTTTTGGTTTTTGGGATCTGTCATGACAATGACACTGGTTTTGGAATCTCTGCTGGGGGCATGGAGGACTGCATGAAACATAGTACTGGTATGAAGAAAACATCCTCTGGTTTGGATGGCGATATTGTTTCTCTTTCTTCTCATGTAAAATCCAGAAGTTTGGATCTGCAACTGTAAAATATCGCGCAAAGTTTCATCATGAATATACACAGAGAAGTTTGGGTAACAGTCAAACCAAACTGGACCATTGGATAATGGTGCAACTATTCCTCCTATCAGGGAATCGGTATATTTGTTATGGGTTAGGTCACGGACAGTGGCTAACACATAAGTATCTAGTCCAGGATGCACCAAGGCATTGATTCCCACTCGAATGCATCCTAGATGCAGGAATTTCATCCCCAATTTCTTGGCTTCTTCTTGGAGTTGTTTGGGATCCAACAACAGGATAGTTTGGACATAGTCAGAGTTCTCTTCTATTGAACTTATGGATTCTTTAATCATAATTCTGGTGGCAGCTTTAAGATTCCACACACTCAGATCTGCATAAACTTCGGATGCAGATATCTTTGGTAGAACCCATTTGGCTTGAGGCTCAACTTCTTCATACAACAAATATGATTCATTTAATACTCTACTTGAAGAAGATGCAAACATGTCTCTGAGAGGGTCTTGGGTGGCCCTATTTTGTTCTTCAAGTTCACGGAAAGAAACATATTTCCTCATTGAGTCCATTTCAGATTTATAAAGAGAGAAAGGATTAAGTACTGACCTTTTTCTCGAACCCATCTTTACTCAGTCGAAACGTCGACTACTGGCTTTGATACCAATTTCTAGCAAGGGCTTCAACAAGCTTGCTTAGCACCGCACACACACAGGCGGACTTGGCCTTGCTAAGTTTCTCCTTTGTCAATTTCTCAAAATTTCTTTATGTGAACCTAGCGATGAACCCATACACGAACCTACTCCCACGTTCTCGCATCTGACGATCTTTCTCGCGGCTTCCCTCGCCTTTTATGGCCTTGGCGTACCTCAGTGGTTTGGCGAACCTCTAGCGAACTTCTAGCGAACTTTCAAGACTTTGAGAATGACAAACAGTGTCTTAGCAGACAATTTAAATGCACATAGTAACAGTACTTAAGAATGCGGAATTTCTGAAAATATCTTCTCTCTTTATTGATGTATCAGAATGATTTTACAGATGAGTGAGTATTACAGAACTTAGAATATATGACTGGAAATCAAGATCTCCTTCCAGAGATTGACTGCAGTGGCATTTACCAGACTTAGGCTACACAATAAATGTGTGAGCTTTACAGGAAGCTTTCTGGCCAGTTACAGATTCTGTCTCAGAGTTCTTTACGAAACACGCAACACATGAACAAACTTAATTACAGATTCGATCTATGATCTGGCCACTTTAGGTTCTTGCCTATGCCGAGCACATAGACACGCAGGCTTCTTAGATCACCTAGGGACTTTGAGTCTTAGCACCGTGATGCAAGCAGATCGCGAGACTTCGCGCAGATGCAGAGCAGGGAGCTTCGGCTCGACTCAGACTCAAAAACACACAAATGACTCTAGACTCTCTGAATGTGAATGCCTCAAGAATGAGCCTGAGCCTCCTTATATAGGAAATGAGGGGGGACAAACATTCCTGTAGAGCCATCGGATTATTGACAAGTGGATGGCGAATCATTGCTTTCGGGTAACACCGAAGTGACATCTGCGCAGAGATTCGGTCCTTCTGACAGACGCATGTGATAGTGTGTGTGTACTACACTGTGGATGCCTTTTATGTACAAGGCCCACGAGGAAACAGAATAATTATGTACAGAGAGGATGCTTTTCTGAACAGGTAAAAATCCCTCGGGAAAAGACCTGTCACCGTAAACCCGTGACTGGGTATTGCTACATAATGGATACTTTTGTTTTAGAGGATCCCACTAGAACCGCTACTTGTGCTGCTATCTGGTAGTGGATCAAGAATATACAGATGAGGAAATATATACTTATAATGTTCATCCCATTGTTTAGTATAGATTCTTCTGACAATCATAGGTTTATTTAAGATCATCTGATGTTTTATCTTAGTCATAACTAACCAGTAGTTATGTTGCATCATCTGTTGTTTTAGAATGTATGAATCATCAAGCCTAAGTAAAATTTTAACATTCGGGAATGCTTGATGACTACATCCTTCTATTTCACATGTGTCGCATCTACTTTGATACCAGTTTTCATAAAGGACTGGGTCCATAGATGTAGGGCTTAGACCAAAGTCACTCCACCAATCTCGAAACCAACTGGTTTGCTGATAACCTTGCATGAGACCTATGGATCCGAACTTGATTTTTTTGTAGTGGGTTTCGCCTTTACTGTCCTTATTAATTAAGTCCCACCATAGTTTCTTGTATTCTGCAAAATTATACACAGTGTCAGGAAAGATAAAATATGGGTTGTTACCTGGCCATTGATTGAAGTGGGTACATGTCCATGTAGGGTCTCTTGTACGATGGATTGCGAACCATTCATAATAGACTTTTTGTCTATCACCTCCACCAATGCACGTGACACTAATGTCACAAAAATCTTGTGACAAAGATTCCTTCGCTTCCCATGCTTTCCTCAGGCTTTGAGTATAGATCTTATCATGTATCCATTTGTTGCCTTTAGGATATACCTTTATTTTAGGTACAAGATGTTGGATGTCAGTATGATTTTGAAGGTTTGCATCTAGTACTTTGGTATTGCGAAGTTGCCATCTTGGTTCCCATTCTATTTTATAGATGGTCCAATCTTTGTCTTCTGGGATACTTCTCAACGTTTCCTTTTGATTTATTTGATCCCATTCTGTAATAATGACCATTACATGTGCTTCTTCTTCTGGGTCATTATGATGTTCTTGTTGCTGGATAAACTCTCTACTAAGATATTCTGGCAGACAGTTTTCAGAACCCTTTATGTGTTCAACTTTGAAAGTAAAATTTGCAAATAGCGCTTGCCATCTTGCAAATTTGGCATCTTCAGGATTCTTGATATCTTTTGAAATGACTTTGGCCATAGCCTAAGCATCAGTTCTCAGTAAAAATAATTTGTTTACCAAGTGGATAGAGAACTTGTTGATGTAGTTCCATGCAGCCTTAACCTCTTTTTCAATCATGGAGTAATTCTTTTCAGCTTTACTCCATACTCCAGAGGCATACTGCACAACTTTTTCTTCATTTTTTTGACTCTTTTCACTTGGTCTCTGTTTGAGGACACCTCCCCAACCTATATCACTTGCATCTGTTTCAACAATCTTAAAAGAGCCATCATCAGCAACGTAGAGTATGGGGAGATTCTTAACCTTGGATTTAATATTTTTGACAGCCATCGTGTGAGCTTGGGTCCAAAGTCTTGGATTTTTTCTTAGTCTCTGGTTAAGCAGAGACCTGTCAGTGGCACAAGACAGATAGAAGTTGCTTACATAGTTTAAACATCCTAGAAATCTCTGCAACTGAGTTTTATCCAGAATGACATCTGGAAAATTATCTGCAAACTCAAGAGCATGGCTTTGTAAAGCAATCTGTCCATTTTCTATACTGTGCCCTAAAAATTTTATTTTGGTCCTACATAACTCCATTTTCTTTTTACTTAGGACCAACCCATTTTTCTGGACCAACTTCATGAAAATTCTTAAATGCTTTAAATGGTCCTGGAGATTTTTGGAGAAAACTAGGAGATCATCTATATATGCAAGTAACCACTCATTGTATGGCTTAAAGATGGAATCCATTACCTTCTGGAACTTAGAAGGTGCATGCTTTAAACCGAATGGCATTACATTCCATTCGTAGCATCCTGCTGGCACACTGAATGTTGTCTTCCATTTATCTTCTTCTTTTATGGCTACTTGCCAGAAACCAGACTTTAAATCAAACTTTGAGAAAACTTTGGCTCCAGATATCCTACTTAGCAGATCTCCTTTGTGCGGAATAGGATATGTATCATCTGCTAGAACAGAGTTAAGAGGCTTATAATTTATAACAAGTCTAGGAATACCTCTTATCTGTTCGCTTCTCTTATTGACGTAGAAGCCATAACAGTTCCATGGACTGTCAGACTCCCTGATCAGCTTTCTTTGTAGTAGCTAATTTATTTCTTTTTCACAGAGCTGTCTATATTCTTTTGACATGGGGATAGCTCTGGATTTACATGCGTTGCCAGCATAACTGTCCTTGTAGGGCAATTCTACACAATGCTGCTTGCGATGCCAAAATGCATTAGGTTCTTCTGAGCAGCAAGTGTTTTCAAACTGTTTCTGCAATTCAGAGATATGTTTCTGAATCTGTGGAGAACTCAACTGATCTTCAATTCTCATCATATTCTTATGATCCTTGAGTTCTTTCAAACTATTTTCTGCTTTGTGAAGTTCCTGCATAGCCAACACCATTGTAGAAACTCGAGGATTAGAAATATAAGGAATTTCTATCCTCTTGCCCTGATTATTAGATGTAGGCACTGTAATAAAATAGCCCGGAGATTTATCTGGAAACCTGAAAGAACCATGGGGCTCTACAGCTGCTAAAAATACATTTCCCAAAATGCGGTCAACAGGAATTTCTGCAATTGCAAACTTAAGTTTGACACAGTGGGAGTCAAAGCAAACAACAGCTTTTGGAACTTCAAATTTTAACTCTTTCTTTCCAAGTCCTGTGATTTTTCTGGTAGCAGATACCCAGAATCTGGAGGGAACAATTTTCTTGGAAAGGATGTTTACATCCGCTCCTGAATCTATTAGTGCAGTTACTTTATATATTTTACCTTCAACACAAATATTTACCTTGACATGGTGTTGTTGGTAGTGAACTGCTAAGACTTGCATTTCTCTGAATCCAATTGTTGGATCAAGCATTCCTTCAGCGATCTCCACTTGTGGTTTTGAAGATTGTCCTGGAGCAGAATGGAATGTGTAGCTTGTTTGTCTGCCTGAGAGAGAGCTAGAAAGTTGTGATCCTCATTGCGCCATTTCTAGTTGTGCAACTTGTGATTTCAAGGCAGAAATTTCTGACTTCACAATCGAGATTTCATTTCGCGGAGTAAATGTTTTGCACGTGCCAAGCTGCCGCGGGAAAAAAATCTCACTTGTACTTGTCGGGATATAATTTTTTTATTATTTTTTTAAATATAAAATATTTATCGAAGCGCTTTGTCGGAGGGTTTTGTTCCTTTTGTATATTGTGGGTCAATTGTGCTTTCAAGTGTGGGGTCGAGTGATTCTAGGGAGAAGGAAAAGAGAAAAAATAGGTTTGGGTGGGGTGATCCTAGGGAGAGGGAAAAAAGAGCACATAGGTTTGGAGCATAATATGATGTATAAAATAGGGTGGTAGTTTAATTAGATTGTTTTTTTCTTTGAAAATTATGGAAATTTTGGTAGGATTTTAAGAAAATTTGGCAAGGAGGGTTTTGTTCCCTTTGTAAATTGTGGGTCAATTGTACTTTCAAGTGTGGGGTCGGGTGATTCTAGGGAGAAGGAAAAGAGAACAAATATGTTTGGGTGGGGTGATCCTAGGGAGAGGGAAAAAAGAGCACATAGGTTTGGAGCATAATATGATGTATAAAATGGGGTGGTAGTTTAATTAGATTGTTTTTTTCTTTGAAAATTATGGAAATTTTGGTAAGATTTTAAGAAAATTTGGCAAGGATTTTTGTAAATTGAGGTTATAACTATCAAACTTTAATATTTTGGGTGCCCTAAAGGTTTTTGATCTTTCCACCATCAAAAACATGAATCAAACACTGCTACTGCAAGATTTTTTTTTAAATTTCGCAGATTCCGGCCAGATTTGGTCGTCCGGGCAATTCCTCCACCTCCGTAGACAACTCCTATAATGGGGGAATGCAATGTGCTATGACTCCATCGAGGAACCATGAAGAATATGTATTTTGGGAGAAAAAGGATTAATATAAGTTATGCTTATGGATATTCACATTGTTAATTTAAATGATGCTGAAATATTCATTTCAGATATTTAATTAAAAATACGACATATAATTTTATTTAAATAAATTATTAATCAAAATTATTTATGTTTTTTAATTTTAATATATTTTTGTGGTTTGGTAGGAGTGTGGGATTATAATTGATTTTAGTGAAAAAAAAGAAAAAAAAAAATCTAGGGGTTTAAGCATTGTTTCTGATCGTGATGTCAAAGTATTGGCAAATTTCAAAGTATATATTTATTTAAGGAATAAGATATGCTTCATGCAATTATAATTGGTGACTACTTAATCAATATAAGGTGTCTCTTTTTATTTATTTATTAAAAGAAACATATAGCTTCTGTATTAATCAAACAGGGCAATGTCATTACATGTTGACCTTCTTTATCAATGCTCACAAATTTTTCAAAAAAAATCCTATCTTTTCCTATCATTTTCCTTACTAAAATTCTAACTACCCTTATTTTATGCAACCTACAAAAGACTCCATTATATATCGTAAATTTACAAAACATTTTTCAAGAAAACAAGAGTGTCTAACCATTGTCATTCTTTTCATCTTAAAGAGTTCCTTCTTGTTCAATCAGCTCTACTTCCATCTGCTGCAGGAGCATCATGTCCAGAGTATGGTCTAGGGGTTCTTCTAGTGGGGGCATGACCTGCTCATCAGAAGAGGGGATGGTGGAGATTTAGAACACCTCCATTAAAATGCCCAAGGTTCTCCCTTTTGATGTGGAAGAAGGGTATCAAGTAAAACTTCTGCATTTGCATCCAAATTATGTGAGACATTAGAGATAGATCCTTCTCTTGGAGTTTTTTAACGGTGTGGAATTTTTTTTTTTATCATTGAAACCCCGAATACCTTAATTTGACATATTCCCCTTGAGAGGGAAATCTTCAATCCTTGCTAGAGGCTAAAGCCTCTGCTTGGTTCTTTGTTGCCTTTCCTAAACCCCAGACAAATGTCGTCTCTATTTCTTCATCAGGTCTATATATGACCCCTCCCACTCTTGCCTCCCCCATTATCAGGTCTCTCTTACAACACTCTAGCTCTTAAATTTTTTCGTATCTCATCACGTTAAAAGAATATTAGAATTATCCCATCATTTTGAAGAAATTTCTTTATTTCAAGTGTGACTTGTGAGGACATAATAAAGGAATTGATCTTCTTACGAATATGGGGCCATCCACAAATAATGGTGACTTAAGAGAAAAGGGAAGAAGTTCATGGTTCTTTATCTTTCCCTCCCGTGACATTGATCAGTGTTAAAAACATGATGAATTTCATGCACGAGCGTCTAACTTGAAATGCTTGGAAGGAATATGAGTTATGGCCATGTACAACTACGAAGGATTGTGGTTTATGGCCAGTAATATGTCACACTCCTTAATGCAACCAATTGCTAGTGTTTCTTATTAATAAGAGCATGTCTTGCTATGTGTGGTTTTATTTGGTGAATTAAAGGATGCATTGGGAGAGAAATTTCTACCCCCACCACCACCTCAATGTATTTGGTTTTTGTGGCTTGGGCATTGGATCTTGCTCTAGCTGCCTCAATCCTAGGAATGTTCTAGATGAACACTCTAAAATATCCCTCATGGGTCTTAGTGCTCTAGACAACACACAATATGTTTGGGCTTCCTCAAAATAGTGGGAAGGATGGTTCAATGCAGGAAGAATCATTGTGTGATGTAAGAGTTGGTGGAGGTCAATAAAATTGTAAAATGATGTAAAAGTGGAGTAGTAGAAGCCTAATAGTGTATGGTAACCTTGGATTTGCAATGGAAATGTTGGTAAGAGGCATAGAAGGAATTTTGTTGTTGGAAACAAGAAGAGATAGGGGTGATATTCACATTATTTCTCAATTAATGAAGATGTAGGGCTTCACATGTGAGTGTAGGGCCTTTGAACATACACAAGGAATCAAATATATATAATTGGACATTTTTCTAGAATCTATAATTTCTCGAGCGGCTTGTGTTGTTGGATTTCTTAATCTCCCTTTGATGATTCTCCAATTCCATATTCCTTTTGCTTCTAATGCATTACAGTGGAAGGAAGAAAGTGAAAGGGTTCAATGCAATCGTAATTTGAAACTAAAATTCATGGTAGTTGGTCTACCAATCATAACATAATAAAAAATGGGTGTGCATTACGAGAATAACGACAAGGAAAACTAGGTGCTAAAAGATACCCTGCATGGACCAACTTTTTAAGATATTTATTTGTTTAGAATATTTCATTGGGTTTTTTTGTTAGCAGGATAGTTCATCAAGTAGTAGGCATGTTAAGCTAGTAAATATAGTTGTCAGTTAGATAACAATAGGATTTTTTGGAACAAGGAATTTTTTTTTTTTCTTACATTGGGTTGTGCAATCTTTTTATTAATTCATATTATAATGTCATTTAGTTAAGCACAATCCTTTTTTATAATACAAATATTACCTATTGCAATTAACAAAAGTGTTAATTTATCTTATGACCTTTGGAGTTCCCCCTTTTAGATATGTGTTGGTTGCTTGTGTGGGATGATATGGCTAAGTTTGCGTACATGAATCTTATGTTTCTTTTGTGTTTAATGACAAGTTCCTAATGTTTGGTTTGATGAAAGAATAATTTCAGTTGTCCATTAAGTTGTTGATCATGCCTCGACTTAGCATCACCAACTACCTTTAGATTTTCCATTCACATATGCATTTAATTGTTGTGTTTTTGTATGGCATGATCAATTTTAAATGCTTGTGTTTTACTACAAATACTCAATGTTGCATCAAATTAGACATGCATACTTTGAGTTGTCCATGGAGTCATCATTACTAAGGGAAGATCAAAGTGATAAAGTCAGAAGATAAGGAAATATTGGGTGATGGTGTGGTAAATGAATTGACACAACCAATATGCTTCATCCCTCAACTTTTCCATTTGGTATGTTAACCAATTGGAAGTTTTGGGAGGGGGGACTAATTAAGAGAAAAATAAAGGATGGTGACAAGAGGTCATACATGAAGAAATGGTGAGGAGACATGAAATAAAACAATAAATAAATAACTACTAGCTTTAAGGACAAGAATGGAAGAATTGAACAACAAACAACAAGTAAAAGATGTTGAAGAGAGCACTAGATTACAACCAAAAGATAATATGAAGATGAAAATAAAGACAAAAATGGCATGGAATGACTCATAAAATTGTCGAAGAGCAAAAAAGAGTTAAAACTTGAAGTTTTTTATAATAAGGAAATATGAACATATACAAATTTTAATACTAAATAACAAAATTAAAAAACATGACATGCCCTAAGACAAAACCTTCTTCTCTTTATGTGGTTAACGATAAATAACAACATAACCACTCCATAACAATGGAATAATAGAATTAACCAACCATAATATTAAATTTAATAATATTATAGAATGTCAATCAAAATTCATACTTTAATTAATGAAAAGTAATTATAGACTATTATCCATATATCTATAAATTTAACATTAAAAATTATTTGAACATTAAATTCATTTAAAATAACATTTAACAAATATTGATTGTAATTGTTGGAAACACGATTGCTGTTAGACCAAAACCTGCAGGCATTAGTCTCTGCTACAATTGCCAGAGTTAGGATCCACGAGAGGCGGCTAGTCTATGTCGCGAAACACACGGGGAGCGTTGAACTCAATGTCCAACAATCGCCCCCCCAACACAAGCTGGGTGAGTTTCGAACTTGAGACCTGTTGCTCTAAAACCACTTGTTCTGAAACCACTTGTTGGAAACACGATTGTCATTAGACCAAAACCCGCAGGCATTAGTCTCCGCTACAATTGTGAGAGTTAGGATCCACGAAAGGCGGTTAGTCCATGTCACGAAACACACGAGAAGCGTTAAACTCAATATCCAATAGTAATAACTAAAATCATTTAAAATAAAATTTGACAAATATATATTTATCGTATCAAAAAATTGTTATCAAACTTAAATATTCACATCCATCACTTATAATCCTAACCCCACCTTCCCCTACAACCTTTAGAGGTGGACCCCAACTCCACAAAAATGTTGGTCCTTTTAAGTGAGACAAAAGTAAAACACATGATGATGACAAATCATATAACTCGGGACAAAGAATCCCCTCCAAGACATGTAAACATAGGTTGTTATACCCATTTAGTGAAGGGATAAAATTTCAAAATTTTTAATCTCTGTTAATCAAATCCAACACCCACTTTGCAATTTCCACATTAAGGCCACTAACAAGTAACGACAACTAACCATAAGATAATATAATAACAAGGACAACAAAATGCAATGATGAAGTGTGGTGCTTCTGGATCTCATCAGACATACACGCTCCCCTATCATGGTTTTCGATTCACATTGTGTGGTCACATGCCACATGAGGGGATGTGTCCCATTGTATTTCTTTTGGGATGATGAGCAATAATGACTTCACAGAAAAACATTGCACGTGTACACTAGCAGAAATGTTTTTGAACTTTGTTAGGGAAAGGCATCCTCCAAGTACACAATCATAGAATACTAAGAAGTTGTTCACTTTGGACCTTCATTATTAGTTGCCGATACAATTCAAACCTTGTTATTGACTTTGCATGGTGTATAAGTTGAAAATCATGGAGATTCTTTCATGGTAAAAGTGAAAAATATCATATGTATATTGTATTGTTGGATTCTTTCATGGTAAAAGTGAAAAATATGATATTGTATTGCTGTGCTATTGTAGGATTTGAAATGAAAGGAGTGACTGCTTCTTCTTTTTTTATAATGGAATTAGTGAATCAAATCACAGCTATTACTATTATTAACTTTAATATAAAGATTTCAATTTTTGCCACAAAGGCTAAGTACTTGTGTTTTGAGAGAATAAAACTTGGTGGAGATAATTAAAGGCATTAATTATCACTCTTCGATACTAATATATAAACTATTTTTATCAAAACAATTATTATTAATGTTTATTTGATAAATATTACACACTAGATAAATATATATTTCTGAGTTTTATTTTTGAATTTTATTTTTATAAAAAGGAAATTAAATTCAAATTTATTTATTTTGATTATTTGAATATATTGGGTTATCCAATCAAATTCAAAAGATCACCCAATCTTATAATATTATATATGTATTTTTATTAGAATACTATGACTTAGTCATATTTGTTTACTAATAAAATCACATCTTATTTCAAAATTATATTAAACTAATACAACTTAGTCATATTTGTTTGTAAAAAATCATATCTTATTTCAAAATTATCATCAATTTTAATACACCTATGCTCTATTAACACTTATTATTATTATTATTGGGTTAATCTATACAATATTATAAATATAAAATAAAATATTACATTTAAATTATGTATTGATATTTTATAATGTGGATCTTATCTAAGTTATAATTGGCATCTATATAATACATTGCAATATAATAATTATTATGTTATGTCAATCATAATTATTACATTGTATTTATGTGAAACAAATTAAATGATCATATTAGCACTTTTTTATTATGTTGTTAATCTATTCAATATTATAAATATAAAATAAAATATTACATTTAAATTATATATTAATATTTTAAAACGTGGATCTTTTTCAAGTTATTATATATATATATATATATATATATATATATATATAATAATTGTTATTTAATGTTAATCATAATTATGTTTAAGAGTAGTATTCGCTAAATTTGATGCAGGATTAGCAGGGAGTGGTAATGTTTGCTCTTGGTTGATGTCCATCTTATTGTCCAACTCCACTGTTCTATTTTGATTTTCGGAAGCTTCCATTGGTGTCCTCTCCTCTGCTTGCTGGTGTGCCACCACAATAACATTTTTCTGCGTGTCTTCAATGTCTTCTTCAGTCTCCTTGTCTCCCTTGTGCATAGGACCCTACTTTGATCCTCCTTTATGGCGTCTGCTTTTGTTAAAACCAAGAGGAAAATCACATGCTAAGTATCCATGTTTGTGACACATGTGGCACCGAAATGGCAAGTGTTCGTAGTCAATGATATGTTCATAGCAATGGCCTTCCGTACTGAGAATGATTTTTTCTATCAACCCCTCCCTTGAAGCTAGTTTCACCAAAATACGGGCTATATTCCTTGCTCTCGTTTCCAAGAAAGACATGTCAGCCTCAAGAAAGGTACCCAAGTTGTTGCCAATCACACGAAAAACATCCACAGTCTAGAAATGTGGAGGGAAGATAGGGATCTACACCCACACAGGTATTTCATCCAATCTTTCTCTGTTGGAATCAAACAGTGATGTCCATCTCTTAGAGAGGATCGGGGCGATACCAAAACCCCATTTCCTTTCCATTACCCATTCCTGAATAGCAGTTCTCTTGAAACTGAGCATAAACCAACATTTTGACGGAGTAATAACTTCCACTTCCCTATCTGGGGCAGACTGCTAGTTTCTCCTTATCCATTTGGTTATGTATTCGACCAAGAAAAATTCCCCCCCCTGAGCTCTACCCACAAGTATCGACTCCGACGCTGCCATCACATTATCAAATTGCAGGTCGATGCTAAAAACCAGGTTTGGGCACTCAGAGCTTTCCTTAATCACATTCACCTTTTTTCTTTTAACCCCAGATTTCCCACCATGTTTCACAGAAATCCTGGTAGTGTTCGCCTCTTCGACCAAGCCCTCCACTTGTTTGAAGTCAGCAAATGCCTTCTCTGCCTCCTCCAGATTACCCTTAGCCCCTCCCGACCTCAGGTTTCAACCCAACTCCCTTTTTTCTGGTTCCGAGCCACCAACTCCCCATTTCACCAGAACAACCCCAAAGAATTTTTCCCCTTATCTTTCTCTAGTTACCACCAAATGTCCAGTATTTTCACTAGTTTTCTCCCCAAACGTATAACTTCCAAAACCCCCCTGTGAGCCCCAACCCAGCCCCTTCATCCCAGTGTTATCTTTCTCACAAGTACCTGCTGGTAAGAAAGAGCCTGCCCTCATGCATGTAATGAGGTTTTTGTGTCCTTACAACCATGATGACACCCCATACTTCCCCACAAAATTAGTCAAACTGGAAACTCCTAAACCAACATTGAACCCCACCTTCCCTTCAAATCTCGCCTCATAGACAATATCCTCCAGTCCCCCCGAATGGAAAATAGTAGTGGAAACAGAGCTCTTGGAGAGATTTTTCCTTACCTCTGAGATATAAACCAAACTGTCTTTTTCTGCCCCTATCCCAGTCATTCCATGAATAGTTCCCGACATAGACTTGTTAGAGGCCTGAGAAATATGGGTCTGCAGGTCAATCGATTTTAGCGAGACAAACCCCTTAACTGGAATCCACCTCATCTTATCCTCCCCATCCCTCCCACCATGTGACCTCGATGGAAGGGTAACTTTAGCCAGGGTCTACTTCGTAGGTTCCAAGCTCCAAACTGACAGAATGTCCTCTGCAACTGATTCCACATCCACAAAGTCCTTCTCCCTCCCCATTATGCTTACCCACAAAACCAATATACCACTTGACACCTCGTAAATTTTTTTTTGGAAGAAAACCCTATAACTGCCTCTTGTAACAAACGCAAAAACCACTGTCGTTTTCACATAGTTCCCAGAAAGCTCGCAACCCTTCAAGCCTTAAAACTAGCCACCGACATAATGGAAAAGATAGTAAAAAGGCAGCTAAAACACAAAGTAAAAACTACTTACCACCATCGTAAGGTCATGCATATGGCTACAGTTCAACGATGACAACAAAAACCTTGTTTGCCACCCTTCCAGTTAACTGTTAACCTGGAAACGAGAAAAAAAACTCAAGCCCTCACTGGACCAGACCAGACGTCGTCACAACAAAGAAACACATGAGACAAAGCAGCACCACTGATGGAAACTAGTTTTCTCGAGCACGGTTGTTGAGTTAACCGAAGTGTCTGCAAGTCACGCCATGTGTTAGTTCAACACCTCTAAGAACCACCACATGGTCCGCCTTCAGTGATTGCTCCAGTCGCCCATGTGCCTCCCACCTGTGTACACCCCATTTCACTGCATAGTCAACCAGTAACAATATCATAAATGAGTGAAGCTTGTGTTAACTCTCTTCATTTATTAAACTCGCTCGTTCTCACCATTAAAAAATATATGATTAAATTTCAATAATAAATTTAAAAAATAAAATATATAACATTTGAACTCTTTCATTTTATTTTGGTACTATTTATTGAGGTCAAAATTTTCTCTGGAAAGTTATTTTTTACTGGTCATTTCTTTTTTTAAAAACAAATCATCGTAGGAGTGTTTGAATCAATTTTTTTTATGGTGGAAATCATAGAAAATTTTAGGGGTTAATATTAGGTGGTGGGCTAATTTTCCATGTTTTTTCCAAAAAAGAGATTTGCCAATTTCCATTTTTTATAAAAATGACTGACCAAAATGTTGCAATATAAAATTATTTTACCTTCAAAATAGGCAACATGATATTGTATATAAAATCATTATAAATTTGAATAATTTTACAAATACATCAATAAAAATTTTATAGTTTACATATTAGGGACTAGTGAGATTCGGCCGTGTTTTTAAACTTCAAGATTATTTTCTATACTTAAAATTTTCCTTGGTGGAAATGGATTCAACACTATCAAAATTCGAGGCACCCAAAATATTGAAGCTTGACAGTTATAACCCAAATTTCCCAATTTTTTGGCGAAAATTTTCACTGTTTTTGGGAAAAATTTGTGGCCACCTTAGACTACTCTTTTTATTCCTCATTCATTTTTTTTAATTATAAATCAGGAAACTCGAAATCACAACTTTTTTGTGATTTCTATCTTTTTCTAACTACAACTTCTTATTCATTGTGTAACAAGGTCGAAATTTCGCGAGGACTGTGAATTTCTTGTTTGAATTCAGTAATTTTTTTTCAAGAAATTCAATTGTTGTAGTGTTTAAATAATTTGTTATGTTGGAAATTGATTTGACACCATCAAGAACCCTTGGAGCACCCAAAATCCCAAAGCTTGACAATTATAATCTAGATTTTCAAAATTTCCACTAAATTTTCATAAAATCATGTTTCTATTATTTTCTTAAAAAAATTGTAACAATAGGAATTTGGTTTCTGTGATCCATAAATTATGTATCAAATCTTTCGGTGAAAATCACATTGGAGAAATTTGTGTCGACGCGTTTCGAACCAGCTAGTGTGGTACATCATCAGGACAAGATGAACCACACTAGCTGGTTCGAAACACGTCGACACAAATTTCTCGAATGTGATTTTCACCGAAAGATTTAATACATAAATTGTAACATTTTAAAAAACACACTTTGCCAATTCTATTTATTTCTATTCATTGTTTTTTAGTTGAGAAAATTGAATTAGTACCATCTTTACTCTCATCATGGTGTATAATATGTTTTTTTTTTTAATACAACCTCTTATGTTATTGTATCTTTATTTTGTATCCAACCATACTATTTATTTATATATATATGTATGTAATTTTGAAGCATTTGACCAAAATACAAACAATATGTTGTCAAAGGGTAGATCTAATGGTTAAGATGAGATGCTAACTCTTTTCTAGTTTCAAACTTTTAAAATTCAATCTATTCCTTAAAAATTTCCAAGCATTTGAACAAAATGCAAACAATATGTTCTCAAGTAAGGGTAGATCTAGTGGTTAAGATGGGACGTTAACTCACTTCAGAGTCTTGCTTGGTTCCCCGAAAATGACATGTTAAGCTTGTTGTGATGAGGCCAAAGGAATAGGCAACCCCAGTGCGTTTACTCTGATCGTGGTCATTAAGGGACGTTTGGGTTCACTTTGTTCGTCATCGTTCACTTTGTTCGTTATCATTACCGAAAGTCTCGATTCTTGCTTAGTCATATATTCCCAATATATTATGCTTACAGGAAGTTGGGTATACTCTTGGTATTATAGTGGCCACCAAAAAGTTTGACAGTGAACCTCTCATAAATTACTCCAATAATTACCGAAAGTCTTGATTCTTGCTTAGTCATATATTCTCAATATATTATGCTTATAGGTAATTGGGTATGCTCTTGGTATTATAGTGACCACCAAAAAATTTGACAATAAGCCTCTTGTAAATTACTACACTAAATTACCAATTCACCATAATTAAAATAAAAAATAAAAAAATTAAACAATAAACTAAACTATTTCAAATGGCACCAGCAATTCAACTATGATAAATCTAAGCCAATGCCACGTAGACAGCTATTGTGTGCATTTACATTTTGGCAGTCATAGTGGCCATCAATGGGCGTCAACCTGGAACAAGCAATCCGTCATACGCGATCACATGCAAGTGTTCCGTTATTACATTTTAATTGCCCATCAAGACCGTTTCGGTCGAGCATTGACGCGCCTAAATTTACGGTACGAAACTTCGAATCTACCGGGGGGACTGTCAATCGAGATTTTATCTCGCAGAGTAAATGTTTTGCACGTGCCAAGCCGCCTCGCGAAAAAAATCTCACTTGTCCCCTCGTACCTGTCGGGATATACTTTTTATCATTTTTAAAAAATATTTATCGAAGTTTTATAACATATTTATGCAGAAGGGTCTTGAGCGCTTTGTTCGTCTGTTTAGTGTGGGTCAACTGTGCTTTCAAGTGGTGGGGTAGGGTGATTCTAGGAAGAAGGAAAAGAGAGCACATAGGTTTGGGGTTGCGTGATCCTAGGGAGAGGGAAAAGGGAGCATATAGGTTTGGAGTATAATATGAGGTATATAATGGGGGAATGTAGTGTGCTATGACGGAACCATGGAAAATAAGTATTTGGGAAAAAAATTGATTAATATAAGTTATGTTTATGGATATTTATATTGATTATCATTTATTTCAAATATATATATATATATATATAAAAGTTTTTTAATTTTTATATATTTTTGTGGTTAGGGATAGTACGAGTGTGGTATTAAATTTGATTTTAGTAGAAAATAGAAATAATTTTTTTATGAGGTTTAAGTATTGTTTGTGATAGTGACGTTAAAGTATTGGCAAATTTCAAGGTATACATTTATTTAAGGAATAAGATATGCTTCATGTAATTATAATTGGTGATTCTTTAATCATTATAAGGTGTCTTTTTTTCTTGTTTTCTTTTTTTAAGAAATGAGTAGCTTTTGTATAAATCAAACTCAAAAATAGGGCAACACCCTTACATGCAGGAATTGACCACCTTTATCAACGTTCATATATTTTTCAAAAAATATCCTATATGTTCGTATCCTTTTCCTTACTAAAATTCTAACTACCCTTATTTTATGCAACCTCCCAAAGACTCCATTACATAATGTAAATTTACAAAACATTTTGCAAGATAAAAAAACGTCTAACCATTTTCATCCTTTTCATCTTGAAGACTTCCTTCTTGTTCAATCAACTCTACTTCCATCTGCTACGGGAGCATCGTGTCCAGAGTATGGTCTAGGGGTTCTTCCAATGGGGGCATGACCTGCTCATCAAGAGAGGGGATGGTGGGGATCCCGAACACCTCCATTAAAATGCCAAAGGTTGCAATTTCCACTTTTATCTCGATGCTACCCACCTTTGTGTTTAGGGTGACCACCACCTTAGCTATCAAATCCATTCGTCATCTTTGCACAACTCTTCCAATTGCGTGGTGACCAAGATGAAGTGGAGTGGGATTTTAGGGTCACATTTCACCAAGCTTAGTGACTAAGGCCAGGAGGTCATCCAATTTTTCCATCAACTGTTCCTTCTCGAAGTTTCCACAACTTTCCTACTTGAAGACACCATCTTACACTACACTCAAATTCTAGCACTGAATAATGCCAACTTTGTGACTAACATATTCCTTTTATTTTCTTCAACTTGGGTTCTTCATGCTCCAATCAGAATCTCTTCGCATTGAATGGCAACATCCCTTCCATGCATGCTCCTGACACAAAGATCCATTGCTAAATATGCCTCTAGACATCCAAGTTCTGAAAATGTTAATCGTTTCAGAACGGATGGGGTATCAATTTGAGTTCCCTTGAGGTGAAATAAAATTGTGATGGAGGATAGTATCCACCTATCCTCGGTCATGTCATGTACTTCCATGCTCTCTCAGTTGTATGCTCTTATCCCACTGCTTATATTGTGAATATTGCATCCACCAAATCTCCTCTGCCCCACGAGGTTAGAGGTAACATTAATGTCACTGACATACCTTAACTCACATCTAATCAAACCACTGAGGATGCATAATCGATGCATTTTAATTTCGAGCATATAACACATTGAGATTATGGAATGGAGGTTATATATGGATCTCCTTGGTTGAGGATTGTTGTTCATTGACCTAGAGTTTCTCCTATGTTCACTTTCTCATATGCCCTTTGATTATTCTCCCTTTTGATGTGGACGAAGGGCATCGATTCAAACTTCTGTATTTGCATCCAAATTTTGTGAGACATTGGAGATGAATCCTTCTCTTGGAGTTTTTTAACATTGTGTAATTTTTGGATTATTATCATTGAATCCACAAATGCTTTAATTTGACATATCCCCCTTGAGAGGGAAATCTTCAATATTGGTTAGAGGGCTAAAGCCTCTGCTTGGTTATTTATTTCCTTGCCTAAACCCCGGGCGAATATCGTCTCTATTTATTCATCGAGGCTATAGATGACCCCTCCCGCTCTTGCCTCCCCCATTATAAGGTCTCTCTTACAACACTCTAGCTCTTAATTTTTTTTCATATTTCATCTGGTCAAAAGAATGATAGAATTATCCCATCATTTTGAAAAAAATTATTTTTTTCAAGTGTGACTTGTGAGGACATAATAAAGGCATTGATCTTCTTACGAATATGGGGGCATCTATGAATAATGGCGAGTTTGGATAAAAGGGAAGGAGGTTGTGGTTCTTTATCTACCCCTCCCATGACATTGATCAATAACTAAAAACATGATGAATTTCAGGCACAAGTGTCTAGCTTGACATGCATGGAAGGACTATGAGTTATGGAAATGTACAAGTAGGAAGGATTGTGGGTTGTGGCCAGTACAATGTCACACTCCTTGATGATACCAATTGCTAGTGTTTCCTATTAATAAGAGCCTGTAATCGAACTCATTTCTATGTGTGGTTTTAATTGGTGAATTAAAGGATGCGTTGGGAGAGCAATTTCTTCCCCCCCTACCACCTCAATGTATTTGGTTTTTGTGGCTTGGGCCTTGGAGCTTTCTCTAGTTGCCTCAATCTTAGGAATTTTCTAAATGAACACTCTAAAATTTCCCTCTTGGGTCTTAGTGCTCTAGAAAAAACACATTATGTTTGGGCATCCTCAAAATAGTGGGAAGGATGGTTCAATGTAGGAAGAATCAGTGTGTGTTGTCAGTGTTGGTGGAGGTCAATAAAATTGTAAAATGATGTGGAAGTGGAGTAGTAGAATCCCAATAGTGTATGGTAACCTTGGCTTTGCAATGGAAATGTTGGCAAGAGGCATGGAAGGATTTTTGTTGTTGGAAATTCAAGAAGAGATAAGGATGCTATTCACATTATTGCTCAATTAATGGAAATGTGGGGTTTAGAATGTGAGTGTAAGGCCTTTGAACATATACAAGGAAGAAAATATATAGAATTGGACATTTTTCTATAATCTAGAGTTTCTTGAGTGGCTTGTGTTGTTGGATTCCTTAACCTCCCTTTGAATATTCCCCAATTCCTTATTCCTTTTGCTTCTAATTCATTACAGTGGAAGGAAGAAAGTGCAAGAGTTCAATGCAATCCTAATTTGAAACTAAAATTCTTAGTAGTTGGTCAACCAATCAATGTAACATAATAAAAAACGGGTGTGCATTATGTGAAGAAAGACAAGGAAAACTATGTACTAAAAGATATCTTGCATGGACCAACTTATTAAGATATTTATTTGTTTAGAATATTTCATTGGCATTTTTTTGCTAGTCGAGTAGTAGACATGCTAAGCTAGTCAATATAGTGTTGAGTTAGATAGCTATATGATTTTTTGGAACAAGGAAATTATTTTTTTCTTATATTGGGATGTACAATATTTTTATTAGTTCATATTATAAGGTCATTTAGTTAAGCCACAACCCTTTTTTCTAATACAAATATTACCCATTACAATTTAAAAAAGTGTTAATGTATCTTATGAACTTTGGACTTTCCCCTTTTAGATATGAGTTGGTTTCTTCTGTGGGATGATATGGCTAAGTTTGCTTGCATGAATCTTATGTTTCTTTTGTGTTTGATGACGAGTTCCTAATGTTTGGTTCGATGAACGAATAATTTTGATTGTCCATTAAGTCATTGATCATGCCTTGACTTAGCATCACCAACTACCTTTATATTTGATATTCAAATATGCATTTAATTGTTGTGTTTTTGTATGGCATGATCAATTTTAAATGCTTGTGTTTTACTACAATACTCAATGTTGCATCAGGTTAAGACATGCATACTTTGAGTTTTCCATGGAGTCATCATTACTAAGGGAAGATCAAAGTGAGAAAGTTAGAAGATAAGGAAATATTGGGTGATGGTGTGCTCAATGGATTGACACAGCCAATATGCCTCATCCCTCAACTTTTCCATTTGGTATGTTAAACAATTGGAATTTTTGGGAGGGGGAACTAATTACGAGAAAAAATAAAGGATGGTGACAAGAGGTCATACATGAAGAAATGGTGAGGAGACATGAAATAACAACAATAAATAAATAACTACTAGCTTTGAGGACAAGAATGGAAGAATTGAACAACAAACAAGAAGTAAAAGATGTTTAAGAAAGCACTAGATTACAACCAAAAGATAATATGAAGATGAAAATAAAAACAAAAATAGCATAGAATAACACATAAAATTATTGAAAAGAGAAAAAGAGTTAAAATTTAAAGTTTTTTATAATAAAGAAATATGAACATATACAAATTTTAATACTAAATAACAAAATTAAAAACATTGCATGCCCTAAGACACTAGCCTTCTTCTCTTTATGGGGCTAACAATAAGCAACAACATAACCACTCCATAGACATGGAATAATAAAATTAACCAACCATAATATTAAAATTAATAATATTATATAAAAAAATATTAAAACACTGAGAATGTCAATCACAATTCATATTTTAATTAATGAAAAATAATTATAAACCATTATCCTTATATCTATAAATTTAACATTAAAAATTATTTAAACATTAAATTCATTTAAAATAACATTTAACAAATATTTATTATAATAACTAAAATAATTTAAAATAAAATTTTACAAATATATATAGTCCTGATGATGAACCATACTAGTTGGTTCGAAACGCGTCAACCACGTTCCTGTGCATGTGATTATTACCAAAAGAATTTCTACTAAAATATATATTTATTGTATCATAAAATTGTTATCTAAACTTAAATATTGACATCTGTCACCTATGATCCTACCCAACTTCCCCAACAACCTTTAGAAGTGGACCCCAACTCCACAAAAATGTTGATCCTTTTAAGTAGGACAAAAGTAAAACACATGATCCTAGCCCAACTTCCCCTACAACCTTTAGAGGTGGACCCCAACTCCACACAAATGTTGATCCTGGGACAAAAGTAAAACACATGATGATGACAAATCCTTAGCCTATAACTAAGGACAAAGGATTCCCCACAAGACATGTAAACATAGGTTGTCATACCCTCTTAGTGAAGGGATAAAATTTCAAAATTTTTAATCTCTGTTAATCAAATCCAACACCCACTTTGCAATCTCCACACTAAGGCCACTAACAAGTAACGACAACTAACCATAAGATTATATAATAATAAGGACAACAAAATGCAATGATGAAGTGTGTCGCTTCTGGGTCTCAGCAGACCTATACGCTCCCCTATCATAGTGTTCGATTCACATTGTGTGGTCACATGTCACATGAGGGGATGTTTCCCATTGTATTTCTTTTAGGATGATGAGAAATAATGACTTCACAGAAAAACATTGCACGTGTACCGTGGCAGAAATGTATTTGCACTTTGTTAGGGAAAGGCATCCTCCAAGTACACCATCATAGAATACTAAGAAGTTGTTCACTTTGGACCTTCATTATTAGTTGCCGATACAATTCAAACCTTGTTATTGAATTTGCATGGTGTATAAGTTGAAAATCATGGAGATTCTTTCATGGTAAAAGTGAAAAACATGATATGTATATTGTATTGCTGGATTCTTTCATGGTAAAAGTGAAAATTATGATATGCATGTGGTATTGCTGTGTTAGTGTAGGATTTGAAATGAAAGGATTGTTCGATTATTATTATTTATTATAAAAAAACATATCTTATTTCGAAATTATCATCAATTAATACACCTATACACCTATATCTCATGAGCACTTTTTTATTATATTGTTAATCTATATAATATTATAAATATAAAATAAAATATTACATTTAAATTATATTATTAAATATATTAATATTTTATAATAGGGATCTTCTCCACGTGATAATTGTCATATATATAATAGATTACAATATTATAATTGTTTGATCGATCATAATTATTACACTGTATTTATATGAAGAAAATTAAATTATTACATATTTATATTTTAGTATATAATTAGTTATAAAAATTATTATTATTATTAAATATAAAATTGTAATATATATATATATATATATATATATATATATATATATATATATATATATTTAAAAAAAATCAAAATAATATTATAAATTATTACATATTTATATTTTAGTATATAATTAATTATAAAAATTATTATTATTATTAAATATAAAATTGTAATATATATATATATATATATATATATATATATATATATATATATATATTTAAAAAAAATCAAAATAATATTATAATTACTCAAAGCGTAATTTATTAAGTTCAATTCACAAAATAAAGTTGAGATAAATGTAACACCAAGTAGTAATTGTTTACTTATTAGGAATGGACCTTGGACCCGTAATAGGGTTATGCTGACTAATTCTCCACTACATTTAGTTCATCTGAAAGAAGGCCTTGTTGCAAAGTTGGCTAAGCTATTTATATATAAAAGAAAAGTGCCATCACAATTTATGTCTTATCCCATACATCAAATTTAGAAGTTTCAAACACTCACCCTTGTGCCTAGAACTTGAACAAGGCAGCAAAGAATGGGATCTATCATTCTTACCCATATCCAACAACCAAGGATGATTAAAGGACCATGATGATACTTCACATGGTGCGAAGTTGTTTATTTATTTATTTATGAATTTTCTTGTTTGTGCCAAAAGAAATTCTTATTACTTATATGCTGTGCTCGATTCACAATTTTATTTAAAGTGTTTATGTATTTTTTTGAAAAATATTTATTTTACAAAGTAAATATATTTTTGTTTAATTTCTAATTAAATTATTACTTTTAATTATAATAAATATAAATAATTAAAAAATTATAAATAATATATTTATTATGTTTAAATAGTTTTCTCTTGATGTTTATATTTTAGTATTTAAAATAATTTATTATTTTATTTATTTAAATCAGTGTTATACTATATTTTAGTCTTTACCATTGAAATTAAAAAAATAGGTTGTTACAAAATTTACATATAAAAATTATAAAATCTATTATGAAATATTTAAACTATATTAGTAGAATATGGAGGAGACTAATATATATTTTTTATATTTATAAGCTAATATAAAATGATTAATCTTTGAAATTTTTTTAAGAAAGCACAGTGGTATTCATATTTATATGAAGAAGTTTGACAATTTATATTTTCCTGAAAAGAAACAAAATCTTGTAATTCAATTACTAAGTAGTATCTTTGGTAATAATTGTTCAAATTATTTTTACATTATTTGCATATACAACTAAATGGATATCACATTCATATAGATTTGAATTACAAATTGTTTCATACAATGCACAATTACCTAATGTTGATCAATTTGGCATGGCACTTAACATGATGATGCTGGACTTTTGATTATGCAGGGACTAATAATGTGAAAATTGTGAGGGGTTTTTCTTGTGTTTATTACCTAAGCATTCAATCATTGACCATCTCATAACTTGTTGATGTTTTGAAGAATAGATGAAGAAACAATATGATGAGGCAGGCTGCTATAACACTCATCACAGGTTCAATTCCCTTCCCCGATCGGGGTGATGTATCTAGACATGTTATGAAGATGGAGTAAAAAAGTGAAAAAGGAGATTTAAGTGAAAGGCACTACCAAACTTACAAAAAAAAAATATTTATTAATGATTCTTTGTTTTTTCTTAAAATTATCATATACTATCTAATAACTTTGAGAAATAATGGAGACAATAGGAATTCAAGTAGACCGGAGAAGAGATACTTTCTAATTATGTTAAAAGTTCACTGTAAAATTGAGAGTGGTTTATGTGGATGATGTTATGTTATTGACAAATCATTAAAATTATTGCTGTGAAAATATAATCATTTCATATAATAATGACATTTCTTCTTAGATAATATCATTGTTATTATTAAAATTCTTATGTAGAGAAATAGATAACTATAAGCATGAATGCCCTCTATTCTATACATATTAAATAAAAAAAAGAAAATAGTAACAACAATAAATATTAAATGATAAAAGAAAATAATAACAACAACAATTTTATATGGTTGTTGTTTGAGCTATATAATTAGTTAAAGTATTAAAATTTTTTTATCTATTCTATAAAAAATTAATGAAAAAAATAATATAACAATTTTATATAATTATTAAAAACAAAATTTAAAAATTTAAAACGTTAACAAATTGTATTTAGTAAAATAATTATATATTAAAATATAAACTAATTACTCTAACTTTATATATATAGAAATAAAATGAATTACTAATTAGTATGAATACTAACATCTTTATAACATTATTATCATTTTAATATTACATTTTTTAAAATATTATAAAATCATAATATTTTATTTTTTAAATTAATAATAACATAATTAATTATTAATTATGACTATAACATATAATTGTAAATATATCAATTTAATATATTTATTATATAATTTATAAATATATACCTTAATAATTAATATAATTTATAAATATATCCCTTAACAAATTATTAGAAATTTATTAGGTTGTTATTTTATTTATCTTTATAATTAGGATTTTAATATTTTTTAACCAACATTATTTTATTTTTCTTTTTTTATTCTCACTTTTTATATAAATATTGTTGTTGTCTCGACACCATTTTCTCATAAATTTTGATATAGAGAGATTATAATGTTTGTCTTACTCCATAATTTTATTTGTGAATATAGAGTGATTGGATATCAATAATGTATTTTGCATGCAAAATAGAGATAGATTAAAATGTGTATGAGCCATTCTATTTTTGTGTGAAAAATCAATCTGAATGTGAACCTAATATACTCTAATTTAAACACTCTTCTTTATCAACAAAGTAAACTATCAAACGAGAGAAAATGAAAAATGTTGATGCTGGAATAATATTTATTTTATTATTTTTTTCACCCTAAGAACGAAATGTGTTGATGTTGGAATAACGTTTTTTTTTTTTTCGAGGTAAATTTTGGACATTTTTTAAAAATGACATTAAAAGCCAATTTTTTTTTGCAAAAAATACCTTGAAAATGAAAAATGTTGATGCTAAAATATTTTTTTTTATTTTGGAGGTAATTTTTCAACGTTTGTTAGTAATGACAAAAGATAAAATATAATGACTCCAAAAAAACTTTAAAATTCTAACGATTTTCAGACATGGCATCAAAGATAAAATATGATGTTTTTGAAAAGCCTTAAAATTCCAACATTTTACAACCATGGTATTAAAGATAAAATACTTATAATTGTTTCAACCATAGCATTAAAGGTAAAGTATCATGACACAGATTAACCTTAAAACTCTGATAAATTTTCAACTATGGAATTAAAAGTAAAGATCATGACTATAGAAAACCTTAGGTTTTCAACATATTTCAACAATGCATTACGAAAAAATTACATGAAAAAAAGAACTTAAAAATGAACACTGGAATGAAAAAATCATTATATCAAGAGTAATTTCTTTTTTAAATGCTAAAAGTATAACTATTTTAAAATCTTAGCCTAAGACAATTTGACACATTTCAACAAAAATTTAAAAATTAACCATCAAATTAACACGCAATGTAGACAAACTCGATGTATTGTAATGAAAACTTAAAAATCAACCACGAAATTGAACCATTGTGAGGCAAACTTGATCCATTATGACAAAAACTTTAAAATCAACTATCAAATTGACAAATAATAAGATTGGGTTGCTAATCAAGAATTAACAAGAACCATAAAAAAATAATAAATAAAGAAAAAAAAATTAAAGATACATAACCAAACAAAAATTAAAAAAAAATCCAATTTAAGAATATTTTTTTAGAAAATAACAAAAAAACAAATCTATAAAAACAAACAAATAAAACCAAATTAGAAAAATAAAAAATATTTGAATAAATTAAAATAAATAAACAGAACATTATAATAAAAAAAAAATCTTTAAAATAAATGTTTTTTTTAATATTAAAATAAAAAATCAATGAATTTTTTTGTCTGTGGGGTCTTTGTTAAACGGTGATGAGATGAGCTGTTATAGCACTCATCACAGGTTCAATTCCTTTTCCAAATCGGGGTGATGTATTTGGACATGTTGTTGAAGTAAAAAAAAAAAGAGAAAAAATGAAAGGTACTACCAAGCTTACAAAAAAAAAAAATCAATAAAATTTAATTAAATTAAAAAACATTAAAAATATATATATAATTTTTAATAAGTGCTTTTAATATCTATAAATCTTTTGGAGATAATTTTTATTCTAATATTTTTTTTTTATTTTTTTCAATTTTTATATATATAGATATATTTTTAAATGTTATTTATTTTTTTATTTTGTTATTTTTACTTAAAATTTTATTTTAATCATTTTTTTCACAAAATAATTTCAAAGGTCAAACATTTTTTAATATTTCACAAATTTTTTATAAAATTTATTATTTTCCAATTTTTTTTGCTTTTTTAATTTGTTCATAATTTTTATTTTATTTTTTATTTAACATGTCATGTTTAGTGAAAAGGTCCATAATTTTTTTTTTTTAATTATATCTATATATAAAATGTGTATTTTTAACGAGTATTTACAATTATTAATTTTTAGTGACAATTATATATATATATATATATATAACCTCAAAATATTAATTTTATTATTATTTTTTAACTTTGCAAAAAAATTAAAAATTTCATTATAAAAAAACATTGTAAAGAAAAACGAAAAAAAAAACAAGTTTGGAAGTCGCTTAAAAAATAAACATCTTAGGATTAAAAAAAGAGAGGAATAAGACAATTTGAAAATTGGTTAAATAATCAACATTTAAAAAAAGAGTTGTGCATACTTAGGACACAAGAAAATTTAAAGTCTAGAAAATATGCCTAAAAAAAGTTGATGTTTTTCAAAGTAAATTTAAAGTGTCAAGAATAAGCCAAAAGAAGGGTTGATGTTGCATCAACACTTTTCAAATTGGCATGAAAATGACTAAAAGTTAAAAAAAATTTGTGGATACTTAATACACAAAAATTTAAAGTCTAAAAAATATGCTTAAAAAAAAGGTGTATTTTGAATCAACATTTTATTCAAATTAACATAAAAATCAGCAACATTTAAAAGAAAATGTGCATATTTAATACATAAGAAAATTTAAAGTCTCAAAAATATGCTAAAAAAAGTGTATTCTGAACAATGTTTTTCAAAATCGAATTATTTTTTGCTACTTCTAAAAAGTGAGAACTCGGTTTAGTACCCATTTGATAGATTAGTTTATTCATTCTCATTTTTATCGTGTCATTCAATAACTGCAATGTTTAAGTCAAAGACATGCAACTGAAACAAGAAAAAAGTCTTGGAACAACCAAATAAATATTTATTACTATAAATTGTTCATATTAAAAGGTAGGTATATAAAAGCTTTTATGATATCCAATTCTTCTTTTGCAAAGACTTCTGCCTTTACTATGGAACTTTTCCAATTGGATGAAAATAAATAAAAGTTAAAATATTAGTTAAAATGATATCAAGTGTTGGGTTAACCTAATTAAAAATTTAAAATATTGGTTAACTGATATGAGATTATGTCTTTGCCTAATAATTTGTGGTTGATTTTTGTTGGAATTTATTATCGTGTCCCATAAAACTTATATTGATTCAATTTTATGATATAGCTAAATATCATCCCTGATATATATAATTGAAGCCCTACATGATAAAAGTTTGTACTATTTCATAAACTATGCAAGTGCATTACGTCATAGTTACTAAGTTCCAATTGACATTATAAAAAATTAGATAAAAAAAAACCGTTCAGGAAAACTTTGATAATATAGACGCCTTTATCGATGGTGGTGCCTGTAACAACAATATACATATCTTACCTATTCCCTTATCATTCTCAATTTTCCTCTCCGTCCTAACATGACCACCCTCACTCATGTCGAGTTAATCAAATCTACTTCTCTATACTTATTCTTTTTTCGTGGTCGATCCTATACTACCCTCCACCAAAGTTAGTCTTTTGGATTCATCTTTTTAAAGACAAAGATCTCACTTCCCATTCACAATTATTCATTAGTAGCAATATAATTGTTTGATGATTCTTATCAACTTTGCTTCATATTCCTATTAAAAGTACTGATGAATAGATAAGATTAGAGCGGGTTAATTCAACTATATTTTGATTTGGTTTTTTGTGTTTTGTGTCCTAACATGACCACCCTCACTCATGTCGAGTTAATCAAATCTACTTCTCTATACTTATTCTTTTTTCGTGGTCGATCCTATACTACCCTCCACCAAAGTTAGTCTTTTGGATTCATCTTTTTAAAGACAAAGATCTCACTTCCCATTCACAATTATTCATTAGTAGCAATATAATTGTTTGATGATTCTTATCAACTTTGCTTCATATTCCTATTAAAAGTACTGATGAATAGATAAGATTAGAGCGGGTTAATTCAACTATATTTTGATTTGGTTTTTTGTGTTTTGTGGATGTGCGATCTATTGTGTTTCATGGGGAGAACAACCATGTGTTTGTGGAAGGATATCAACAAATGTAACAAAACCAAACAAACAATTATATAAAAAAAAAATTGTTCTAAATTTCATAATTCACTTTCTCCTCTTTATTTCACTATTTTTATCAATTTTTTATTTTTTCCATTTTTTTTTTATCATTAATATAATGGTTTTTCACAAACATTAGTTAATCATTTTATTTATCCTAGATAGAAAGTATATTATTCACTACAATTTCAGAGCCTATTTCTTGCTCTGAGGCTCTGATCCGTTCGCAGAAACCCTTCCTCATGGCGTCCTAGGGGGGGGATCCTCCCCTTCACATTCAAATGAAGCAATGACTTTTCACACCCTGATATCCTCTTTGTCGAAGTGTCCGCATCCCTCTGGACCTCAATCAAATTTTGTAAAACACAATGAAGAGATCAAGGATATCAATTTTTCGTGGGGAAGATCCTCTCTTTCTCATTCTAAAAGGGATTTGATTGAAATGTTCACTGGAATGTGGCCATCACAAAAGACCATGGAATCTTGGATTGACAAGCAGTGGTAAAAAATGATGAAAGGTAACATAGTGATTTATATAGTTGGAAATGGATTCTTAGCCTTTGTATTCGAATTCAGAGAGGATAGAGATGTTTTCTTTCGCAATGGGCCTTAATTTATTGGATCCCACAACATGTACTTGAATAAGTGGACATTGGATTTTAAATCTGATGAAGATATTCCAACAACATATCAATTTGGGTGAAACTCTCGCACCTCCCCTTGTCTTTTTTGAGTGATGACTTCCTTAGGGCTATTGGGAATGATGTGGGGATATATATTGATAAAGTTTAACCAAAGGGAGCATAATTTGCATGTGCCAAGATCTGTGTGGAGGTGGATTTGGAAACATGGTGGCCGACAAGAGTAAATCTAATCCTAGGATAGGGGGAAAACTATTAGATATTAGACTACGAATAAATCTTGTTCAAGTGCAGAATTTTTCATGAATATGGGAACTTTTCTTGAGATTGTCCCAAGTCCTCCAAGCCCTTAGGACAAGAAAATCGGCAATGTGTGAAGAGAAATGGAATACCCAGAGGATAGCTCCAAAGGGAAATCCACAACACAAAAACCCCAAGTTTCATGAGGGAATAATGAAGCTACAACATCGAGAAACCATTTCAATTCCTTAAGAAATCATGATGAAGAAAGGGAGAATGGATCCAATGATACATAAAACGATGTCGCTCTCGATGATGAAGAAGAATTCAAAGATACAGAAGAAGGAGAAGTAATGAGACCATCATGTATCAGGCCTTGAATCCCCCAAGACCATAAATGGTGAAAGAAACCAAAGAAGCTTCCCCCCAACAGGATGCGACCACCAACGAAGTATTTAGGGGTGGGGCGCGTGGCACTCTGCATGTTCCCAAGGCCCAATAGTCCTAGGCCACATGCATAACACGGGAACTGAGAGCAGGAGACTCAGGAGCGGCAGAGGCCCATGTTTAAAAAAATAATAATAGTATTTATAACAAAATCAATGAATACAACAATGGGTGCGGGTTGAACCCGTGACCTTCGCCCAAATACTCAAGCACCCTACCAATTGGGCTAGAGTGAATTTGTTGAACCATTGGCAGAGTGAATGAGGTTTTTTTGCATAGTTTACATGCAACCTTGGAGAATGAGGCATAAATTATTCATTTTTCAGCCTTTTTGAGCTTAAGAAGAGACTAGATAGGGGTTTTTGAGTATTATGAACACAATGAGAGTGTTATTTTTACACATTGAAGCTTTTATGTTTATGTCATTAAAATTTGAGCATATAATAAAGTGGTCACCACTAGCATCTGGACCCAGAGACGTATCTCAATATGGGTGAACTCCGTTGTCAATTTTCTTGTGTTTAAGGTGTATGTTCGTCCACTTTTAACTATAAAAATTATGCAAAATTTAATCAAGTTTGTGCACTTTTGCAACCACGATAAATTTCCTAAAAAACATGAACTAGCTTGCAAATTATTTCATGAAACCTTCACTTTTCATTTTTAGATCAATAGTAAAAGAGAGGTTATCTTTGATTGTTATGAAATATACCTCCATTGTCAATCCTGGTTTGGTTCCCCTTAGACACTACCATCAAATTTACCTTGAAAAGAGAGGGTGGATGGGGAGATTTAATGGAAGGCAAAGTATTCACCGGAATGGGAAAAGGAAGACTCAAAGAGGATAAGGTCAAAGAGAGGAAAAGTATTGATAGAATAGGAATTAGCTCAAAGGGGGAGAAGACCCAGTCATCCTAATACTACTGGAAAAGCATAATAATTCCCCTGATAGAATGAAGGATTCTATTCCAGATAAAGTCATCAGAGGAGATTTGGTTGCAAAATATCATGATATTCCTCTCCTTCCAAGTAAATCAAAGGAGGAAGCTTGGAAGATGAACCCACACTCTGTTAATAATGGGACATTGAAATGAAAAAGATCACCATGCTTCGATGGTGTCCACAATATTGTTGCGGACCCTATTAGATTGGCCAAAGAGCAGGGAAACTTGAGTCTAGATGGATTTCGAGAAAGCACAATAATTGAAGAGGTGTTTCACACCCTCATGGGTTGAACGACATAATAGTCCGAAGGATTGACCTACAAAACCCCAATTGATCAATTTTTCCCATGTAAGAGTTCTCCATCTTGCTAGAATCCAAAGGAAATGAGCAACTTTGGGCCCTGGATTTTAGGTTCAATTTTTTTTTCCAAATGTACTTGATAGGTACCTTATCATGACCCGTGACAAGATGGTATGCTTCCTTAACTGCAAATGAGCCCTTAGGTTTATGTCCCCACCACAACTTATTTGAACTATCAAGTATGGGTATTTCTCTTGCTTTGCATATTATTATGGATCTTGTTCCAATCAGTTTGGGATATTAGTTATGGCCATTTATTTTTATCTTTCCATTGTTATTAGGGAGAAGGGAGGGGGGAGGTCGCTTATTAGTAATCCTCAACATCAAAAAGATTCCCAGTATGCATATTTTCCTTAAGGTTCATGTAGATTGATGTATCATTGAGCTTAGGGAGTTGTTGCTTGGAGTCATCCTAGAAGAGGGAACTTTTTCCATCCTAAAATTCCCCAAAATGATGTTGTTGGATGATCTATTTGTTGTCCATGGCAAGGTTACAGATTGAAGAACCTGTGGAAGATGTTATAGATCTAATTTGATGGAATGTTTACTACATTATTTAACCAAAAATGATTTAATTTGGATTTTATTTTTAAAATTTTTAATGTAAGTATTTATTTTTATTATTATTCTTTAATGTAACATTACATATGCATGTGAGAAAATTTCCTTTTAAATGATATGTGTGTGTGTGTGTTTTATTTTATGTAGTTATTTAAATTGAAAATATAAAATTTTCAGTAAATTTATGTTATATATATTATAAGTGGGTAGGATAGTAATTATTCCTCCCAACCACCTAAGTTAAACTTAATTAACAAATATTTTTATATTTTTTTCTAAGGAAAAAAAGACAAATAAATATTAAATTTATAATATATAAATTTTAAAAAATATAACTCACTCTTAAAGGTTTGTTTAAATGTTTTCACACGTTATATTTAAATTAATATGTTTTTTTTTTTGTAAGTTTGGTAGTACTTTTCATTTTTCTCTTTTTTCACTCCATCTTCATCAACATGTCCAAATACATCACCTCGATCAGGCAAGGGAATTGAACTTTTGAACTTGTGATGAGTGCTATAACAGCCCGCCTTATCACCGTTTAACCAAGACCCCACAGAGTTTTTTGTAAGTTTGGTAGTTCCTTTCATTTTTTCACTTTTTCACTTTTTAACTCTATTTTCATCAACATGTCCAGATACATCACCCCGATCAGGGAAGGGAATTGAACTTGTGATGAATGCTATAACAGCATGCCTCATCACCGTTTAACCAAGACCCCACGGACATTTAAATTAATATGTTATTCATCTTTAATATATATTTATATTTTTTATTTTTTTTCTCTCTCATTGTAACTAGCTTTGACAACCTACACACTCATTTTGTTTCTTTTTCTTTCTTCTTCTTCTTCTTTAAAGGTGGTAAAATCTATCATAAATGAAACATTAATGGGTAATGTAGATAGTCGTCATTGACTAACATAAGGGGTTAAACTTCCACTCATGCTAGATACCTCTAGATATTGGGTTGTTAGTTTTTAGCCATAAAAAATGCTTTTACATCTTACTCCAGGACCAAAAATAATTGTAGATGATATATGCACGAAAACCATAACATTTGAAGAAGACCAACTTCTAGCTAATCAAAATCACATTTAGGTCTTACTTAAGGCCAAAAAGACACTTTCAACTTAGATAGTATCCACAAAAAATTCAATGATTCTTATGACCATCATCAAATTTACCTCCACTAAGGTTAGGCACTTTTTAATAACAATTAGTCTTAATATCATACATAAAACAAGTATTATTTAGATTACAATTTAACTTTTTACTTAAAATAATCCAAAATCCAAGAGAAAGGATTAGAGAGAAAGAGAGAGATGAGGGAAAATAGAGGAGTGGAGATAATATTAGCAAATCAACATTAATAATAAATAGTAAATAACTATAAAAATACTATCCACCAATTATATATCCACCCATTATGTAAATATCTATCATCCACCAAATATGTTTATGAAAAAACATAATTATTTGATGTATTGCCACCCTCAATCTAGTACCCTCTACCATATTTCCAACATAAAAACACCTATCCATATATTTAGGAGCGTAAAAATGGTCTTCCATTTAATTTTATTAATATGTTTTTAAACTATAATCATAAGCATATTTTTAGTCCGTGCTGCCTGCGGCATGGCAGGGACTATTGTAATCGAAATTTTTTTGGTCATTAGTCCCTGCGGCAAACTGAAAGCTCATTTTATGTTTTAGCCAAAGTCTTAAGGAAAGACATGAGCGAATATTCCTTTTCATCCAATTAAACAGTTTGTCATCTTATTTGGCCTCATATCGAGACGATACGAGATATATTAAGTAAATTCAGGGTTGTTATATGCTATGTTATATTATAAATTCAATGTCATTGTTCTCAAACAGAGTAATGCTAGCATTAATCCTGGAACATTTAATGTTTGAGATAACACCGAGTATAACTGACCGAGTATAACTGACACTTACGAGTATCTCATTTTGAAACAAGCATATCCTTTCATTCTTTTTCTGTCGTTTCGGAGCTGCGACATACATTGTCATGCAAACAACGTGGCTGAAATATTGGCTACCTAGTGTCTGCATATCTGAGTGCCTGCAAACATTTATCTGCGCTGTTCTGCTTCACCGCCCGCATCTTCAAAATGTTGTTCTCTTCATCCTGCTTCACCGCCGGCATCTTCAGAATGTTGTTCTCTTCATCGTCCCTTGAAGGCTGTTCTGCTTCACCACCGGCATCTCGGCACCTTGAGAAGGCTATTTTGAAAAGGTCGTTCTGCTTCTCTTCATCGTCCCTTGAAGGCTGTTCTGCTTCACCACCGGCATCTCGGCACCTTGAGAAGGCTATTTTGAAAAGGTCGTTCTGCTTCACCGCTTCACCACGGGCACCTTGCACTATCCTGATCCATGTATTTTTCGAGGGCGGTCAATGCAATTCTGCAACTTTTTCTGCAACTTTTTTGGTAACTTCCTCTGAAGTAAGACCAAGACCCCTTCTACATGCATTTGTCTTGTCTTATATTTCTTTGTCTGTTTCTCTGCACCTTCTCGACCTGCATGCAATATATATAATAACAGTGTCAAATTACAAAACATCTAAATCCGTAGCTATCAATATATTAGTAACAGATATAGCAAATGGATCCATTTTTCTTGACTTTCTCATGGTTTTAATCATAAATTTGCACTGCCTAGCTCACAATTACTTCAATCTTTTATTTTTATCTATTCGTTTTTTATCCTCATTCTTTCTTTTGGTTTTTTTTAGTAATAGTTATAGTTTTTAGCTTTCGTGATGTCATCTCGATGAAAACCAGAGTTAGAAGCAGAGGTCACATAAGTGAAGCAAAGTTCACATTAGTCGAGTGGCATGAGAAGCAAAGATAAGGTAGTTTGTTTATCTCCCTGATGGCATTTCAAGCTACTTTTATCTTTAAAAATTTTCCATTTTATGAAATTAGAGAGTAGTGCTTCTTCATTTTCAAAACTGTTCTTATCAAACTTGTTCACTAGATTTAGACATGTAATACTTCTAACTGTGGTTTTAGAGACTGTACACTGACAATGTAGTTTCAAATTACAAAATACTCTCTATCAAATTCAAATTAAAACTTGATGCAACATTTCATCATATGATTCATGTTCGATTTCTTCATTCGATTTCTTTATGGCAGAAGAATAAGACATTGTTAAAGTTGAAATAAATCAGAATAAGACATTGTTAAAGGAGAAATAAATTAGACTTCTGCCATGGGTTTGTTTCAGTAAGCTCAGGATTTACCCCATATTTACAACAATAAAACCTCAAACTGTTGCTGAAATAATATACAAAATAAACAGTAGCCCAAATTGCATGCTTTTTGGATGTATTTTGCTCCTAAAATTGCTCAACCCAGACTTAGAAATTTGCGCATTTAATCCCTGGCATGCTTCAGAATTTCAGTCACAATTATCAGCATTTCTGGAAGGACTAGTTATAATAAAAGAACATAAGAAAATTTTGAGCATACCTTCTCCTGGGCAGTGATATCTCGCAGCAGTGCTACAAATATTAAAGGTAAGGAGATTTCAGCAGCTTCCTTAAAATCAGTGTCACAACTTCCTTAAAATCAGTGTTTTGAGCTTTCTTCCAATTGAAGGAAATAGCTATAGAAGGAACTTCATTAAGAATACTGGTTTCAGCCCGGCCCGACAAGAGAAGATAGTGCTGTACTAACTAAGCAGGATGTAAGCAAGTGTTATCGAACGCTGGTGAATGTTGTATTGAACGTCCGTGCACCCAATGCTCTCTATTTGAACGTCGGTACAATGCTAAAAGTTGGGGTATAACAAAGGTTGGGTAAGGAAGTATATAGAGAAGAGAAGTGGGTAAATAGAACAGGTTTTTAATACCAGAATAAATGCAGAAACCGGGCAAAATAGCTTGGAAATAAATATGCATAAATCCATCGTGATTTTTGCGGATGTGTTTCTGAACCCCCGCCGCCAGGAGGAATGAACGAAGACGAATTAACTGCTGGCTGGGGCGCTTGAGCGCGGGGAGCGTGGAGACATTGATATTGCACCTTCCTTCGTTAACTAGGGGCTCGACCAGGCATAGTCACAAGAACAATAGACCGCTGCAATAAACAATCCTGTATCTACCATGTGACAACATCGAGATTCCATGCAAAACGCAACGAGCATGTCTGCCAAGTGGCTGACTATTTTTTTATTCGATTCAAAGTGGTCGCAGCGACCCTTGTGGTGGCTGCCAACCATGCGTCAGAACATTTATCTCGTGGTGGCTGCCAACCATGCGTCAGAACATTTATCTGGGACGATCTACCTAAAGCTAAAGTTTAACATTTGGAAACTATAAAATATTTTGCTGAACAGCCAAATCAATACTCAAACGTGATTACTAATTGTCCCTGGCAGTGACATAATAAAGCATAAATCTAGGTTGCGGAGTAGAGCTTTCACTCAAGGGTTTAAATGTAATTGGTTTTTTTATTTTTATTTATATTAATTAAAAATAATAAAATGGTTACAGAATTAAAGAAATTTAAACCAATAGATGGTTACAAAATTACAGAATTAAAATAATAGATGGTTACATAATTAAACAATACATAGTTACAAAATTAAACAAATTTCTTTGTCAAATCAATGAGCACCTAGCAACGGCCTTGATTTAAGCCAAACAATTTGCGCAAATGATCATATGATGGGGCTTAACAGCACTGCAGTCCACTGTGGCCTTGCCCACTCAAATGTGGTACAAGAAAATGATGTGAAATTGTAAAACTCCAGACTTCACATTATAGTTTTATTTTCGAATTCTACATTGAGGTTTGGTTACTAAAATTTACATTAATAAATAGCTACAAACAACTTCAATTTTTATCAGTATCATGTATTATATATACTACAATACATGGTAATAGGGTGTACCAATGTCTAAGTGTAATATTTTATTCGCAATAGCCCTTATCGATTTGCGGAGACATGGCGGTGTAAATAATTTGATGTTGGCTTTAACTGGGTCTTTGATATTCTTTTTTAGCATAATGCTGAGGGCACTACTTATATATATCTATGTCTCTTGAGTACATGAAAGTTCTTGAAGACCAATCTATGATATGCAGCCGAAGCCGTCCTTGACAATCTTAATAATCATATTACATGTTTTATTAGGAATGTTGTCTCTGAGGACTGCCATTGGATATCATGGATGTACGGAAGGTCGCTGGAAATTGTTTAACTCAGCTCAGTATTTATCTCTAGGTTATTGTGGAAAAGGTTAAGTTTCATATCATTCAAATCCTCTGCCTTTATATCAATGTGAAAAAGGTTTCATCACATTCGTGTACTCTGGAACAATTAATTAAAAATATCCTTATCATTTTATGTCAATTTGAATGTTCAGGTAAGTAAAAGAATTTTTTATCATTGTGGTCATGTGCAATAGGGTATCAAATTTCCATATAATTCGCAAGATATGGAGACTTAGCTCAGGTTCATATAAAACATGTCCTAGGAGAACAGTGAGTTTCCTCGCAGATTGAACAGTGAGTTTTTTAGGCAGATTGAACTATTGTAATCACGGCCTCCATAATCGTTGCTTTTGCTTTTTCTTTTTTAAGTATTGCAATGTTGGCCAGAAACAGCTGGTGAGCAAGACCACCGTGGTCAGGATCGTGGTGCTAGAAGGGTGTATGCATTTAAGGATATTCAATGGGCAAATGTAATTTAGGCTTAGAACCAAAAAATATTGAAGAATGATTGGAGCCCATCGCAAAAAAAATGCAGTTGTAGAAACATCTTGAAGCCATGGTTGCGGCAGAGACTTGTTGCCGTGCAACTATTCTTGTTTAACTATTATTAACAAGGTAGTTTTAAAAGCCTAGTGATGCTTGAGTTAGTGGGGATGTTGGTCCGGAAGTCCCCTAGGTTCAAGTCCTCCTTTATTGAAAAGTGTACTCCAAATTAAAGAACAATATTAAAAAATAAAAATATAATTAATATAATTAAAAAATAAAAATGAAATAGTTTTAATGCCATAATTGCCTAATTTTATAATGCAGTGTATACTTTCTTGATATAATTTATTATTTTTACTTTCAAACATTCTAAATCCAAAGTTTGAAGCGTCCTATTTTACCGTGATACGTTGATTGGTGTAGGTGCGTAAAGTTACCTGAAAAGAAAGGATCAAAGGTATTCACAAACCATACCTAACGCGTTTACATCACCATTTCTTTTTTTTTCTTTTTTCTTTTTTTTAGGTTCTTAATAAATTATTATCAGTGAGTATTTAGATAGATTAAATTTCATTACATGGGTATACTTCATATCAAAGTGTAAAATATATTGATTTATTCTTTTATAGTAAGGATTTATGGCTTCTTCTCATCGGCTGCTATCGGCTGCTTAGAGAGTGATAGTGGTGGGGATGCATTGGTGTTGTCCAGCTAGGCATTCCATGGACGTGGCAATGCATCCCCAAAATAATTAAGGTATATTCATTCCCCTTGCATGGTGTTATATGGTATTAAATGGTTTTATAATGGTATTTGATGTGAGTTTTGGTACAATTTTAATGTATGAATTTAAGTGGTAAAACTTTATATCTTTATTGTGAATGTATGGTTGTTCTCAATCGTTGAATGAACCAGTTTTAGCTAGTCTCCTTATGCTCCATGTACGGTTGTCCTCAATCGTTGAATGAACCAGTTCTAGCTAACTCCTTATGCTCCACCATTATTATTTCAAGCAAGGGTGAACATTCATGCTGCAAGGTGATAACTATGCGAAACATATTCATTTGCATATCCATTTGCATCTTCAAGGTGATTTGATAGGTGCATTATGGTTACTTATGGCTCTATTCCGCTCTGTTTAGGTTGTTGTGCTTCAAGTAACTTTCATGGATTTCTATTTATATCTTATGGTTCCAAATCTTTTGCTTTGCAATTTTGTTGGCTCCTTAGTGCATCCTTTATATTGCCTTTGTTTGTCTAGCTCCTATCACCACCTTACCCAATTTACCACCTTGATCTCATCCCATGGCCATTGTCATATCTTATACTCCTTGTAGACATGTCTCATACTAGGACCCTAACTCTAATCCTCCTTCTTGTGCCTTATCCAACTCTATCCATCCTCTAGCATTTACCTTAAGTAAACCTTAACTTTGGTTTGTTGCCTATTAGTTGGCTCTCGATTACTATGTTCCATTAATGAGATTGAAGTAGGAGAGGTGTGACATATTTTAGAGAGCAAGGGTCCTCTTGCACCTAGTGGGGGGTAGAGAGCTTTGCCCAAAGATATCGTGAGCATACTCCTCGACCGTTGAAAATCAAGTAGTTAGAAAAAGAAATTGCAAGGGAGCGAAATTGTTTTACTAATATGAAGGTGTTAATTGAGGTTGTTGATTGGGTGTTGAATATGAGCCACACTTGGGGACGTTATAGCCAATATAAGTATACAAAAGACATTGAATCACACCTAAAACTTTTTCTTGGTAGAGTACTACTAGACATGAATGAGGCAAAGGAAGAAATGTTCTCAATGTTAGATGAGTTGTAGCTCACTATGAGCAACATGGATCAAAGGGTGTTTAGGTAGCCATAATTGATGGGAGTCCTACGAGGCTTGACTAGATTTGGAGGCCCTTATAGGGTCCTTTGAGTAATTGATATTCTCCAAATCCATAGTGAGGTAGCAATAAGATTAGGGCTTGTAGGCTCTGTACCTAGTGAGCTAAACCCTAGTCTTCATATTCAAAGCTCCATATGTAACTTCCATATATGTGTGTGTGTGTGTGTGTGAGAGAGAGAGAGAGATAAAGAGAGAGAAGTTAGTAGTGAAATAAAATAGTTAACATGGATTTTCATTTAGTGCACTTGTTGAAATATTTTAAAAAAATATTTTTTATAAATCTTACTCACACTCAAAAGTGTAAATATAAGATTTCTTTTTTATTCTAATTATTTGATCTCTCTAAGTTGATAATAAATTATTGCGAGTATGAGGGGGATGTGTGATTTTTCCTATGCTAAAGGTAGAGTTGACACATTTCTCTTTTAAAATAAAGATTTAATATTATCTAAATAAAATAACAATGTTGGGTATAATACAAAAGAAATGAATATACATGTTTAGATAGTTTTAATTAAAAGTATTATAATCCAGTTTGAAGGGGACCCAGTGAAAATATTTCACTTTTGATTAGTTATTAAGCCAAGAGGCATATTCTATATCCCACTATGAGAGTTGTCTCGTTTAAAATTAAGATAAAATATTATCTAAATAAAAAACAATGTAGTCTATAATAAAAAAGAAATGAATATACATGTTTAGATAGTTTTAATTAAAAATATTATAACTGAGTATGATGGAGAAGTGGTGAAAATTTCACTTTTGATTCATTATTGATATTGCAAACTGATATGAAAGAGACGTGGTAAAGAGATTATGGAGGTCATGGCCATAATCTTCTTCTTGCCCTGGGGGCGGATCATAAGGAAAATGAATTTCCTGGTTTGGGAAATGAGCTTACTGCATTGTTTTGCAGTAACCAAAGAGATAGCGACAGGCGGTGGTACCTATGGTATCCTGTACATATTATTTCCCAAAGTAACAATAATAACGTGAGGCCAGAACTAATACACAACATGTCTCTTCCACAAGTATGGTTGGCCTAATAATACAACAAAGACATCAAGAGGATCAATGTCACATAATACCTCATCCGTGAAGGGCTTGATGCTATAGGGAAGACAACACTGTTGGTTGATGCGAAGATCCCGTCCTTGGTGAAGCCACCCGATGGTGTATGGATGTGGGTGTGTTGTGGTCGGCAAGCCCAACCGCTTCACGACGTCTGTTGAAATGAAGTTATTTGGGCTCCTATTGTCGACAATGAACTATAGTGGGGAACCCTTTACCCACATCTGGGAGTGGAAGAGACACTCCTCCTCCTCTGGATATTCCAGTTCCTCCTTCTAGATCTTTGCAGTGGCAACAGTGGCGTTGGGCTTCGCATCAATAATATGTTTCCATTTTTCATTCCCCCTGTCAGGTTCTGATTCAGAGTCGAAGCATACATCTGATTCATAAGCCCTCATCTCAGCCACCAGCGACTGCTTGCCCTGACACTCACTTGTGTTGTGAGTGGAGCTCTTATGGAACTCACACCACTTTCCCGTGTCCTCCTTTGGCTTCGCTGTGTTGTTCTTTGCTTGTGGCTTTGACAGGTTGTCTTGGGCCACCATGCCTTGGCTTTGTCCTTTGTTCTATGGTTTGGGGGCATCTTTCCCTTGCTTTTGATTCGTAGATCCAAAGTCTCGCTTCTTTTGTTTGAATTTCTGCTCAATATTGGTAGCATACCGGTATGTCGTACCAAGCGAAGAGATGTTGAGGAACTCTATTTTCTCCTGAATGTATCTGTGCAGAAAACTGAGATACTTTAGCACCAAATTTTTGTACAAATATTTGATACCCAACTTTGTGCACAGGGTATGGAACAGATTCGTCAGCTCATGCACATCTTGATCCCTTTGTTGCCATAGCATGGTCCATTGTATGTACTTGTCCTCATAGCTCCCCACGAGATAGTATTGTTCCTTGATGGTGTCTTAGAAATAATTCCAAGTGGGTACGACTGAGAACAAAGAGGGTTCTGTCTCATCCTTTTTCTCATAGTAGGTTTCCCACTAGTCCTTGACATGGGGGGTAGCTTTGAGGAGTGAAAATATAATATTCTCCCAGTTGGAAAAGTCATGAACCGAGAAATATCCTTCTAATAGATTCAACCATCTATCTACGACATATGTATCTATTTGACCCTAAAATATGGGAATGTCAAAGTTTACTTGTACCTTAAGGGGAGTCGCGCCTCCAGAGTGGCTGTTGGATGCAGATGCATCGCTGGTGGGTAGTCGTTGAAGGATCTGGGAAAAATTATCCATCATCATGTTCCTTTATTTTCTGAGGACCTCCTCGAGCATATTTGGATAGGATCTCTTGCTCTATCATCTTTCTTTTTGTCCCCCATGGGCGGCTGTCGGGGTTTGTAAGGCTGATCTTGGAAAGGTTCAACCAAATCGAACCCTAACTCCTTATACCCTGACCTCGTTGGGGACATGCAAAGAAGGATCGAGAAAAAATAGACCTATCTGATACCACTTATCCAGATTTATGCAGGAACACTACAGAATACACATATAACTATAAATACAAAGATGCAACAGAAATAACACTTCATTTCATTAATATCAAAGAACTGGAATTTGCTTACAGACATAATGGAAATAAACTAGCTAGGGCGCTGGTAGCTTATCTCTGAGAAGAGATGTGGCAGCTACAGGCCTTTGAACTGTGTTACAATGAGGCTCGAGGGCCTATGTATTATAGAGAAATAATGGAAAACCTTAAACATCCAAAAAAATAACCCTAGGAGATGAAGTGCCAAAACTATCGGCCTTGTTTTGGTAAATTGGTATTTCAACTTCTTGGGGTCATAACTTTGGCATACTATCTCCATTTGACGCACATGATACATCGTTCAAAATATCTATCCGAGGACTACAATTGTTGACTGCGAATATCAATTCTAGAATGGAATCATATTTTTCGGAGGCGCAATCCCCAAAAATGTCGTTTAGGGCCTCAAAATAGCTCCGGAAGTTCAAGACCCGAAAAAGTGCTAAAAATAGTAAGTTGTGCCAAAACTGAAAAACTAAAAGAGAAAATGGTGGGGCCCCAAGTGGAATAGGTAGGTGGCCACCAATATCCACCTAGATCAATAAATCACATGAACCATCTTGCAAACAACTATCGCAAAAAACAAATAAGATTACAAACATATGCCACAACACTTTCCCTTAGCCTGTAGTATGAGGAAAATTTCAATCGATTCGGGAAAGATGCACGTCTCTAATGAAACTCCATCTGTCCAAAACAATTTGATTACACCAATTCACTTCACCACTGAAATCCTAGACGAAGTAGAGGTTACACCACCAACTTTCAATAGTCACCATGCACACATATCAATAAAAAACCACCTACATGACCATGATAATAAGATAATCGAGGACGTGCAACATGAGAAACATGTTCTCAGTTAACATAGTTCTACAAAAAAATGTATTGAGCCAAGTTGCAAGTCACATAAGACCTTGAATTGATAATAAGAGGCCAAGCCAAAAAATAACCGCAAAGTAATTCTCCACAGAACTCGTGCTATCCAAAAAAGAACCATAAGTCCACCCATATTCATAACAAAGCTCTAGCCTATAGTTCATGAGGAATTGAGATGCACTAAAAATTCCCAAAAAATAAAACAATACCTTTAGTCTAGGGTGTTTAACTAGGATTAGAGGAATCAATCGTTCCATCGTGACTAGAACTGTCAATTGGAAGAGTCAAATCCACTAGAAGATCCATTAAATCACCAGAGACTGAATCTGAAATCAAACAACCCTCCACACAACCCAAACACACATCTCTGTTATTCATATTGAAGTTGCGTTTGATATCTTCAATACCATAGAAAACATTGTAATTTTTGGCTTACATTATCCTTAAAGAGCAGACAGATAAATGTAGCCAACTATTAATGGACAGAGAGGGAAAAATAAAACCAAGTCTCCACTTCCAAGAGCGAGCTAGATTAGGTATCCATTTGAACCCATTGCTAGCAATTTCTAAATTTAAACAATACCATTTTTCCATAGCTTCTTGAGCTTACAAGTGCAACATTTCCTTACGATATTCCAGAGGGACTAAGTAAAAAAATGTGCAAACAAAGTCACATGAAAAAGGTCAGACCCTTGCCACTCCAACATGATCAAAACTAGCCTGATGAGGAATCATACACTACCTAGGAGCCATACGATACACAACTAATCGACATAATGAATAATTAGAGGCTAGCCCATGAACAAAATAATTGTCAAAAGGGTAAACAACTACCCCTCTAAATCATACTGCAACACCACTAGATCATCGCCTACTCTCCAACTCAAGGGCCCAAATTCAAGGAGAAAATTAAACTTAGGAAATCAAGAGACATGAAAGACAATAAAAATAACCACCCTCCAAACACAGAGAGTCGTGATAGATTCCAATTTAACATAATTTAATTGGAAGCCCCACACCCAATGAATATCCCATATAAATATGAACCACTTAAAACACCAGTATAGAGTGCAACAAGGTAGCAAATACGACCTCGACAAGAATATGGAACAAACAATAGAATCAAAATATCCCAATAACTGAGCCACTTCAATAGATAACAAACCACCACTCTGATCAAACAAGAACCAAATCAAAAAATTCCTTGGATACCAGCAATTGTAAACGAAGATTGGAAAAGGGTAAGAAATACCTTGGAATTGACTCTCCGACAAAGGAATATTGGATAAAAGAACCACCAATTCAAACTCCAGCTCAAAATGAGTGTAATGCAAATGCATGACAAAGAACATGGGATTAGAAGGAGTAGTGCACCTATGAACAAGAGTGACTAGGAGAGAAAAAAACCCTCGTCCAATTCCCAGAAACCAAAACACATCCACAAGAAAACGCACAACATCTACCAACATACACATTCCAATCAAGGGACACTTCACAACAAGGGAAAAAAATTGAGAGAGGTGAAGGTGTGATCCTCATGTTTTCTCTACCACCTTTCATACCTAAGCGAATCCATTCCAATCAATGGCGATGTATTGACATCCCGACATTCCTCCCTTAGACGTTGCCACACCATCCTCTCCTTGATACAAATGTGCTTCTGACACAACATCCAATACAATTGCTTCTTGATCATTGTACACGCCACCATATGGGATGAACCCATATTTGCATAGTAAGTCATCCAAAATATTAATATCAGCCATCTGCAAAGGTGGTGGCCAATGTTAATGTATTGAGATTTTCTGAAACTTACAACCAAGGTTTTCTAAATAGTCTGCCATGAAATCAGCAGAGTGACGAGAATGAATAACCAAAACGTACTCCAATTTTGAAAGTATATTCTTGATAAATGAGGCAGTATTCACCAGTATCCAACTATGTACAACTTATGTCTGCCATTGTCCAGATAAAAATTGTTGTAAACAATTAATCACTACTAAGAATCACCATCCACTTGTAGTAATTGAAAACCATCTCTAATAGTATTGGAAAGGCCTTTCTACACAACTGAAAAAATTGATAAATTATTCATTGTGGAGCCAAAAAATTGAGCAAAAATACGCAAAGTATTTCCCATACAGTCACGAAAGATCCCTCCAAAACCCACAATACATGGATTTCCTTTGGACGCGCCATCAAAACTCAATTTAACAAATCTAAGAGGAGGAAATGAAAAATAAGAGTTGGAAGGTGATATGGATTAGATCATTATATTGTTTATTATATATCTCGATGTATTCAGAGTGGAAAAAGTGGAGGAATCAACTCATGGGACTATTTTTACCGGCAAGACCCAATTTGGCAAAACAAGTTTTGAAACCTTACGGAATGGTTTAAGGAATTAAATGACGTTTTTTAGGGTTAAAAAATTACCACATTATTGCAACACCTTCTAATGATATTCTACACATAGATACCTTTCCAATGGCGAAAGAAGCGCGTCAATCAGAGTCTATACGCAAACGTTATGCCACTCAGAAGTTGACCTTCTTTTTTTCACACCTATAGTTCGAGAGGATGTTGCGTCAACCCCCATTATTCATGGAAAAGGGGCTAGCCACGTGTTTGGGATGTAAAATACTCTGGAAGAGTCTATATTGTAACTCCATTTAAGATTTGATATAGTCAAAATTAACCACTAGTAGGTTATCGGGTTGTGTTATAACCGGGCCACTAGGAGAAAGAGGCATTCCATTCTTTCAAGAGCATTTTGTTCCATAGCTGAGCAAAGATAGCCAGGAGAGATAGGAGGTAGAGAACACAAAGAATATTTTTGCACTGTAACAACCCACAGGCCACATGCATTACTTCTTTGTACCTGCAGCCATATTTCCATAAAGAGAAAGAGAGTGAAGCAGCCTCACCTTCCAACTGGGTTTTCTCTCGAAAGGGTTTCCCAAAGAGCATATCTTGTGTCTTATGTGTGTATGTGAGATTATTTTGTCATTCTCTACTTTTATACACAATTTTCATTCACATGGATGCACTAATTGCAGTTAAATCTACAAATCTTGAAGTTTAATAAATTTGTAATAGTGTAGAATCCTAGATTTTTAATACAATATTATCAGATATGTTGTGACAAACTGTCCAATGGAATATCCATGAAAATTTACGGATCAGAAGGTAAAACAATACATGTTGAAAGTGAGGAACAAGGATGAGACACATGGATTGACAAATTAACACTACATAAGATAACAATTTAAACGCTTTTTGCCTTCCAATCATCAAGTGACTAGGAAGAAGCCATAATAGTCTCACGAATGTTTTGGAGAATGGGTCTTCGCACACTTTGCACATAACACTCCCAATATCAAAATATTCAGGAATTATGTTCTTTCCATAGGTGTCATATAATGAATCCTATACTCAACACCCAAGCTATATTAATAATAAGATTGTTAAAAGTTAGGAAATTCCAATGCTCCAACCAATCCACAATCGGACCATGAAAACGATGATTGGCACCAAAAATATTTTCCAAAAAATCCCACACTTACATTTCAAACGACCATGAATGTAATAAATGGTCCATATCCTCCTTAGTAGAAAAAGAAAAGGAAACAACATGACGGATCCAAGATACATTTTATTTTTATGTAGTCCTAGGTAAGGATACAATGTTGGAGAACTAACCAAAGGAATGTTGATATTTTGGGCCACAACTTCGGCAACTAGAATTTCTTCCAAACATCTTCCCGATCTAAAAAATTATGGCCTGCAAGGAAGTATTACGCTTTGTCGAATGTGAACATACTTAGTGTCTTGGTACACCATCGAATAACATTTAGAATCCGAGATAATTAGATTTTCCTTTCCAATAATTCGTTATTAAAATCGTCCCAAGGAAAATCAAGAGCAGATTGAGGCCAATCTTGATGAAACTTCCAAGAACGCTAATCATTATCCTCATTCCCCCAAATTCAAATAATGTTTTACGTTGATCACTCCCAACTCGAAGGTAAAAATTTTAATCCCTTGAAATTTTCCTGTAATAGAAAAATTATGGATTTGTTTCTAAATATCGTCCCAAAAAAAAATTATATCACCATTATGAATATCCCAAAATGTGTGGTCCCAAACAACATTTTAGTTCTCCTAGGCCCAATTCTAGATGCTATAACTTGCAATCCAAGGATTCCATTTTAATTTATCAATATGCATCAATAATGGAGCATAATTTTAAAACCAAATTCTCTTCCATAGTTCAAGACCTCCATTAATCCATCTCCACCACAACTTAACCCCAAAGGAAGCACTAATTATAGATACGTCACGCAAACCTAATCCACCTGCCCATTTAGGAAAAACTAAATTCTCCCAAGCTACCAAAGGTCGTCGTTTATCCCTGTTATCCCCTCTCCAAAGAAACTCGGTCCATTTAGAAACAAAAATTTGCATCATCATACAAGGAATAAGAATATATAACATTTTTGATAGATCGACAAAGCTTGAAGGTCTGCCTTGGTGAGAACTAGCCGACCTAAAAAATTTACAGCTCTAAGAGTCCAAGTATTGATTTTATTGGAAATCTTGGTAATAATAAGTTTCCAATTGGAAACACGTTTAGGATTGAGAACCAGCAGAACCCCAAGATATTTAGATGGAAGAAAATCTCTTTGGAACTGGAGCTTCTTAGACAAATATCTCTGAACATAATATTTACAATCGAAAAATAAAATATGTGATTTATCATTAATTATTATCATAATAGAATAGTCCATAAATAGTGATAGGAGGGAATTCATTTCCTTAGCAACTTTCAAAGATGGAAAATAAAAAAGACACACATCATCAATAAATTTTTGGTGTGTAATGGAGAGGTCCTGTCCAAACAAGTTCAAACCCTGAAACCTTCCCTGATTGCAAGAAGATGAGAATAGTTGACCCAATCCTTCCATGGAAATGATAAATAAAAATGGAGAAAGAGGATCACCTTGTCAAATACCACAAGAAGGATAAGAAGTGTGAGAAGGATACCTATTAATTATGATAGAAAAAAAAGGGGTCGAGATAAGAGAATACACCCATGAAATCCACTTCCATGAGAAACCAAAAGAATCTAAACCCTGTAATAAGTAATCCCAACTAACCTGATCATAAGCCTTAGAAAGATCTAGCTTCACAGTCATTCCCAATATTTTGAAGCATTTCAGAGAATTGAAGAATCTCTTGAACAACAACAATTCCATCAAAGTTTTATGTACCCTCAACAAACCTAGTTTTCTCAGGAGAGATGATCAATTGCATTAGAGGTTTCAATATATTAACCATAATAGTTGATACAATCTTATAAATAACATCACATAGTGTGATAGGATGACATATACTAGGATCTTCTGAGTTACCGGTTTTAGGAATCAATGTAAAGAAAGTGGCATTCAAATCACTCCACATAGACTGTAAATTACGAGACTCATCCACCAACTCTACAATTTCAAGACCCAAGAAACTTCAACAAGCTTTGAAAAAATATGTCGTGAATCCATTTGGCCCAGGATACTTATTTTTAGACATTTTCATAACAATGGTCTCCACTTCTTGAAAGGAAACTGGATGCATAAGAGCGAAATTCTGGTTATGGATAATGATTTTAGGAATACACTCAACTATTTTATTAATATAAGGTTGGAGAAAATAATATGCCTCAGTCAAAATACCCTTAATGTAGAAAATAATTTGTAGTTTCTAAAATGCTCATGAAGTTTACTAAATCACAAGACTAGAAGCTACTCTACTGATCTTCAGAAGAAAATTCACGATCACGAACACAAATCAATAACATGCATCAAGATTCAACACCCATACACAAATATTTATCTAGGGGAAAGAACTACTCGAAACCCCTTACTATATGTATTGCATTAATCAAATAATTTAGGTGAATACAATATGATTGCTAAATATTAAGCATAACCTGCACATGTATCTTCTATCCTCTGCCTGACTGATTGAACTAGGCTAATACTTAGCCAATTTAAAGCCTTCCCATGCTCCTAATTCCTTGCATTGTTCCTCCAGGAAATTAGCCCCTATTAAATAGGAAATTCCCTCATTTGGACTGCGCAAGTCCTTTAGGTCCTTCCTCTGATTTCATGCACCATATGTATACATTGGAATATGCTACAACAGAAAGTACATTGCCTTGAAATCTCCATCTCAACTGAGAAATTCAAATTTTCTGCATGCATGAGCTAATTTAGGGTGATTGATTAGTTATCTGGATGATCACTAAGTGTGGTTGAAGTTCGACTTCCACAACTTGACCTTCCATTAGTTCCTCCAACAGTTAGAACTAGTTTAAGTGACCATAACTCAATCTAATTGAATTTAATTTCTACAACTGAAATTAACTCAACCTAGGCTCCTAAAATTTAGGAACCCACTGCACATAACTAAACATTGTGCCCCTAATTCAAATTTAATGAGATAGACTACTATTTTTTAGGAATCAACTTAAGTAAATTGAACTTCAACTCATTAACTCGAATTGAAAACTCATTAACTTGAATTGACTATTCCTAAATGAGTGAAAAGTGTTATGTCATCTCAGTTGATTCCTCCAAGTTGTTTGTTGATGTGGAAATTCAATTTTTCTCAATTTTAATTAAGGAAAAACTCAAAATTGATACTTTCTTGTTGCATTTTCAACACTCCCTTTCAGCAAGAAAGGGATTATCAATCACCCTTATCCTGCACCTGTGGAATGTATTGCATGGAACACCTCTCACTATTTTTTTTGCAACTGCAACATTTGCAACTGAGAAGCATAAAAAAAACATTGAATCAACTGTGTCTGCAACTATCTACTGGATAAAATGTGTTGTTGTTGACTATGCTAATGATACTCCTGCTCTATTGTCAACAATGCTCTGCACTCCTCAATATCTAATTGACACTAATCCTCTTGCTACTGAAAATTTTGGGCCCCTGTAGCAAGGTAATGATCCATGAGGAGAACACCTCAATAGACCCCGCCCAAATTTCTGCAACTCTTGGACTAAGGATCTACATCGCTCCACCTCCCTCCCAGAGGTATAGTTGCATGTTCTCCCTCTACCCACTTAGCTCGAACTCTCCCCCTACTAGAGGTATCTGCTTGAGTGGATGTCTCCACTCTTCCTTCTCTCTGCTTCTCCATTTTTGGCTGCTCCACAACTTCTTGAGGCTTCTTATGAGGTTGCAGGTTGAGAGGTCTAACATGCTCCCTCTCAACCACCAAATATCTAGTATTTTCCTAGCTCCTCAAGGCTTTGCATGCATCTTCTACCTCAGGTGCATATAGGTTCTTAACTCGAGCATCGATCTATTTCACATGTCCCTGTGGCTATGTGTCTCAGTAATGCCTTTGCTTTGCTAAAGATCACATCATAACCACAATCTTCCAAAACAGTAACAGAGACAAGATTCTTCTTTAGACCTAGTATAAACATCACATCATTGAGCCTGAGAGGGGAGCCTGACTCCCTATGAAAGGCGACGGTGTCTATCCCAAACGCGTTGTACCTTCCATCATCTCCCATCTCGATGTGCATCTGGAGGTCTTTCTCCTCCAAGTCACTGAGAAATATTTGTTCCCCGTCATATGGAATGAGGCACCGTTGTTGAGATACCACATGCTTCCCATAAACTGTGCTTCTTGTGCATGTAATGAGGGTAAAAGAAAGCTCGAATTGTGAAGCCAAAGCTTCCCCTTCCACTCTCCCTAAGATATTATTTCTTGTTTTCTTGTGTGGGAATTTCGTGGCATAGTTCTCGAATTCATGACCATGAAAGAACTTGATTTTGGAAAAGTCTTTCTTCTTGCTCCCTTAACTAGATTCTTCTTTGGATTTTGATTTCTTCCCTTTCCATTTCTTTTCCTTTCCAGCCAAAGCACGATTCTCCTTATCCTCGACCTTGGATGAAGTCCTGCATTTATTACTCTGCCTTATTTCTTCTTACACTAGATAAGACCATAACCACTCCCAACTTGGTAGTTTCTCTCTACCATTTACTGAATATTGATAACTATGGCAGCTATTGGGAAGGCCCAAAAGGGATATAGATACCAAGTCTTCTTTAGGGACATTAAAACTGACCCCACCAAGTTCATCAAGACACTGTGTAAACCTACTCAGGTACTGTGAAATTGTGTCATTCTTTTGCATCTTGATATTTCGAAGCTTGTCCTTAAGTGCTAGCTTCATGTGGTCACTATTGTTCTTGAATAACTCTGTTTATATTTTCCACATCGCGAACGGAGTCTCTTTCCTGTGGAGATTCGAGACAATATGATCTTGTACTACCTACAATATGATTCTCCGCACATTAGCCACATATTTCTTCCACTGAGCAAGATTATAAGCATATGCTTCATATGTCTTCATGTATTCTAGCACCCATTGTCATCCAATACTACCTCCATGTGTATCTTCCATGCCACAAAGTTTGTGGTTGCTTCCAAAGCATACTCGAGCTTGATTCCATTGAACGTCATATTCTCAATCCTTGAGAAAACCTGCAACAGTGGTCCTCAATTAGAACCTTCTACAATGGAAACTTCAAAATATATTCTCTATTATGAATCTAAATCTGATACCATGTAGAAATTAATGTGTAGATTCTAAACTGCTCATGAAATGTACTAAATCACAAGACTAGAATATACTCTACTGATTTGTGGAAGACAATTCACTATCTAGAACACAAATCAGTAACATGCATCAAGATTCAACACACATACACACATATTTATCTAGGGGAAAGAAATTTCTCAAAACCCCTTATTATCTGTATTGCATTAATCAAATAATCTAGATGAAAACAATATGTTTGCTCAAGATTGAGCACAACCTGCACCGGTATCTTTTATCCTCTACCTGACTGACTGAACCTAGCCAATAGTTAGCCAATTTCAAGCCTTCCCAAGCTCATATTTCCTTGCGATGTTCCTCCGGGACATTAGCCCCTATTATATAGGAAATTCCCTCACATCTGGATTGTGCAATTCTTTTAGGTCCTTCCTTTTACTGCATGCACCATTTGTATACATTGGAATATGCTACAACAGATAGTACATTACCTTGAACTCTCCATGTCAACTGGGAGATTCAACTTCTCTGCATGCATGAGCTAATTTAGGCTGATTAATTAGTTATTTGGATGATCACTAAGTGTTGTTGAAGTTCCACTTCCACAACTTGGCCTTCCAATAGTTCCTTTAATAGTTATAACTAGTTTAAGTGACCATAACTCAATTTAGCTGAATTAAATTGCTACAACTGAAATTAACTCAACCCAGGATCCTAAAATTTAGGAATCCACTGCACATAACTGAACTTCATGCACCTAAATCGAATTAACTGAGCTATAATCCTATTTTTAGGAATCAACTCAAGTGAACTAAACTTCAGTTTATTAACTCGAATTGGATGTTCTTAAATGAGTGACAAGTACTATGCCACCTGGGTTAACTCCTCCGAGTTATTTTTTGATGTGGAAATTTAATTTTTCTCAATTTTAATTAAGTAAAAAATCAAAATTGGGACTTTCTTGTTACATTTTCAACACTTAAAGTATGTAACAAGTTTGTATGTACGTAGCGTATGATTCTGGTTTTATTTTAAAAAAATAATTCTGATTGTCTGGGCTCATTATATTGATAGTATAAAACTGATCTCAAATTTGATAAAAGTGTGAATTCTATTTGCAGTGTTATTGTTGTAGCGACTGGATGTAAAAACGCATCGGTTGTCAGCTACTGAGCAAGATAACACATTGTCTATATGTTTTGATATAGAATTTTTTTATGAATTGTTTAGAAGATTTAGCTTTGTTTCACATGCAATGTGTTGTAAAAATAAATAAAAAGAATTTAGGTTTGTTAAACGAATATGGAGTTGAGTAAGGATATTCTTTGCGAGATTGCATGTTAAGTAGAAATTACTAGCCGCAACGTGAAATGGAATTTATTTCTTTGTATTTGGATAGAACTTTGAGAGAAGTAGTGTAAAGAGGGTGCGAAGAAGAGATTACGAAACATAAATGGGAAAGGAAGAAAGCAGGAAAATTTTGTTGAAAGGTTGCGAACGAGCAACAATATGTGTGCATGGAGGTGAGGTCGAATGAAGGGAGACTAGGGAAGGTTTAATTGAAGTATAGGCGATTGCAAGAAGTAACTTATTCTATGAAGAAATAGAAGGAAAGTAGAAGAAAGTGATTACTGAGACACAAATAACACAAAAACAATATTTTAACTGTACTCGAAGCTGAAGTTAGTTGGGTAGTCGGAAGTAGGATGGAAAAACATATGAGTTAGTTGCAGTCATGACCCCGAACCCAACGTAGAAGGTCCTATGCGTAGGGAGGATGTCGGGAGTCGTAAGGTGTGTCAAAAGGAAAGTAAGAGAAAGTGATTCCTGGCACATAAATTCATAAAAAGAAATATTGTAATGGTGGTTAGAGGTGAAGTCAGTCAAGCAGTCAAAAGGCGGGATGTTGTTGCATAGAAGTTAGTTGGAGGGGGTTGCCGACTCAGACATACAATGCAGATGGTGTACTCGCTTAATTTTATTTTTTCAGTTATATTATTTTCCAAGTGTTGTTAGTTGAAAAGATGTTTTAAAAGAAAAATGGATTTTTTTTTTCAAAAATGAAAATTGTTTTGAAATTGACTTAATATAATGTTTTTATTTTTTTATTTTTTAGCAAATGTTTGCAAAGGATATTTTTTAGCATGTTTAATATGATAATTTTAATGTTGAATAAGATGAAAGTAAGAGAAAGTCATTGCTGACCCGGAAATCGATAAAAAATATTGTATTGGTAGTCAGAGCTAAATACATAAGAGTATTGGAAGTGGGGATGGTGTTGCATTGAATTTTATTGGAGGGGAGGCCAACCCCAACATACAACGTAGTCCATGTATTCACAATATATATATATATATATATATATATATATATATATATATATATATATATATATATATATTCCGGTAATGCTATTTTCCAGGGATTGTTAGTTGAAATTACGTTTTAAAAGAAAAATGATATTTTTTTTCAGAATGCAAATGTTTTTGAAATTATCTTCAAATAATGTTATTTTTAAAATATATTTTTCTTTTAATATATGTTTTCAAAATTATTTTATAATTTATAAAATCGCAAAAATATTAGGCACGTATAAATTTATTTACATAATCTCTTATTTTTCCATTTTTTAATATAAAGGTTTCGAAATAAAGTGCACTGAATAAACCAAATATTTGTTTTGCATGTAAAAAAATATTATTTTTTGGCATTTTAAATATGATAGTTTGCATGTTTAATATGACGAGTCTTTTTTTAAGGATTTCATCCTTTGAAATGTAACATGCAATATTTAGTTTCGTTTTGTAACAACCCTGATGAAAATTCCATGTAATAAAAGTTTACAAAGGAAAAATAATAACCATGATCATGAGACACGTATTCCAAGTTGAATGTTGGGAAGAACATCCTAGTGTGGGAGTTCAAATGGTTTATTATGGCTATGGAAATTGTCAAAGACAATGACTAAGGCTTTGGAAAGGAAAAGTGGCATTTATTGGCATTTATTTATGAAAATAATGGAAAATAGGAGAAAAGGGACGTGAAAGGTCACAGGTTGCATGTGAGGGGGAAAACGAATGAAAATAATGGAAAATGAAGAAAATAGAGGCCTCATTAATAAAAAGGCTTATGAGGATCAATTCACAGAATTTTGTCAATTCAGTTTTGGAGCTCTCGTTATATTATCTCTCTCTCTCTCATACTCTGGGATACTTAGAGTTTCTTGACGAACTCTTGGAGCGTGTGGCATACTTGGAGTTTTGGAGAAAGAAGGCAAAGGAAGAGCAGGAAAGTGCAAGAGGGCATCGGGATCAACATCTACAGTGGGTTTTTCTTGTAGATACTGAGTTACATGTCTGTTTTCCTCACTATTTTTGGCATGTATGGCATATGCATGTGGTTCCTTGGTCATGATATGTCATTGGCATGGAGGATTGCCTCGATTGCCAGTGGTTTTTCATAGAAAGATATTTACAAAAAAGTTGAAAATATGTTATCAAGACCTATTGTTAATGCATATGTAATTCTTAAGACTAACTCAATCATGCATGAAATATATATTAAAAAATCTACTTAAGATGAAGATTTCAAATATGTTTATGCAACTTTGAGTCAAGGAAACCCTGTTGAAGAGTTGGATTATCTTGTTCATAAAAAGTTGTTGTATCATCTTGGCAAGTTGTGTATTCCACGGGGTGAAAGAGTTAATATCATAAGGGAAGCCCATAATTCTCTTATTGTTGGTCACTTTGGTCTAGGGAAAACAATTGATCAGCTACAGAGGTATTTTTATTGGCCTTGTATGAATAAAACAATATCTACGTAAAAGGTTGTTCGATGTGCGCTACTAGAAATATAAGTAATATGAAATTGGGTTTGTACACTCCACTTCCTATCCCTTATTGTCCTTGGGAAAGTATTTATGTGGATTTATTTGGGGGACTACCAATGTCTAGAAAATGTCATGATTATTTATATGTTGTAGTGGATCATTTCAGAAAAATGTGTGTGTTGATTCCTTGTAAGAAAAAAGTTACAAATGAACAAACTACAAAGATGTTCTTCGAAAATGTATGGGTTCACTTTGGGTTACCTACGATCCACAATCAGACCTCTACCTAATTTTCATGGGAAATCTGTTTAAACAATTCAGATCCTTTCCCTTTTCCCTGTAAACCCTTTTCAATGCCTATCACTACCCTTCTCCGCCTACAAATTTCATAATAGAAGGCCAAAAGACTCACTTTTTAAATATTTAAATCCGAGCCCCTTTGGTCCTGTCCTCTTACAACTAGTCTTTCATGTGACCCGGGCGCTAAACCCTGCGCCAGATCAAAAGGAGCTTATCGTTTAAAGCCATCGGGCCCGCTCCGAGCCGTCCGATTAAACAAAAATCAACGCACCGCGGCCCATTTCTCTCGTGGACCCTGCCCCACCTCCACTGCTCAAAAACCTACCCGTTTTCCCCGCACTGCCTTTGCAGGGAAGGCGGTATTCCTCAAAACGCAGCGATTCCATTCAACATTTGCCAAGTGTCCCCAAGTACGGCCTCAATACCGCCCTCTCCTGCGCATTAATGCTTGACCCAAGACGCGCAACGAAATTAATGTGAACCGTCAGATCTGGAGGCCTTCATCCGACAGTGACCACTCTTCGAAGCTGCATGTATTTTAAGCCAAGTTTATAACGCCCGTGGCCCACCATCACATCACCACCCAATGCAGTTTAAACAGTTGATCTTGTTTAAGGATCGTGCGGCTCGGATCGTTTGTTTGCCCAGCCGTTGACCTGGTCCATCCCCACGTCATAATTTCCACGTGTGCGCCGTGTTCCTCCTACACCATCCATATATACCGTTTATGTGTCATATTTCGGTGGTCATGATATGTACCTCCGCCTCGTTCATTCTTCGTCGTTCCACTATATTTTTCATTACCACCCTTCATTTCTCTGCCATTTATCTGCGTCTTACGCCACCCTGCATCTTCTCATCATTTCACCCAGTCTACATCACCATTTCATGGTCACCGCCGCATCCACCACGCCTGTGTCTGGTTTTCCTTAACATGTTTGTAGGTTTTGCAGGTCTATGGCGAGGAAGAGCTGCCATAATTCATCGCCTCCATTACAAAAGCCGAGGCCTCTTCCAAGGACCATTTTTCAGAGGCAAATTTATGAAGAAAAGCCCTGGGTAGTTGTTGTGACATGGTTTTCATTAATGAAGCAGGATGTAAATCTGTCAAACCCCTCAGCGTAATTCAAAAGGAAGATTTTAGTATATGAACACATTTATGTCGCAGGAAGGAGTATCAGTTGAAAATCAAGTTATTCAACGTCCGGCATTGAGGATTTTAAATCCTAATTCAGGATTCAGAAGGCAGAAAGTACAAAAGAACAAAAATCGATGCTCTCAAGGTTTTATTTCGGCCGAATTTGCTTCAGGAAAGGACATGATGTTCATGTGGATGTATCTCTATACTGAGTTCCTGAAGAAATTTTCTACCCAGTGCATTTATTTCTGCAAGCAGGTTATCAAGTACATATAATATTACCTAGTCATTCAGCAGTATGGGCGCGAATGTTTCCACCATTTTGTCTTAATTAGAGAAATTAAATGTCTTTACCTACTTTTATGAGTTTTCTTCTTTTTCCTCTATAAAAACACAAGAGAAAGACATTGTAAGGGTTCCATATTTTTATCAGAGAATTGTGTAGTGAAAGGAATTTTTGTATGCATCTTGTGAAAGCTTTTGTATGAAGGCTCAGAGCCCGTAGGGTCTCACTGAGGAGGAGTTCTATCTGTATTAGAGGATTCTAGTCTTTGGTATCCCACAATATGTAACTTCCTTTTATGTGTCTAATACAATATTTCATTTCATCCATCTTCTTGTATCATGTACTGGAATAAGAGGGGCTCATTGATTTTAGGAAAGGATTTATCCTTGTTGATACCCATACTTGGATCAGTCAAGCACTTTAAATATGGCTCAGGCATGATATACTGTCTCATGTTCGTTTCATCCATCTTTCTACTATATTAGTTGTTTTGGGAGGGTGCTTTTAAAACGCCATTGTCATGTATGGATTCTTAAATTGATAAGCCCATATATGGTTCTGTTGTGTATCTAGGTATCAGACCAAAGATAACTAATATCTTCTTATATTTCTTTCACCGCATAAACCTTATGATACTTGATTTATGTGGAATATTACTTGAATTGGCCCTCTTTACAGTAAATTGTCTCTTAACTGTCTAATGCTTTTGTGTTGGAGCTTTGCATCTTGTCTCTGCAACATTACTTTCCCTGTGGCAGTTTCTGTAATTTCTGGTCCCATTCAAATAAATTTCCTTGTTTACAAGAAATAGCAGGAGAGCCTTTGGATTGACACCCAAGTTTTATTATATGCTCCTTGCTATGATAAGATGTCCTAGGAACTGGTCTATGGCAACTCTAGGCTATCTCTAGGAGAGACAACATTTGTCGCCAACACCTACTTTGATTTACCACATCGATATTCTCGCATTCGTTTCTGGATGTTTCTTACCAAGTTTATGGGAGCTCATGGACACAAAGTTGAAGAAGAACACAACATTTCATCCACAAACCGATGGCCAGACATAAGTATTAAACAGAAAAATAGTGCATCTCCTTCGAGGATATTGTGGTAAGTATCCTAAACTTTGGGATGAGCATTTTCATTACATCCAACATACCTACAATAATGCCAAGCATTCATCTACACAAGTATCTCCATTTGAAGTTTATTTAGTTTATTTGAAAAAGTATCATTTGGATTTCATCTTTGGTAAAGATATCATAGTAGATGGACATAGTGATGTGGAAAAAGCCAACCATTTCATTGAATAAATCCAATTAGTGCATCAAAGGGTACAAGAACATCTGGATAAAATCCAATCCAAGTAAAAAGCAAGACATGATAAGCACCAAGGTTATCATGATTTCCAAGTGGGAGATCAAGTTTGGTTGTACAAGGTAAAAATCTCAAGCCAATCAGATATGGTCCTTTCAAAATCTTGGAGAATATTGGTAACAATGCTTTTCGATTAGATTTGCTACTTCACATGTAAATTTATTTTGTTGTGAATGTGGAAAATTTGAGATTGTATGAGCCTCCTATCATTGTTGATCAAGAATAGAATGTTTAGATTCCATCTATAGAATATTTTTCTCTTCAATATTTAAATGAGTTGCAGGAAGACACTATTCTTAATAGGAGGATAAGAACTTCATGCAGGGGCAGTGTAGAGTATCTTTGTGTGGGGCTCAAAGGTACCAATACAAGCAAAGCAAGGTGGATAGAGATCAGGAAAGTGAGGGATTTGTACCCTCACTTATTTTTTGAGTAAAAATAGAATTTTGGTGGTCCAAAAGCTTCTAATGCGGAGAAATGATCCAAGGGATAAAAAATATGCTAAAAAATGAAAGTGCTCAAAATTTCCTGAAATAACTCCAAATCGTAGAGCTTGTCATTCTGGTTCCAACTACGCTTGAATCGCCTTAATCCAACATCGTATGAGGAAGTTATCACATTCTGAATTTTTGCGCAAAAATGAAAAAGTCAAATTGTAGGGTTGATTGTGTAGGTATGAATGTCACACGATAGTACGTACACTGATGTGGTGTTGACGTCAGCAGGATGACTTGTCTGTATGGATGGCATGTGGTCCTATCTCATTAGGACACTTTGACGCATAGTTATTGTAAGATGAATTTGTATTTGGGCCAATCACAGGCCACCATGTGGGTGAATCATAGGGAGCCACACGACCCTATGAGAGGCTTCCAAATGGAGCAGTTTTTGTCGCTAAATTTTTTTTGAATATTCAACTACTCTCAGGCAGTTTCAAACCTGCAACCTCCACTACATGAATTGATTATCAAATCACTAGGCCACAGGTGGTGCTTATTGACATTATTATCGACGTTGTATTTAATGCGTAATGGTATGAAGGTTGGGGAAGAGAGCCATGCCGACGAGCGCACTTAACTGGCCCAACCCTGGTTATATGACTTTACACGTGACTGACCATAGCGAAGGAAACGTGAGGTGGGTTCAAAGGTTTCAACCCATGGTTATAGTAACAAGATGCAACCATCGACGAAGTATTTAGGGGTGGGGAATGTGGCATACTACCTGTGCCCCAAGCCACATGTATAACGCAGGAACCGAGAGTAGGAGACTTGGGCAGGGCAGAGGCCCATGTTTAAAAAATATATTTATTCAGAACAAAATGATTGCATACAACGACGGGAGGTGCGGGTTGAACCCATGACCTTCGTCTAACTACTCCATCGCCCTACCAATTGGGATGGAGAAAATTTTTTGTACCATTGGCAGAGTGAATGGGTTTTTTTGCAAAGTTTACAGACAACCTTGGAGAAAGAGGCATAACTTGTTCATTTTTCAGCTATGTGGAGCTCAAGAAGAACCTAAATTAGGGGTTTTTGAGCATTCTGTACACAATGGAAGTGTTATTTTTGTAGATTAAAGCTTGTATGTTGATGTAATGAGAATTTTAGCATATAATAAAGCAGTCAACACTGGAAGTTGGACTTGGAGACGTATCCCAATATGGGTGAACTCTGTTATCAATTTTCTTGTGTTTGATGTTGCATGTTTTTCCACTTTTAACTGTTAAAATTGTGCAAAATTTACTTTAAGTTTGTGTACTTTTGAAACCATGATCCATTGCCTAAAAGACAGAACTAGCTTGCAAATTATTTCATGAAACCTTCAATTTTCATTTTTAGATCAATAATAGAAGAGAGGATGTCCTTGATTGTTACAAAATATACTTCCATTGTCAATCTGCATGGGTTCCCCTTAGACACTACTATCAAATTTAGCTTGAAAACAGAGGGTGGATGGGGAGATGAGATGGAAGGTAAAATATTTACAAGAATGGGAAAAGGAGGACTCTAAGAGGACAAGGTCAAAGATTGGAAAATATAGATAAAATAGGAATTAACTCAGAGGGGGAGAAGACCCAGTCATCCTGATACCATTGCAAAAGCATAATAATTCCCCTGATAGAATGAAGGATTCTATTCCAGATAGAATCACTAGAGGAGATTTGGTTGTCAAATATCATGATATTCATCTCCTTCCAAGTAAATCAAATGAGGAATCATAGAAGAAGAACCCACACTCTGTTAATAATGGGGCTTTGAAATGCAAAATATCACCATGCTTTGTTGGTGTCCACAATATTGTTGTGAACCCTATTAGATTGGCCAAAGAGCAGGGAAACTTAAGTCCATATGGCTTTCGAGAAAGAAAAATAATCAAAGAGGTGTTCCACATCCTCATGGGTTGAATGACATAAGATTCAGAAGGATTGACCCACAAAACCCCTCTTGATCAATTTATCCCAAGTAAGTTTTCTCCATCTCGCTAGAATCCAAAGGAAATGAGCAACTTTGGGCCCTAGATTTTGGGTTCAAATATTTTTCCAAATATACTTGATAGGTATCTTCTCATTACCCGTGACGAGATGGTATGCTTCCTTAACTGTAAATGAGCCCTTAGGTTTGTGTCCCCATTTGAACTGTTAAGGATGGGTATTTATTTTGCTTTGTAGATTACTCTAGATCTTGTTCCAATAAGTTTGGGATATTACATATGCCCATTTATTTTTATCTTTCCATTGTTTCTAGGGAGAAGGGGTGAGAGTGCGTCTCTAGCAATCCTCAACGTTATAAAGATTCCTAGTATGCATTGTTTCCTTGAGGTTGTTGTATATTTATGTATCATTGATCTTAGGGAGTTGTTGCTAGGAGACATCCTAGAAGAGGGCACTTTTTCCATCCAGAAATACCAAAAAATGATGATGCTAGATGATCCATTTGTTTTCCATGACAAGATTACAGATGGAAGAACCCGAGGAATATGTTTACTACACTATTTAACCAAAAATTCTTTAATTTGGATAAGTATTTATTATTATTATTATTCTTTAATGTAACATTATATATGTATGTGATAACATTTCCTTCTAAATGTTTTATGTGTGTGTGTGTGTGTTTTATTTTATGCATTTATTTAAATTGAATATATATATATATATATATATATATATATATATATATATATATATATATATATATATATATATATATATATATATATATAGAGAGAGAGAGAGAGAGAGAGAGAGAGAGAGAGAGAGAGAGCTCTTAATTTCTCATTTTTAGAATGATATTGAAAGTAATTTCGATTTGTCAACATAGAGCTTGATAATATATATGTATATATATATATTGGTAAATTAGACTATTTATATTAAAAAGCATATAATACAAGATGTATTACAAACTGGAGAGGCTAGATAGCAGGGAACCGGAAATGAAGAACAGTCAACCTCGGTCACATTAAGTAGCCAAAAGAGAAGCAAGAAATTCATGAAGATAAGCAAGGGAGCCAAAATACCAACACAAGAATCTACCGAGAGTGGGTAGAATCCTTAGTACGACTTTTCTTTCCTTTATTTTTTGAGACTTTGACCCAGGCCTCCTGGGGCAGTTGGGCTGGAATCACTTGGAGCCTGTTGATGTCTGAAGGAGTGGGCTCCTTGTCTGAGTTTGAGGAGGAGGTTTCATGAGACCGTTTCTGCGCACTTGAGGGACCAGTGGGCACTCCAGGGTCTTCCGAGGTCATGTCCTTCTCCTACTTTGCAACCTCCACATATGCTTCGATCTCTTCCTCATCCGAGCTAAAGGAATTGATATTATCCATGGGAGGCGGAACACATGGTTTCCATATTTTGGAGTTTGATTTGTAGATTCTCCACTTCTTTTGGGCAAGGAAATATGTGCGGGAGTTCTGAACGTGTCATGTTTGATGACAGTGACGACATCGGAAAGCAGTGTTCTCGTATTCTAGGGACTGAGTCCAATGAAAGTTTCCCAATTTGAGATTGATTTGATATGGAAGGTCAAGTTTGCTGATGTCTATTTCAGAACATATTCTACCATAGGTGTATATGCCCGATTATCCCTTGGAGGGATCCGTTTCCAGAAAGCATCCTAGGGTATTACTTATTCCTTGAAAGACCGAAAAGTGCCAAAGAGGGGCCGGTAAGTTTGGAAGCTTGACCCAAATTGGAATCTTAGTGATAACGGCCGTGGAGGGGTTGAATTCTGGGAACCATGGTGTGAAGAATAGCCCAAATTTTCCCCAGAACCAAGGTCCTCATGTTAAGGCTTTTTGATAGTCCTCATTAAAAGCAAACAGAACTATGAAGAAACCCTTTGAGCAGAAGAAATTTTTGTTGTTATTGGTCCAAGTGGAATGGAACCATTGATAGAGATCTGCTGAGCGTGGCCATAATCCATTGAATCTGAAAATAATGGCCTTTTCTGCATATGTTTGAAACTAGTCATTCGGTGCTGGGTGGGAGATTTCCACCGCTGGTATATCCTCCATTTTATCCACTAAAAAAGGATTGGGATCCTCAGGGGGATGGACAACTTTCTTGGGATGTTGTGCATGGACAACATCCTTGTAAGAGAAGGCTTGAGCAGAGGATGTCTGCCCAATGGCCCCTCCTTGCAAATGAAGGGATAAAAACAGAGTAGAATTTTTCTCAATATTATAGAAAGAGAGAGGAAGAGTGTTCTCGAGCTGTTTACCTCTGTATAGGAATCATTGCAGTCCCAAAGGGAGCTTCAACTTGAGTTCGAGGGCCTGCACTAAAATCTGCACCAGATCCATAGATAGAACCTAGCAGAGCATGGTTTTTCCATTGAGAAATGAGATCTGGATCTGGAAGGAAGAGTTCAAGTCTACCTTTTCAGGACCTATGCAATGGAGCTGGGGTCCGTTGTGGATGAGGGGTAGGCTGCTATTGCAGGAGTCTTTAATTTTGGTGCGCAAAAAACCGAAGGATGCATCATTCTTCAGCCTCACCTCAGGAAAAATATCCCACCCAATCCTACTAACAGGCCTCCCACGGATCTGAGAGTGATGGTGTGCCTCTGCCCAAATTGTTGTTAAAAAAACCTCTTTGCAGGATATGGGTTTGGTGAAGTCGTGAGGATGAGGGTGGAACCATAACATCATCATTCCCATGCCTCTGCTGATAGAGAGGGACTCGTAGCTGGGCATTGCAGGGCAGATCTATGTTGAGACAGCAGCACAAAGGTGCGCACCAAAGCAGATCCGAGCCATCAGTTTCCACCACGCAGCATAGCACGTCCGGAGGGAGCCGACTCTATTCCTGTCGCGTGCGCAGATAGCCGTTGGTCTTGTCTCTTCAATGATCTATATTTATGCAGGAACACAACAGAATATAGAAATAACCATAAAAATAGAGATGCAATGGAAATAATTCTTCATTTCATTAATAAAAGAATGACTGAAATAAGCTTACAAACATAATGGAAATAAAATAGCTAGGGTGCTGGTAGCGAATCTTTGAGAAGAGATGTGGCGGATACAGACCTATGAATTGTGTTAAAATGAGGCTCGAGGGCCTATTTATTATTGAGAAACAATGGAGAATTCTAAACATCCAAAAACCTAACTCTAGGAGATGAAGCGTCAAAACTTTGGGCCCCGTTTGGGTAAATTGGTGTTTCAACTTCCCGGGGTCGTAACTTTGGCATACTATCTCCGTTTGACACACATGATACATCGTTAGAAATATCTATTCGAGGTATACAATTTTTTCCACAAATATCAATTTCAAAACAAAATCATATTCTTTGGACAAACGATACCCAAAAAACGTCGTTTAGGGCCTCAAAATGGCTCCAAAAGTTCAGGACCCGAAAAACTGCTAAAAATAGTAAGTTGTGCTGCAACTTAAAAACTGAAAGAACTAATGGTGGGGGTTCAAATGGAATAGGTGGCTACTCAATGTCCACTGGATCATTGGGGGCCCCAATGCACGACGATGACCCGAAACCTCAAAAATAGTAATCTATACCGTTTCCTGGCCGAAAGTGAAAAGCTGCAAGAATTGATGGTGCAGGTCCAAATGGAATAGGTGGGTGGCCACCGATATCCACCTGGATCATTCCCCCCTCCTTAAGAAGCAATGGTCCCCATTGCGTTGAGATCCTCCATGAGATGAGGCACGTTCTGTTGTCGAAGATGTCATGGACCTGCGGGCGGACATGCTGGATGCAATTAGTAAATTTGGTTTCTTTATCAACCTCAGACAGTACATGTGTGGATTCTGTCCGTGTAGTCGCATGAGGTATGGCAACATCAGGCAGCGGTGCGTCAGGGGTCAGATTAATGGAGTGATTGTCCTGACAGTGTAGAGGAACCTCTGTGAGTGAGGTGAAAATTTCCTCGTATTCCTCCATGACTTTGTCCATCTACTGCAGCCATGCAAGGGAACCCTGTTTCGAGGTTGTGGCCACAATATGCTTCTTTCCCTATGAGCGAGTTGTAAGGAAAATAAATCTCCTGGTTTGGGAAACAATCTTACTGCGTTGTTTTGCAGTAGTCATAGAGATGACAGGAGGCGGTACTACCTCCGGTATCCTGTACAAGTTATTTTCCAAAGTAATAACAACAACACGAGGCCTAGACTCATACACAACATGTTGTCTCCACAAGTATGGTTGGCCCAATGATACATCAACTACATCAAGAGGAGAAACATCACACAATACCTCATCCGTGAATGACTTGATACTGTACGAAAGGCGACACTGCTGGCGGATGCAGAGATCTCTCCCTAGGTGCAGCCACCCGATGGTATACGACTGTGGGTGTGCTATGGTCAGTAAGCCGAGCCGCTTCACGACCTCTGCTGAAATGAGTTTCTTTTGGCCTCTGCTATCGACAAGAAATTGCAGCGGAGAACCCTTCACCCACATTTGCGAATGGAAGAGGCGCTCCCCCTTCTCTGGATCCTCCCTCTGGATCATGGTAGTGGCAACAATGGCACTAGGATCAGCATCAATGATCTTCTTCCCTTTGTCATTTCCTTTGTGTGGTTCTAACTTAGGATCAGAAAATGCATCTGATTCAGGTGCCTTTAGTTCATCCACCAATGACTGTTTGGCCCGACACCCATTTGTGCTGTGAGTGGGGCTATTATGAAATTCACACCACTTACCTGTGTCCTTTGGATTTGTGGTGTTGTTCTGAGTCGCACCACTTTGGCCTTGCCCCTTGTTCTTCGGTTCGGGGGCACCTTTTGGATTCGCAGATCCAAAGTCTCGCTTCTTCTGCTTAAATTTCTGCTCGATTTTGGTGGCATAACGATATGTCATGCCAAGCGATGTAATGTCGAGGAACTCCATTTCCTCCTGAATGTGTTTGTGTAGACAACCGCGGTACTTGAGCAACAAATGTCTCTCTGAATATTTAATAACTTTGTGCATAAGGTATGGAACATATTCGTCAATTCGTGCACATCTTAATCCTTTGTTTCCGCAGCGTGGTCCATTAGATGTATTTATCCTCATAGCTCCCCACGGGGTAATATTGTTTCTTTATGCCATCTCGAAACGAATTCCAAGTGGGTGTGGCCGAGAACAGAGAGGGTTCCCCTTCGTCCTCTTTCTCACAGTAGGTTTCCCACCAGTCTTTGACATGGGGGGCGGCTTTGAGGAGTGCAAAAATTATTTTTTTGGTCAGAGAACTCGTGGACTGAGAAATACCCTTCCAGCAAGTTCAACCATCTATCTATGGCGTCTACATCTATTTGGAATTCAAATACAAGAATGTCAAAGTTTACCTGTACCTTGAAGGGAGTGGCGCCTCCAGAGTGGCTGTTGGATGCAGATACGCCGTAGGTGGGAAGTCGTTGAAGGATCTGAGCAAAGTTATCCATCATCGCATTCTTTTGTTTCTCGAGGGCCAACTCGAGAAATATTTTGATAGAATCTCCTGCTCCCTAGTCTTTATTTTCTTCCACCATGGGAGGTCGTCGAGGTTTGCAAAGCTGAATTTGCAAGGGTTCAACCACATCGAGCCCTAACTCCTTATACCTTGACCGCGTTGGGGACATGCAAAGAAAAACAAAGAAAGAGCAGACCGCTTTGATACCACTGATCTGGATTTATGTAGGAACACAATAGAATACATAAATAACCATAAACATAGAGATGCAGCGGAAATAATGCTTCATTTCATTAATAAAAGAATGATTGAAATAAGCTTACAAACATAATGGAAATAAAATAGCTAGGGTGCTGGTAGCGAATCTCTGAGAAGAGATGTGGCAGCTACAGACCTCTGAACTATGTTACAATGAGGCTCAAGGGCTTATTTATTATTGAGAAACAACGGAGAACTCTAAATGTCCAAAAACCTAACCCTAGGAGATGAAGCACCAAAACTATGGGCCCCGTTTGGGTAAATTGGTGTTTCAACTTCCCGGGGTCGTATCTTTGGCATACTATCTCCATTTGATGCACATGATACATCATTAGAAATATATATTCGAGGAATACAACTATTGTTGCGAATATTAATTCTATAACATAATCATATTTTCCAAACAAACGATGCCCAAAAAACGTCGTTTAGGGCCTCAAAACGGCTCCAAAAGTTCAGGACCCGAAAAACTGCTAAAAATAGTAAATTGTGCTGAAACTTAAAAACTGAAAGAACTGATGGTTGGGGTTCAAATGGAATAAGTGGGTGGCCACCAATGTCCACCTGGATCACTAAGGCCACAAAACGGCTTCGAGAGTGTAGGACCCGAAAACCTGCTAAAAATAGTAAGTTGTGCTGAAAGTGAAAAGCTACAAGAATTGATGGTGCGGGTCCAAATGGAATAGGTGGGTGGCCACCGATATCCACCTGGATCATTCAAGGAGGATTGAGAGCAGATCCACACCCATTTTGGTTAGATCTGGAGCCGCAGAGGGCTGTAGTGCAACAGTGGGAGCCTCCTGGCCCTGGTGGCCGGGCGCGGAAACCCTAACCAAAACTATTGTTGCACGAATCCTCCTTTTTTCATTTTGGGGTTCCATAAAGGGCTCGTGTTCATTGCAAGGGCACTTGCTAGTAGAGGTAAGAGTCACAGCGAAACCTTCCCTCTTAGCTGCGAATTTGATCCAGTAGGTAGCGACCATTGATGCTTTAGCGCCGACTGTACCTCCTGGAAACCTCCAATGGGATAGGGTATGTCTAGTGCGTTATATTACTTAAAGGTAGTGGGCTTTGCCTCAGTTTAGTCTAACTACTTGCTTCGCAAGCCATGACCTTTCTCAGGATCGAACACGAGATCGGTTTGTCATAACGAGGCCGACTTTAACTCTCTGCTGCCATCAATGACCTTAAAAGGTAGTGGGATTTTTCCCAGTTTAGTCTAACTAATTGCTCGGCGAGCCACGACCTAGCTCAGGATTGAACACAAGATTGATCCATCGTAACGAGGCCAACTTTTACCACTCTGCCGCCACCAACAACCTTTAAAGGTAGTGGGCTCTGGCCCGGTTTAGTCTAACTACTTGCTCGATGAGCCATGACCTTGCTCAGGATCGAACATGAGACTAGTCCATCGTAACGAGGCTGAACTTACCACTCTGCCACCTCCAATGACCTTTAAAGGTAGTGGGCTTTGGCCTGGTTTAGTCTAACTACTCGCTCGGAGAGCCACGACCTTGCTGAGGATCGAACACGAGACCAGTTCATCATAACGAGGCCAAATTTAACATTTTGCTGCCACCAACGACCTTCTTGATAATATTACAAGTGGGTAGGATAATAATTATTCCTCCCAACCACCTGAATTACTCTTAAAGGTTTGTTTAAAATATTTGACTTGTTATATTAAGATTAATAGGTTTTTTTAAATGATTTGACTTGTTATATTGAGATTAATATGTTTTTCATCTTGAATTTATATTTATATTTTTTCTTTTCTCTTCCCTCTCACTGTAACTTACTTTGAAAACCTACACACTCATTTTGTTTCTTTTTCTTTATTCTACTTCTTCTTTAAAGGTGGTAAAAACTATGATAACTGAAACATTAATGGGTAATGTATATAGTCATCATTGACTAACATTCTCAATTGTACGCTAACTCATCACCATTATCTAAGAAAAACCATGCCACTTGAAATGACATGTCGGTGGTCTATAAAGGGTTAAACTTCCACTCACGCTAGATGCCTCTTAGTATTGGGTTCTTAGTTTTTAGCCATAAAGAATGATTTTACATCTTACTTTAGGACCAAAAAAACAATTTCAAGGTTGATGGTATATGAAAGAAAACCATTACATTTGAAGAAGATGAAGTTCTAGCTAATCAAAATCACTTTTAGGTCTTACTTCAAGACCAAAAAGACACTTTTAGGTCTTAATTCAAGACCAAAAAGACACTTTTAGGTCTTAATTCAAGACCAAAAAGACACTTTCAACCTAGATAGTATCCACAAGAAATTCAATGACTCTTATGGCCATCATCAAATTTACATCTACTAAGGTTTGACACTTTTAATAACAGTTAGTCTTAATCCCATACATAAAACTGGGTATTTCTTATATTGTAATTTAACCTCTTACTCAAAATAATCCAAATTATAATATTAGCAAATCTACATCAATAATACACCAATTATGTAAACATCTATCATCCACCAAACATGATTATTGAATGCATTGCCACCATCCAATCTAGTACCCTCTATCATATTTCCAACACAAATTTACCTATCCATATATTCAGGAGTGTAAAAATGATTTTTCATTTATTTTTATTAATATAAATATAAACTATAATCATAAACATAATAGTCAACTGTTATTAACAAAATATTTTAAAATATCAGCTGCAACATTTCATATATTCAGGAGTGTAAAAATGATTTTTAATTATTTTTTATTAATATAATTATAAACTATAATCATAAACATAATATTCAACTGTTATTAACAAAATATTTTAAAAGCCCCGGTGCAACATTTTAGTTGGTGATGCTTGAGTTAGCGAGAACATTGGTCTCCGGAGATCCTAGGTTTAAGTCTTCCCTAAATAAAAAAAAAGTAAAAAAAAAAAACAATATAATAAAAAATTAACAAAACTAAACAATGAAAATATTCCCATATGTGTATATATATAATTTTAAATGTAATAATTGCCAATTTTATAATGCAATATAAACTTTCATAATATAATGTATTATTTTTATTAGTTGCCCAAATAGACAACCATGAAGAAACATCAAGAGAAGAAAGGAAAGGGGATTCCACAAAACTCCCAAAAACCTGGGCTCAAGTTATTAGCAATTCTGCAAAGAGGGAAGGAGAAACAAACATTCAGGTTGACAACATGCAAGATAGAGAAAGCAAGGAAGGACAAGATAGAGCAACAAACACAATTATTAAAGTGGTGAAATAATATGGGAAAAATGAATGTACTCTTGACCTTGCAAGAGACTTTTTGAAAGACAAGGTTCAATGGCAAGGACAAATATGCCAAGCATGGAGAGTAGGAAAGCTTAGCGGTGAGAGGGCCAAGCCCATAAAAGTCAGCATGCTTAGCGTGCATGATAAAGATATCATTCTAAGCAAGAAACATCTCTTGAAGGTTTCCTGGTTTTTTCTTGAAGAATATTTAACTGTAAGACAACAAGAGGAAAGAAGGAATGAAATGAAAAAAGTTAGGGCAGAAAGAGATGAGGGAAAGAGAGCATGGATTTATAAAGGTAAAGTTGTGATAGTGCAATTTGAACCTCCATCAAAAACAAGGCAACAAAACGATAACAAAGGAGAGGCAAGAAATGAGGAAGCAAGGAGAGTTTGGGCAAGCAGGGACAAAGACTCAACTATGAGTATTGCATATCAAAACAAATAGCAATCAAGTCGCACCCAAGTTTCCTTAAGATTAGTTTGTTGGAAATGTAGGGGTTACCCATGGAGAAGAGGGCTTGGGTTAGGGCCTATTGCAGAAGGTAGAGACATAATTTGCCTCATAGAGACACATGAGCATGAAGGGTGCAAGACACCCTTGTTTGAAGGGTAATGGAAGATAGTAGTATGGAACAAGGCATCAGGGAATGACAAAGGGCACGGGGGTATCATGGTATTAGTGAGAGAAAAAGAAGGTCATCTCATTCAACTAGAAAAAGAAGACCCAAATAAGAAATTTGTCTGGCTTAAAATATCAGAAAATGGAAATCACATTAGAATTGCAACATGCTATTTTGCGCCGCAAGTTTCAAAAATCTACAAAAGTAGAGGGCTTGACCACAAAGATCCCTTTGCAGCCATTAAAGTAGATATTGCAATATATTATCAGCTAGGTGAAGTCCTTATAGTGGGAGATTTCAATGCCAGAGCCGTTGGTGAATAAGCTAGCATTCTTTGTTGTAAAGAAGACTGTGACCCTATCTGGCTTACTAGAAGAGAGAAATCATCAGTGGGAAATAATTCCAGAGGATAAAGGCTGCAATATATTTGGAGAACAATTGCTTACGCTATGTGGGGCTTTCAATTTAGTCATTTGTAATGGTTTGACTAGGTGGGAAAAGTTTGGTAATTTCACTCGCAATACTTACAATGGAGCAAGTGTAGTATATTATGCAATTTGCTCGCATAGTTTGTGTGAGAATATGGAGGAAGTGTTGATTGGAGATCAATTTTGGGACTTAAAATCAGACCACAAGCTATTTTATTTAAGTCTCCCTTGGACCGAAAAGAAACAACTAGGGTCAAAAACTCAGTGTGTTCAACAAAATCCCCCAAAGGGAAGAATTCTTTTGACTCCAGAGAATTGTAATACCTTCAAAATAGCGCTAGAGAGGCTCTTTGAGAAGGAGGAAATCCCATTTCATGGCCTTCGTAGCCACGAAGTAACACATTTAATTCAAAGCACACTTGCTGAGTGAAAAAGAGAAAAAATTAAGAAGTCTGAAACAAATTTCTTTCTGGTTAATGCTTGGTTTGACGAGGAATGCAAAAAGGCAAGGAGAATGTGGAAATAATCAGGCAAGGATAACATAAAGCTGAAAGCGTACAAGCAGATATTAAGAAAGAAAAAGGCCGATTTCATGGTTCTGAGGAGAGAAGAACTAATCTTCCTTGGGAAAAACAACCCCAAATTATTCTGTAAGGAGCTCCAACCGAAAAAGGGGCAAACTGAAAACAACATTACAACTTTTGAATGGTTAGACTATGCAAGACAACTGTATGAGCAGGATACCATTGTTGACCCTCCTCCCTTGGTCAACACAGAAAAAAAATTCTTCACGGTGCAAGAGGTAGAGATGGGTATCAAGAAGTTGGGTGATGGAAAAGCAAAAGACTTAGCTAAACTCCAAGCATAGTATCTAAAGTGGGGCTTACAAATTATTTCACCTCACATTACAAAAATCTTCAACAACATCATACAGCAGGGGCTCCCCTCAAATTGGACAACTAGTATGGAAATACCTCTTTACAAGAGTGGTGACGTCAATAATCCCACCAATTATAGAACCATAATGATAAACCCCTTGTTTGCAAAGTTATTTGGATTCATGTTAGAAAATAAAATCAGCAAGTGAGCAGAAGAAAGAGATAAACGTGCTAAAGGGAAAGCGTGTTTTAGACCTAAACATTCCATAGTTGATCATTGTATAACTTTAAGGCACATCATTGCAAAAGTTTGGGAAAAAAAGGAAGAGGTTTTTTGTTGCTTTGTTGATTTTAGAAAAGCCTTTGACACGGTGCCTAGGGATAAGCTTTGGTGGAGAATGGAGGAACTCGGGGTTCCTAGGCATTTAAGAGCAACTGTGCATAGACTGTACAAAGAGGTGAATGTAAAAATTAGAACTTCAGCAGGGATTTCTAAAAGTTTTAGGAGCGATATCAGGGACAAGCAAGGTTGCCCTTTGTCTCCTACCCTCTTTGGTTTATATATTGACAAGCTTGAAGAGTGGCTAAATTTGCAAGGGGGTGATGGTTTCCATTTGAGAAATTTTGTTATAAGGCTTCTTTTGTACTTAGATGACCTTATAATGATTGCTAAATCGACTCTTGGTTTGCAGAGCACTTACTTTCCCTTGAGTATTTTTGTAGAAAGGTGGGTATGCAAGTCAATATTAGCAAAACGAAAGTAGTGGTTTTCTCTAACAAAAGAAAGCATAACCAACATAAGTTCTACTTTGAAGCAACATTCTGGAAGAAGTTGCAGACTATAAATACCTTGGAATTGACTTCAACAGGAATTTAAATTAGGATGGCTGTAGAAAGAAAAGAACTTTTGGGGTTGGAAAGAATTGTATGCTCTTCAAAACAAGTGTATAGAGGCGGAACTGTGGGACTGGAAAACCACTCTAACTCTTTTTGGGCTTCTAGTGATTCTGGTGATTCTCTACGGTTGTGAGTTGTGGGCCAACAACACAACCGACATGCAATGGAAACAAATTAAGAAAATTCAGAAGCATTTGATTACAAATAAATTCAAAATTAAAAGTGCAGTTTCTTATGATATCTTGTTAAGTGAAACAGGGGATGCTCCTATCGAAGCAATTGCTATGGTGAGATTCATAAGATATTTGAAAAAAATTGAGCAAATGGAAGAGGGTAGATGGCCTAAGGCTGTGTTTAATGATAGATTGTGCAAAAAAAAGAAGACTTGGATGAGGCAAAATATCAATTGGTTTAGTAAATGGGGTATTCTCTTGGGCAAGTGTCCTACAAATAGTAAAGAGATAAAATTTTTTGTTCTGGATAAGTTCCACAAATGTACCTGGGAAAAAGAGTTAGGGGGAAAGAAGAAGTACTACATTGAAGAGTTTAACCCCATGCATGATCATCAACAAAAAGCGTACATAGGTGCCAATATTTCTTGCAGATATAAACTTCTTATTGCTCAATTAAGGACTAATTCTCATCAACTTCGTTGTGAAACAGGGCACTGGAAAAGGCCAAAAGAAATGTGGGAGGAAAGTGTATGTATTTTTTTCTCTTCCGGAAAAGTGGAAATAGAAAAACATTTCATTTTAGAATGCGAGGCCTTCAAAGACACTATGGAAAATTATGCAGCTATTCTGGTAGCTAGCTCCTGGGATAATCTATTCAGCGAAGAGTTTGTCGAGAAGATGGGAGCATTTATTGTAAAACTCCACGGGAAAAGAGCTGATTACATGAGCCAGATAGAGAAGCAATCTGTCCCATAGGCTATTTGTAGCCTCGTGGACGTTAAAATTACTTTCTTTCTTTCTTTTCTAAATCTGAAGTTTGAAGCGTCGTATGATTGGTATAGGCGCATAAAGTTACCCGAAAGAAAGGTTTAAGGTTATACATAAACAATACATAAATTCCAACACGCGTTTACATCACCACCTTTTTTTTAAGTTATAAATTATTATCCGTAAGTATTTAGATAGATTAAATTTCATTACATGGATATACTTCGTATCAAAGTGTAAAATATATTGATGTATTATCTTATAGTAAAGGACATATAGTTTCCTCTCTTCGGGTGCTTAAAGAGTGATAGTTGTGGGGATGCATTGTTGTTGTCTAGCTAGGCATTCCATGGACGTGGCAATGCATCCTCAGAATAATTAAGGTATATTTATTCCCCTTGCATGGTATTTAATGGTAGATGATGTGAGTTTTGGTACAATTTTAATGTGTGAATTTAAGTGGCAAATATTTATATCTTTATTGTGAATTCATGGTTGTTCTCAACCGTTGAATGAACTAGTTCTAGTTGATATCTCAATGCTCCATTGTCATTTCAAGAAAGGGTGACCATTCATGCTACAAAGTGATAATACGTACAATGCAGAACATATTCATTTGGATCTCCAAGATTTCCTTATGGCTCTATTCTGCTCTATTCAGGTTGTTGTGTTTGAAGTAAGTCCCATGTTTTCTATTTATATCTCATGGTTCCAAGTCTTTTGCTCTGCAATTTTGTTGGCTCCTCAGTGTATCTTTTATATGGTCTTTGTTTGTCTAGCTCTTATCACTGGGTACTAGTAAGGCTTTCCACCCCTTAGTTTCCATTTTACCCAATTTTCCACCTTGGTCTTATCCCATGGCCATTGTCATATCTTATACCCCGTGTAGACACGTCTCATACTAGGACCTTAACTCTAATCCTCCTTCTTGTGCCTTATCTGACTATGTTCATCCCCGAGCATTTACCTTAAGTAAGCCTCAACTTTGGTTTGCCGCCTATTAGTTGGCTCTCAATTATTATGTTACATAAATGGGTTTGAAGCAGGAGAGATGTGACATATTTTAGAGAGCAAGGGTCCTCTTGCACCCAATGTGGGGTGGATTTCTTTGCCCAAAGATATCGTGAGCATACTCCTGAGCTGATGAAAATTGAGCAGCTAGAAAGAGAAATTGCAAGGGAGCGGAGTTGTTTGACTGATATGAAGGTGCTAATTGAGATTGTTGACTGGGTGTTGAATACGAGCCACACTTGGGGATACTATAGCCAATATATGTACACAACAGACATCGAATGACACCTAAAAATTTTTCTTGGTAGAGTGCTACTAGACATGATTGAGGCAAAGGAAGAAATGTTCTCATTGTTGGATGTGGTGTAACTCACTATAAGAAACATGGATCAAAGGGTATTTGGGTAGCTAGAATTCTTGGGAGTCCTGCGAGTCTTAACTATATTTGGAGGCCCTCATAGGGGTCCTCTAAGTAATTGATCCGCTCCAAATCCATAATGAATTGGGAATAAGACTAGGGCTCGTAGGCCTTGTACCTAGCCAGGTAAACTCTGGTCTTCATATTCAAAGCTCCATAGCCAACTTCCATATATATATGTGTGTGTGAGAGAGAGAGAGAGAGAGAGAGAGAGAGAAGTTGGTAATGAAATAAAATAGTTAACATGGATTTTCAATTACTACTTATGTTGAAATATTTTTAAAAGTATAAGAGTTATAAATATATATATATATATATTTTTACAATGGTGAATCGGTAACTCTTTATACTAACCTAAGGGAGGTCCCATGATCAATCCTCGTGGCTACCTTATAACACGATTAGCATATTCCAGCAACCTACAAGCAAGATACACCAATTATTTATGATTTAGCAAGAGTGGAGACCCCAAACGAGTATGGGGGAGGCTACTCCTTGAGCCGAGATCATAGCAGGAAAATATACTCAACGAGATTTGAACCTGGGTCTCGTGGGTTTCACTCAGTGAAACTTACCGTTAAACCACATATCACTGTATAAGAGTTATAAATATTACTTGCATGATGTGATTAATCCAAAGGAAATTACTATTTACAATATTACTTAAACTTATAGGGATTTTCTATAGCCCAATATGAGGGTAATGTGTGATTTTGTCTATGGTAAAGGTGGATTTGACACATTTCTCTTTTAAAATAAAACTAGCAATTGCACCATCACCAGATGTTGCAAAGGAAACTTCGTAAGATTCTTAAAGAGATCCAATAGTTGCTAAGCAAGATATCTGTAGTGATTTTGGTCAATTTTAGTAAAGGCAGGAAAATATTGTGCCCTGTCCCAATTTTTTTTTTTGATAATAAGGCATTTAAATCTAGTTTTTAAAAATATTCTTCCATAGCTCGTAGTCGGAACCACTATAATTCCACTATAATTCCACGCACTTATGTTGGTGGATTTTCATTCATTTAAAGAATACCATTCACCATTTATAACTTTAGCTGTAATTAAATCTATAATTTGTGTTTTTGTCCAGCCAAAAAAATTCAAAACAAAGGTTATGGTCCCAAACAATAGAGCAATTATTGTGGTGAAGAAAAACCGCACAACATTATAGTGTGGATTCCTCCAATATGACCAATGTTGCATCCAAAGGCATGCTAGGCACTAAACCTTGAAGGGCTGTGCATACTGTGTTGGAAAACTCAGATCTTGCGAGCCAGGAGCAAGGGTGCTTAGCTCTTGAATAAGGGCTCGATTCCATCTGAAAGCAGAACCACATAACAGTCAAATATGGATTTAAACAAATTACAACTCCTTGGGAGAAATTATGTTAGCAAAGATAGTGTAACAAAATTAGAGATGCACAATAAAAAGGTCTCTTTATCAAACAAATTCTTACAATTATGTTAGACATACTCATAGAGTGCTGATTTTCTGTAGATCTCAGCAAACTCTAGACCAAGTTTTTCCTCAGCAGCTATGGAACTCACTTCCAGTGCCCATATCACTGGATTGTATCCTTCCCTAATCTCTGGTATTCATGGAACAACCTGGTCAAACAAACAAGAATCGGACAAGATCATTCTTTCCAACCATGGATTAATAATGACAAGCACAATCGATTACTAAATAGCTTATAAAAAACGGAATAAAAATTCACTTATACCTCAAAATAATCAATGAGTTTACGAGAATAATAACCCAAAGGACCCACATACATGGTTTGGCCACCCCTTTTTAGGAGCAAGAGCTGCAGTTCAACAAACCAATAAAACTGAAAATTTAGCAATTATTGGTTTTGTGGAGCCCTGCCTTGTTCTAGCCCTTTGCACCCCTTCATTTTGTTAAGCCAAGAAAAGAAACATAAAATAGGTCTTTTGTTTCACATTGAATATATTTATCATGAAAGTGTTTGAATTCACCTCATCAAAAGATTCAAAGATATCAATGCTGGGTTGGTGGATGGTACAAACAACAGTTCAACCTGTATTGACCGTGTTACCAACAGTACGGATAACAATGGCTGCAGCACGGGAATCTAGTCATGAATTTGGCTCATCCATGAAAATGAAGCCATGAAAATGATAGAAGGATTTGCAACTAGTACCACTGTAATGGTAAGTATCTTCCTTTGCTCTGTAGAAAGACCTGTCACTCGAGGAAGCACTACAAGAGCATCTCTTAGAGGAGTGAGGTCTACAAGCTCCATGAATTCTGCCACAAACATATGCACTTATTGTAACAAAAAAAATCTATGAGTAAAATCAACTTGCATAGTCTCATTAATAAGAAATATCTTCACTATGAAGAACTACATGCAAAGGGGATAAATTTAGACCAACCATTCTAGTTTTCTCGTCAACCGTGCAAGGAAGACAGGGCCATGCAGAATACACAAGTGATTCAAAGACTGTGACATTTGGAGAGTGGATATCATTTTGTTCACAGTACCCTGAGATGTGAGCAAATGTTTCTTGCTTCTTAGGGAATCCATAGATGCTTATATTTCCTTTTATATAGCCCCCTGTTTTTCTTCCAGCCAAGACATCCATTAGGGTAGTTTTTCCAGCACTGCTAACTCCCATCAAGGCAGTAAGTACGCCTGGTCTAAAGGTCCACTTACATTGGAAAGGAGTTGTAGCCTTTCTTGACCCAACCCTTCACTTTTCATCTCTGGCTACGAAACTAAACATTATTTCCAGATATTCCATTGAAGAGAACTACTGGAAGATTACCAATTCAATTGAATGACTTGTAGATACACATACCTGTGGCATGTCAACATAATATTTTATGTTCTCAAAAGCCATCGACAATGGCCTGAAAGAAAGGATCATTCCTTTCTTCTGTTGTGTCGATACTTGAGTGACATTGACTTCTCCATCACTTGTAGAATTATCTTCAGAGGTTAGATTATCTCTCCTCTCTGACAAGTAAACATGATTGACAAAACTATTAAATCTATGAAAGAATAGTGCCTGTTTTTTTCATATACTTTCAAAGCTTTGGATGTGATTAAGTTACATAGTTTTATAGATTTCAATCTTTGTAGTTCAATCTTTTCATCTTTTCTTTCAAGCAAAAGAAAAAACAATGCTTTTGAGTCTCATTCAAGATCAACACAAAGACTTTCTAATGTCTCTCACTCAGTTGTCTAAGACAAGGTGCTACAGAGAAGTTATGTAGTTCATTCAAGTTTCTCACTTCAAGATTCTAATTTCTAATCAGTTACAATATCCACTTACAATGTACTTCAAGCTATGAGGAATAGATTAAAATATTCACATTACTAAAATTATTTATGGAGAACTCATGCCTTACCACTGGACTTTCTTTGAGATGTCAGTTGAACATTATGGTTGCTTTCTCCAGTTCCGTTTACTTACTTACCGTCATATTACTGTAAAAGCAACGATCTAGTGACACTGGCATTTTATCCGTGAGTTTATTTTATTATCTAATTGAAGATAGAATTTGAGAATATTAAAAAATTTGATCTAATTAATTAATAGTAGAATTTATGAATATTTTAGAATTTAATTGATAAAAGCTAAATGAATTTCCTGTATATTCAATTGATGAAATTAATACAAGCCCATATGCACTCAAAGATTGCTAATCATATTTCAACCTTAGAGATTTTAGTGGTGGTAGAAGCGATATCAAGATATTTTACTTTGGTTTCATAGAAATCTACACAACAGATCTCCAGAGGAGAGGTGCAACTATATGATAAAATAGGATGTGTGGAAAAAGTTCCTTGTTGGATTTTTTGGTGGTGTCTATATTAAAAATGAATGTGGATGTGGTGCCTTCATTGTCATTGTCACTAAGCACAGTTGTTATTATCATTTTTGGTGGGGAGGTGGCAAGGGTACCAACAATAAGGCAGAAATCATTGCTTTATGGGGTGTACTTTTCACTGCAAATTGGTTAAACATCTGGTTAAACATCAATGATTTACAAGTATTCGAAGATTCCATAGGCTCCATAGATTGAATCAAAGGGCTCTAGTTTTCATCCTCCACTATTGTCATATTGGATGAAGGGCATCCACTTATTGGAACAATTATTTCTACACATCACCTAACAACACATCTATAGGGAGCAGAACAACATTGTTGACATGCTTTTGAAAAGAGGAATAACAACATCACCTGGAGTCACTCACTATGCAATATATAAGCATGATACCAAGACTGTTTCTGGCAGTATACATTTCTACAATATACTTCTTGTTTTGCATTGGCATTTTGGTCCATATTTCTTTATCCGCTCACGTTTCTATATACATGGACGAACTATAAAAATGAATGATTATTAATGATAGGATTAGCCATTACAATTCCAAGACTTATATATATACTTGTTTTGATTCACATGGTTTTGTAAGAGCCATGAGCTGAAATGAGAAAGATCTATGTACTTGTATTTTTTTTATAATATATAAAAGATAGTACTTTTTTCTTAAAAAAAACCATATAACAAGTTCGAGAGTGTCATGTTCCATAAAAGAGTGGAGAGTGGAGTATGGAAAGATCTAATTTATTTTTTTAATCTAACTCTGGTTCCTTAAATTTCAAAATATTTCAAAAATCCACATTCTAATTAATTTCAACACTCTACCCAAAACACCATTCCTTTAGAGTATCTTCCTTATAATCACATATTCTCCTTCATGGTGTTTCCTTACCATCAATGTAGCATCTTCCTTATAATGACTGATTTTCCATAGATTAATCACTGGTTTGAAAAATATATGGCAGGGTGGAGACACTTGGGTGTTAAATTAGCCTGATGAATCCCCTGGGTTCATTCTAGCAGATGCTGGATATGATGTCTATATTGGCAATGCCAGGACCACCCGTTACAACTATGGGCATGAATACTTGACAGAAGAAGTTGAGGTATAATATCTATTTTGATTGAAACATCAAATCTTGGAAGTGTTAATTAAGATATATGTGTATATATAATTTTCAATCTATATATTCCACTACTCAGACATTCTGGGATTGGAGCCTCAATGAATTGGCAGCCATAGACCTTCCCAACATGATGCAACTGGTGAACAACATTAAAAAAAAAGGATTTATTACATTGGCTTCTCTCAGGTGTTCTTACTTTAGCAACTAATAAGCTCCCATCAAGACGAGATCATGAGCTGTTATTTTCATGGAGAACATAAGATTTTTTTATCATTTGATTGGGATTTAAAATGACACGGAACTCAGGTTGCACTGGTTGCTTTAAGTGAAGGAAATATGGTGGATATTTTGGAAAAAGTGGCACTATTGGCCCCAATTTCTTATGTCTCCCACACCTACACGCCCATAGGAGTTGTTGCAACAGTTCTGCATCTAGACAAGGTTATTAGCTTCTTCACAGAATTTGCAGCTTCATTATATGTGCAATTATCTTTAAACACTCTTTTGATTATTACAACCTATGATTTATTCATCAATTTGTCATTTCAGGTGTTTGAGGCTCTCAGACTGCATTCCTTCAGCACAAAAATGTGAGTAATAAGAAATTTCATGAAGAAATACATTCAGTGAGCCCATTGAATTTCATTGAAAAATATTCTAATTGTACAGGGAGACTGGACACCAATACATCGATCTTATATGCAAAACAACAAAATTAAGATGTTACGGAGATTTAGCTTCATCTTTCATAGGTATGTTAATCACAAATTCTCCTTCATGGTGTTTCCTTACCATCAATGTAGTGTCTTCCTTATAATGACTGATTTTCCATAGATTAATCACTGGTTTGAAAAATATATGGGACGGTGGAGACACTTGGGTGTTAAATCAGCCTAATGAATCCCCTGGGTTCATTCTAACAGATGTTGGATATGATGTCTGGATTGGGAATTCCAGGACCACCCGTTACAGCTATGGGCATCAATACTTGAAAGAAGAAGACGAGGTATAATATATATTTTGATTGAAACATCAAATCTTGGAAGTGTTAATTAAGATATATGTGTATATATAATTTTCAGTGTAGATATTCCACTACTCAGGCATTCTGGGATTGGAGCCTCAATGAATTAGCAGCCATAGACCTTCCCAACATGATGCAACTGGTGAAAAACATTACAAACAAGAGGATTTATTACATTGGCTTCTCTCAGGTGTTCTTACTTTATCAACTAATAAGCTCCCAGCAGGAACAAATCATGAGATGTTATTTTCATGGAGAACATGAGATTTTTTTATCATTTTCTTGGGATGTAAAATGACAGGGAACTCAGGCTGCGCTGGCTACTTTAAGTGAAGGAAATCCAGAGGATATTGTGGAAAAAGTGGCACTATTGGCCCTAATTTCTTATGTCTCCCACACCTACATGCCCATAGGAGTTGTTGATTCAGTTTTGCATCTAGACAAGGTTATTAGCTTCTTCACAGAATTTGCAGCTTCATTATATGTGTAATTCTCTTTAAACACTCTTTTTCTTATTGCAACCTATGATTTATTCATCAATTCGTCATTTCATGTGTTTGAGGCTCTCAAGATGCATTCATTCAACACAAAAACGTGAGTAATAAGAAAGATCATGAAGAAATACATTCGGTGAGCCCATTGAATTTTAATGAAAAATCTTCTAATTGTATGGGAAGATTGGACAACAATACATCGATCTTATATGCAAAAAATCAAACTTAAGATGTTACGGAGATTTAGCTTCAACTTTCACAGGTATGTTACAAGGAATTAGCTTAGGTTTTCATAGGTTTTTTATTGAAATTGTTGAACTTAATTCTTAAATGGAATGAAAATTTGGGAAATGTGATAAACCTGAATGAAGTCAACTATGTAAAATCAATCAAATTTCTAAATATAGACATCCATTTAAAAAAACTAATTGCAATCCCAATGTACTTAATTAAGTCCAAAATCCAATATTTATACACATTTTCAATACCAGTTTCTCTGCAAATCATATTAATGAAAGAATGGAAGAAAAATTATTGATGTTATTTAAATGGGTATGAACCTCAGGGATAAACTGTTGCATCAACAATTCTCGAATGGCCTTCTACAACAAGTATGAGACTCAAGCCACCTCAACCAAGAACCTCATTCATTTAGCCCAATGTAAGTGCCAATTTTATTTAGAGAAACAATCAGCTTTGCAATTTATTGGAATTGATTACATATTTTTTTGAATATTTCAATAATTTTACTAAACACAGTTGACTTTGCTTCTGTTGATTTCATTCTCATCTATCAAATTTTATAAAATCTACATCTGAACTATAAAAAAAGTGGTCATTTTAAATTTGATAAAACTATAAACAACTAATTGTGAAACCAAGTTAGATGTAAATTTCATGTAGGAATAGGGTATGCTGCTAAAATTTAGAATTGCCCATTTTCATTACCAATTTTTCATGGGAGAATCACCTAAATAATATTAGTTTCAATAAGATGAAGACAACTGCAAGCCCTGCAGAATAGCTACCTCTCGGACTTGGCTCGTAGCGCCTTGGCAGAAGGAAGTTTGCTCCGAATAGGGCAGGAGCCTTTGGGAATTGTTCCTTAAATCACTTCCAAAAAAAATTCCTAGATGAGGGTGTAAAATCAAAGTACTCTAAGAGACTAGAGGAATAATAGTCACATCAAAAAACAATACAAAGGGCATATTAAAACAAATTCATCAAGCAACAACTGCGATCTACCATGATGCCAGAAGTACATAAACAAATTCCTAAAACCTTGAACTGTATTGCGAAGATATGTAGATCATCAGATAATGCAAACATATTTTAGCAATCGAAATACTGAAATAGATGGATAAATCCATAACTCTGCAGCTCGAGGTGTGTGATCAATGAGGCAATAATGCCAAACTCATCCATTCATCAACCAACCTAAAAGAAAGTTCAATCCAATGTCTATTGATCGAGGTCATTGGTTCAAATACCCTTAAATGTTCACTCAAACAATAAATAAAAAACAAAACAAAAAAACACAAAAAAACATAGATCTAGCTAAAAACTTACAGAAAACTAAGAATGTACATTGGAAAGTGCTCCGACTTTGCCAATATCCCGTTGTTGAGCTTCACATCGTATTTGGAACAAAATCAATTAAAACATTTTAGTATTCCTCGTATTTGTAGAATCTAAAACCCTAAAACCCAGAAGTTTTCAAGTTAGAAAACACTCACTTGTTCAAAAACTCCTCGTCTACAACAATAGAGATGTCCAATAGAGGGTTGCCCATGTCGAAGAGCACACCTTCTGTAGCCATTTCCTGCCTCTTAATAGAATCAAATTCTGTGTTTTTTTCAAAAATCGATCGCAAGACACCTGCCTGCAATGAAGAATCCGTGAGTTATCATAACTACATTGTAAAATATTGCAACTACCTTTTCCTTTTCATCCAACGACTTAATATGTTTTAATCGTCTAACATATAATCTAACGGTTTCAGGTTATGACATGATGCACATAGGAGAGTTGTTTTCAGATAATGATGCCTTACGACGTAAATATAATATTATTTAAATAAAATAACAATGTTGTGTATAATAAAAAAGAAATGAATATACATGTTTAAATAGTTTTAATTAAAAGTATTATAATCTAGTTTAAAGGAGATATAGTGAAAATATTTCAATTTTTATTAGTTATTAAGCCAACAGGAATATTCTATAGCTCAGTATGAGGGTTGCCTGTTTTAAAATTAAATTAAAATATAAACTTTTAGAAAAAAAAATGTAGGCTATAATAAAAAAGAAATGAATATACATGTTTAGATACTATATGAAGGAGAAGTGGTGAAAATTCCGCTTTTGATTCATTATTGATATTACAACCCAATAGGAATGAGATGTGCTAAAAATATTTCACTCTCACTCTTTACCATACATAAAATCTTTCAATTTATATATGAAGTAACTTAATTTTATATCAACTTTAGAGAAAAATAAAATAATTAAACGAAAAAAATAAAAAAAAATAAAAAAAACTATATTTTCACTTTTTAGTGTGACACGAAGACGCATGGTTCTTGTACTTTTTAAAAATAATTCAATGTAAATCTTATATAGGCTATTTAAATATCCATGCCAACTAATTTATCAATATCAGCTTCATGTGTGTGTATGTTAATAATAAAATTTTCAATACATAAAGAAGTAAATGAGAATTAAAAACTTAAATTACTATATAATAAGAATAATAAAAGGGAAATTTGTAATTCATTGAATTCTTAGTATAGGATTAATATATCACATTTAAAAAAATAACAATAATAATATAATTCAATGTGGGTTATAAATAAATATTTCAATATGTAAAATTAAATAATATTGAGGTGTATTTAAAAATATATTAATAACAATATTGTAGATAAAATATTTGGTCCATATTAAGTAAAAATGTTTCAATCTGACCCTGATTGGGATGTCTCTGGATGCAAGTGTTTGAATTTGGCATAGGGATGTGATCTTCGTAGTCCACCCTTCTAGATGTCCACCTCCTCTTAGTTGTTATGATGCTTTTTTTCTATCTTTTTGATTCGGATGGTCACCGTATAATTATATGATGATGTATTTTTGTGCCCTTTTTGCAGTGATGTTTAGTCTTAGCTATAAGGTCTATAATTGTGCGATAGTGCTACATGTAGTTTAGCAGTTTATTACTATGTAGTTGGGACTCAATTTTTTTTCTTATGCAACAGGTATGGTTTTCTTTGAAAAAACTATGGATGTAATTTGTTTTTTTTAATTAATAGAAAACTCAGTAGCTTACAAATAAAAAAAAGTTGTTTCAATCTAAAATATGTATATACTATATATAGTTTTAAAAAATAGAAAGAATAATTTTTTTTATGGTAAAACATATGAAGAGGTCTTATCATTCTACATTTTGACTCATTTTCAAGTATATTTTTTCCATAAATTTTGTATTAAATCATGAGAAGATTTGTTAGAATTCTAAGTTTAAGTTGTGTAGTCTACAAATTCTAAGTTTAAGTTGTGCAGTCTACAAATTAGTTCAATTGGTCAAGTCTTGTCGCTAAAGCACCTCACTAATGGAAGTCACGAGGTCAATTCTCCTCACCCCCCTTGGGGTTAGGATTTGCTAATAAGCTAATGTGATGTGATCCCTTTGGGTGGATCTACCCGGATCTTTCCAATTTTAAGAAATTTGAATTTGATCCTTGTAGGTGGTTGCTAGATCCCTAGTTAAGATGGATCTATACTAGTATTTTTCTTGAATAAGTCTAATTCTATTTATATAACATAAAAGTACAATACTACCACATCTTCAGCTGAGTGATCATGAAAGCTGGGTTTGATAGTCAAAAAATGCATGGTTCTGGACTGCCCTTGAAGGGGAAACCAATTCCTTAGAAGCTTGTCTTGCCACCCTCATAGGGGAAACCGGCGTTGAGTTCAGATAATCTAACCATATAAAAAAAAATTGACCTATGAAGATAACATTCTTCTCTTTCAACAAAGGAGATCTAAACAGAAATACAAAAAACAATCCATTAAACCTGGGCTTCAGAATCGTGTTCCAGCAAAGGTTGTCGTGGTTACTTGTCATTAGTAGGAGAGGGAGGATCCTCCACAACGTGACATCTGTATTCGTCACTGCTGCCATCTTCATTACCAGCAACCTCCTTCACTTATTCCTAATGCTTATCAGCTTGTTCCATCTCCAGCGGCTCCCTTGTATCCTTAGCAACAGCTTTTTCCGGAGGGGACTAAGGAGCGGGAGAAGTAGGGGGGTTGAAGCCAACAACTTCCTCCCGAAGGGTGACGTTGATATAAGCGGTTATTACAGGCCTGTCCATAGTGCATTCAAATCATAATTCAGCTCTTTGGGAGGTTTGGCGGAGGGGAATTTGAGCAGGAGGAATCAGAGGAGGAATCAGTGCTGGAGGAAGACCGGGAACGAATAGCTTGGCCCCTGCTACTTCCTCGATGGCTTCTCATCCTATGTCTAAGCCGAGGCATTTTGGCAGTGGAGCGCAGGCTATGGGGACTGAAATGCGGACGAGAATGACATTGAGCGGATAAGAAATGCATGGCAAGCTGAGTACAGGGCCGAGACTTTGTGCAACAAAGCGCACTCTGAGTGAAATGAGAATCCGACAGAGTTTCAATGTAATAGATCAGCAAACAGTGTCTCCCTGTGTGTGTTCGAGCACTTGGCTCGACACAAGCAGGAGGACAGGAGCTACTCTGCAGAGCAAGAGACCTGCAAACGGGGTGGGCATGAATCGAATTGTTGTGTTTCGACGCCATTAAAAACCAGAGGGGTGACACGAATTGGCGGTGGAGCGAATTGAAAACGCAAATGCTGAGCAGGTTGGCCACATTTAATGAAGAGTAAGTGCACCTGTAGGTGGCCATATGGCCACCCCACGCAGTCGACATTGGGATCCTCCTAGAGACAACGTCCCATCCATTTCAATAAACATCCGCATCCGGAAGGATCTATACTAGTATTAAGTTACATGGACATTGAAATATTTTTTATATATTTTTTTATAGTCAGCATTATAATAAAAAATGTATATTTACTTTTGTACTTTATTATCGTCTACATTAAATTTTTTTATTTAAGAATATTTTATTTTTATTTTAAGAGGAACACATGTCAAATAGATGTTAAGCATGGAGGGAATTATAAAATCTCTCACCTGAATAAAGTTATCCTACCATATTCATAAATTTAGTTAATAAATATATAAAAACTTAATTTGAATTTGATCCTTGTAGGTGGTTGCTAGATCCCTAGTTAAGATGGATCTATACTAGCATTAAGTTACATGGACATTGGAATATTTTTTATTATAGTCAACATTATAATAAAAAATGTATATTTACTTTTGTACTTTATTATCGTCTACATTACTTTTTATTTTTTTTATTTTTATTTTTTATTTAAAGATAATATATATATATATATATATATATATATATATATATATATATATATTATATATATATATATATATATTTTAAGAGGAACACATGTCAGCTTGATGTTAAGCATGGAAGGAATTATAAAATCTCTCACTTGAATAAAATTATCCTACCATATTCATAAATTTAGTTAATAAATATATAAAAACTTAATACTATATATGTGTAGATGAATGTCTTTAGGATTAATCACGTCATTAGGATTTGGTTGAGGAACCAACTAATGTGGTTCATCCTCATGACAAGGTTAGAAGGCCAATCGATCTTCAGGAATAAATAGCAGGGATGAATCATTGCCTAGTCGTTATTGAATTTGTTATTAAGGTAAATTATAGTCAAAGATTGGTTAAAATAATAATTAAATTAACCCTAAATTACCAAAGGTTTAAGAATTAGTTACAAAAATAAAATTATCAATTTCATAATAAAATATAGAGTTATAGGTTGTAAAATAATTATTTATTTATTATAAATATATATAATGTAGAAAGAATATGACCGAAGTTAGTTAAATAAATATTATTAATTACGCCATTACTATTTGAAAACAACTCCTCTCGCTGTGTTCATGTTTGAGCCATTGGATCAAATGTTAGACGATTGAAATGTTTTAGGACATTAGATCAAGTAAATATTTTTATATATGTTTTTTATAATGATAATTTTTTTTTTTTAATAAGTTAGATTGTATTTAGGTTTAAATACAATAAAAAATAAAAATAATACCACTATGTCCATGTTTGAACCATTGGATCAAATATCAAACGATTGAAATGTTTTAGGCCATTAGATCAAGTAAATATTTTTATATATGTTTTTTATAACGATAGTCTTTTTATTTTTAATAAGTTAGATTGAATTTAGGTTTAAATACAATAAAAAAATAAAAATAATAAAATAAATAATGATAACTAAGATGGCCTAAATCAATCTTAACTCTGGATTTAAACTAATTATTTAATAAAATTATTTTAAAATGTTTATAACCATTATTCTTTTAAATTTTTACTTAATAAAATGTATCTAAATTTTCATACATCCAAATATACATAGTTTTTCTTATTCTATATTATAAAATTTTTATTTATAATAAAATGTATATCATAAAGTTAAACTCCACAAAAACCAATTAATTTATATTACATGGATAAAAAACAATATAAAAAAGGAAAATAACTATTTATATATTTAAATATTACATTTTTGTGCTACTATGCTCTCCAACAAAGTATCATAGAAAGGTACCATGTTTAACATTTTGATTATGTCAAATTACACAAAATTAAAAATAAAAGTAAATTAACTAAAAAGATTGACATAATGTAATGAACATTTTAACTAGGTTAAAATACAATAAAAAATAAAATAATGATAAACTATAAAAATAGCCCATGGTATTGACCATTGGTATTCATGTGGAATGTAGTTTTTTTATAGGGGGGAACTAAGATGGCCTAAATCAATCTTAACTCTTGATCTAAACTAATTATTTAATAAAATTATTTTTAAATATTTATAACCATTATTCTTTTAAAATGTTACTTAATAAAATGTATCTAAATTTTCATACATCCAAATATACATAGTTTTTCTTGTTCTATATTATAATTTTTCTATTTATAATAAAATTTACACCATAAAATTAAACTTCAAGAAAACCAATTAATTTATGTTATGTGGATAAAAAATAATATTAAAAAAGGAAAATAACTATTTATATATTTAAATATTACATTTTTGTGTTACTATGCTCTCCAACAAAGTATGATAAAAAGGTTGTAATGTCATGTTTAACATTTTGACTATGTCAAATTACACAAATTTAAAAATAAAAGTAAATTAAATAAAAAGATTGACATAATGTAATGAACATTTTAACTAGGTCAAAATACTATAAAAAATAAAAATAATAAAATAAAGTGATGATAAACTATATATACAACCCATGGTATTCATGTGGAATGTAGTTTTTTTATAGGGGGAACTAAGATGGCCTAAATCAATCTTAACTCTGGATCTAAACTAATTATTTAATAAAATTATTTTTAAATGTTTATAACCATTATTCTTTTAAAATTTTACTTAATAAAATGTATCTAAATTTTCATACATCCAAATATACATAGTTTTTCTTGTTATGTATTATTTTTGTTACAACTATTTTATTATTCCAAAAATACATGGTTTTTTTTGTTATATATTATTTATGTTACAAGTGTTTTATAATTCACGAGTATTATTTCTTAATATATAAAAAATTAAATTAATAATGAAATTTTTTAAAATATGTGATCTTTTTTAAATTTCCAAATTATTTCAGGGGACATGATTTATCTTGAGCAATAATGATAAATGTTCATAATTCTCATTTCTTAAATAACACTATATTTACCTTTAAAGGCGTCGGCAATCATTTTTTGTATAAAAGTCAAGGATATAGAAGAAAGGAGACATGGTGAAGAGAAGCTTCCAACCTTACAACAAGCCAAAAAGGCATAACATTGAATTTATGTAATCCATTTTCCCTGATACACATGAGAAGTGCAATGAAAAATATTGGAATTTGGAAAATGTCACAAAGCTTATCTCATGTTCCATTCATTTAGATCTGAAGTATATGGAAGAAGACAAGTAGGACAATGGATACTTATCAAGAATGCATGATTCTTTAGAAGGAAACAACGTTGACAAGGTTATGGAGGACCAAATAGAAGAATTAAAAATAGAAGAGGACTCTTCAGAAAATGGGTTACTCAAGGATTTTGGAATCCAGATTAGCTACATTATCTCACTGATTCAAGCAAGCACTCAAAAAGAGATATAGAGACAATTTATTCATAAACAAGAGAAAGCTAGAATTATAACTCGAGATAGAGTTATGGGAAGAGAAACATTCCAATTGTAAGGAGGAGTCAAAGTTACATGAGTAGTAGTTCACTCAACATAATTCTCCACCGCTTATTCTGGAGGAGAAAGTTCCTACTACCTCATCAATTAAAGAAGGCCCACATGAGAAAATCAGAAGAGATTCCTCAATGTTATTTTCATTTTACATTCAGTCACTTAGCTCTTTTTTGTATAGTAGTCTCTTTACCTCTGCCCTTAAATTCAATGACTCGAAAAATACTAGACAAAAGACACTTACCTATTGTAATCAGTTGAAAAAAAAAGGTATCTTAAAATTGTATAGAATTCTTTTGGTAATAATCACATTCAAATGAACTTTGTCGACGCGTTTCGAACCAACCAGTGTGGTTCATCATCAGGACTAATGAACTTTGTCGACGCGTTTCGAACCAACTAGTGTGGTTCATCATCAGGACCTAATTACAGTGATGAGCCACTGTGCCCAGTCAGTTCGAGGAAACAACATCAGGCCTAAGTTCATTTGAATGTGATTATTATCGAAAAATTCTATACAATTTTAAGATGGATCACAGAAGCCAAAATTCGAAAAAAAGGTATCTCTAAAGGGTCCCTTGGCGAGGAATCTATTATTTAAAAGATTGGGAAAATAATTTCATTTCAAAACAAAACTGTACTATCACTAGGAAAGGGAATTATTACATTTAAAATTTGTTCTCATTCTTGTCACTACAAAATTTGATTGTTGCTTTTTATTTGATGGGAAAATAAATTATCTTTAAAAGGCACTAAAGTCTTCAATTATGATCCTTAAAGAAGTCGCTAGATTCCCTGATTATGAGCTGATTTTTTCTTCTTACTTTTGGGTCTTCATGATGTTTTTTATTGTGACTGGGGTGAAAAGTTCCAAAGAAGTGGAATATTGGTCGTTCAAAGAGGAATTATGGAAATATGATTGTAGATAACTTATTAATATAAATTATCTAAACTGAGATTAATTAATCATCCCCAACGGTTAAAAAGGGCCCAAATGTCTCTTATCCATAAAATTGACGATTAAGATAACTCTATGCTCTATGTTCAAATGACAGGTGAAGGCGGATTTACCATACTTAAGCTTCTTAGTAGTCTCTTATGAAGTAAAACATGTCATATTGATAAGTTTTTATTCCATTAAATAATTCTAGCTGTAGAGCAGAGTCAGAGTTTTAGGAGTACTATCAGAGGAATTCAACATTGCGAATGTGATACAAGCAAATAATTTCATGGAAGGGTGAAGTCTGCCCAACTTGGTCATAAAAACCAAGAGCATCCTTCATGCAGAAAAAAAATAAACATGCATATTTCATCATATAGAGTTCTTGAGTACTTTGGCCAAAATGTCTCATCCATTATGAAAAAACACATCTTACATGCAATTAATAACAAAGAAGTTGTTCCACATCAATTACCCAATATGGATATTTCTATTTGAGGTCCAATAAACACAATTCTCCACCCCTTATTCTAGAGGATCAGTTGGAGCCGATAAAGTTCCTACTACCTCTTCTTTCTTATATGTTATTCTTTCCTATACCACAACCTTATGACGTTTCCTTTGCAACATGTGGTGCAATTGCTAGTATATAAAGTAGTTATATATAGCCAAAGTCAAAGGGACCAAAGAAATAGTAAAGAAATAAGGAAACTATTAATTAATATAAAATATTGCAAAACATTATTAATCATAAATAAATAGGTTTACGAAGGGATAAGAAAAGAAATAGCTAGGGGATTATTAAAAAGTGAAGAAACAAAGGAACAAAATAAATGAAATAGCTAGGGGATTATTAAAAAGCGAAGAAACAAAGAACAAAATAGAATAAAACAAAATAACATATAAATAAGAAAAGGAACATAAGGGTCTAATCCAAACCTGGCTAGGGGGGGAGGAATATACGTAAAAGGGCAGGAATCCAACTCTTACACAACCTCCAACCATCATCCCTGTTGAGATTTATATCATGTATCTCAATCTCAATAACCTCTCTAAGCTTCATATGGTGGGATTGATCAACCCTAGCAATTACTTTGGAGTTCTCAATACATACATGGTGAGAAATGTCTGTATTTAGGACTCCAGAGTAATTGCTAGGGTTGATCAATTCCACCATAGGAAGCTTAGAGAGGCTATTGAGATTGCAAGACATGATAGGAATATCAATAGGGATGATGGTTGGAAGTTGAATAAGAGTTGAATTCTTCCCTTTCAGGTTGATTCCCCCTCAATGGGTTTGGATTAGGTCCTTATGTTCATTTTCTTATTTATATATTATTTTGTTTTATTCTATTTTGTTCCTTTGTTTCTTAATAATCCCCTAGCAATTGCACCACATGTTGCAAAGGAAATGTTGTAAGGTTGTGGTATATGAAAGAACAACATATAAGAAATATGAGGTAGAAGGAACTTTCTCGGCTCCAATTGATCCTCCAGAATAAGGGGTGGAGAATTGTGTTTACTGGGCCTCAAATCAAAATATCAACATTGGGTAATTGATGTGGAACAACTTCTTTGTTATTAATTACATGTAAGATGTGTTTTTTCATAATGGATGAGACATTTTGGCCAAAGTACTCAAGACCTATATATGATGAAATATGCATGTATATTTTTTTTCTGCATGAAGGATGCACTTGGTTTTTATGACCAAGCTGAGTAGACTTCACCCTTCCATGAAATTATTTGCTTCTATCACATTCACAATGTTTAATTCCTCTCATAGTACTCCTAAAACTCTGACTTTGCTCTACAGCTAGAATTATTTCATGGAATAAAAACTTATCACTATGACATGTTTTACTTCATAAGAGACTACTAAGAAGCTTAAGTATGGTAAATCCACCTTCACCTGTCATTTGAACATAGAGCATAGAGTTATCTTAATCGTCAATTTTATGGATAAGAGACATTTGGGCCCTCTTTAACTGTTGGGGATGATTAATTAATCTTAGTTAAGATCATTTATATTAATAAATTATCTACAATCATATTTCCATAATTCCTCTTTGAACGACCAATATTCCACTTCTTTGGAACTTTTCACCCCAGTCAGAATAACAAACATCATGAAGACCCAAAATTAAGAAGAAAAAATTAGCTTATAATCAAGGAATCTAGCGACTTCTTTAAGGTTTTGAGATTGCAACAAGATGATGAGCTTAGTGGAAAGGAGTCGCCTTCACTAAGTGGGCCCGCATGCTATTTTTGGCGCAAAGTCTATTTTTAGACTATGTCTATTTTTAGACATATGGATCATCATACTACTATTCAAGTTAAAAATTACTGTTGTAGTGGATGGTTGGTCAGATTGGAAAAATAGAGTAGAATTCTATTTTTTAAATTATCTTGAGATCTAACTGAATTTTAATTAAAAATAGATATGTCAGAATATTATTAGCTCTTAACAATATTTAGACTATAAACATTATCTTGTTACTCCTTGGAGCACTTCGATTAGGTGCACAGATGTGTGTACGAAGGTGACGGAAGGAATTCGCTATTCCTAAGGGTTATGTGGAGCTATTGCATTGGATACTTGATTTAGAACTCATGTATGACGAGTTTGGTGGAGTTTGGTTAGAAGTTGGTAGAGTTCACATTCGGTTTAACTAATCTAAACATAGTTGAGCTATTTGTCGATTTAAGCCTGATTGATACAATTAGTGAGAGTGGTGTGAATTAATTATTAATTAATTCACTAATTATAAACTCATTAATCAACTAAAGAATGCATCAGTTAACTTCAATGCATGGGCAGTTTCAGTGGAGACCAGTGCAGAAATAGGTGAAAGAGCAGGTTAACTATCAGTTGTGACTATAATGTTGCTATTTGCAACACACAGATAGGTGGAGAAGCCCATGAGGATTGCATAGTACAAGCTAGGTGGTTTATCTATTTAATGAAGCCATCCCATAGCATTGATAATGCAATAGAGGCTGGCTATCAAGTGGCAAAATATTGGAGCATGTGTTTTGCTAGATCTAGCTTGATAGTGTGTAGCAATTGAGGGTGTGCATGAGAGCTTGTGAGGAGCCTTTGTAGTATGATTGTTACATGATCTCCATGACATATAACATACAGATAGTTGGGGTTTTCAGCTTTAAGCTTTCCCATTAAATACTGTGTTCATATAATACTTAGTTGTTTATGAACAACTACATGCATGCAATTGATTTTATTTCCGCATGTGATGATCAATGGTAGAAGAGATTCTGTATTATGAATGAAGCTAAAATAGTGTGTGATTAGGAGAATCTCGGTGAATAATATATCGATTCTTCATTTCTACATAGGATCATGATTGTTTTATTGTTTGCTTTTAAAGATAATTTATTTCATCGATAAAAAGCGTCTCCATGGATTTTGTATTGACAAGAAATGAAGAACAAATTTTAAATGTAATAATTCCCTTCCCCTGGTGATAGTACATTTTATGTTTAGAAATAGAAATTATTTCCCGATCTTTTAAATAATAATTCCTCCCAAAGTAGGCCCTTTAGAATACCTTTTTTTTTCAAGTGCAAAACCTGTGATCCATTTTAAAATTGTGTAAATTCACACAAGTGGCTCAATACATATAATGAACTTTGTCGACGCGTTTCGAACCAACCGGTGTGGTTCGAAACGCGTCGACAAAGTTCATTTGAATGTAATTATTACCGAAAGAATTCTATACAATTTTAAGGTACATTTTTTTTTCAACTAATTGCAATATGTAAGTGTCTTTTGTCTAGTATTTTCTGAGTCATTGAATTTAAGGGCAGAGGTAAAGAGACTACTATACAAAAAAGAGTTGAGTGACTGAATGTCAAATGAAAATAACATTGAGGAATCTCTTATGATTTTCTCATGTGGGCCTTCTATAATTGATGAGGTAGTAGGAACTTTCTCCTCCAGAATAAGTGGTGGAGAATTATGTTGAGTGAACTACTACTCATGTAACTTTGACTCCTTCTTACAATTGGAATGTTTCTCTTCCCATAACTCTATCTCGGGTTATAATTATAGCTTTCTCTTGTTTATGAATAAATTGTCTCTATATCTCTTTTTGAGTGCTTACTTGAATCAGTGAGATAATGTAGCTCATCTGGATTCCAAAATCCTTGAGTAACCCATTTTCTGAAGAGTCCTCTTCTGTTTTTAATTCTGCTATTCGGTCCTCCATAACCTTGTCAACGTCGTTTCCTTCTAAATAATCATACATTCTTGATAAGTATCCATTGTCCTACTTTTATTCTTCCATATACTTCAGATCTAAATGAATGGAATGTGAGATAAGCTTTGCGACATTCTCCAAATTCCAAGATTTTTCATTGCACTTCTCATGTGTATTAGGGAAAATGGATTACATACATTCAACGTTATGCCTTTTTGGCTTGTTGTAAGGTTGGAAGCTTCTCTTCATCATGTCTCCTTTCTTCTGTATCCTTTACTTCGATACAAAAAATGGTTACCGACCCTTTTAAAGGTAAATTTAGTGTTATTTAAGAAATGAGAATTATGAACATTTATCATTATTGCTCAAGATAAATCATGTCCCCTGAAATAATTTGGAAATTTAAAAAAGATCACATATTTTAAAAAATTTCATTATTAATTTAATTTTTTATATATTAAGAAATAATACTCATGAATTATAAAACAGTTGTAACATAAATAATATATAACAAAAAAAAACCATGTATTTTTGGAATAATAAAATAGTTGTAACAAAAATAATACATAACAAGAAAAACTATGTATATTTGGATGTATGAAAATTTAGATACATTTTATTAAGTAAATTTTTAAAAGAATAATGATTATAAACATTTAAAAATAATTTTATTAAATAATTAGTTTAGATCCAGAGTTAAGATTGATTTAGGCCATCTTAGTTCCCCCTATCAAAAAACTACATTCCACATGAATACCATGGGTTAATACCATGGGCTATATTTATAGTTTATCATTATTTTATTTTTTATTGTATTTTGACCTAGTTAAAATGTTCATTACATTATGTCAATCTTTTTATTTAATTTACTTTTATTTTTAAATTATTTAATTTACTTTTATTTTTAAATTTGTGTACTTTGACATAGTCAAAATGTTAAACATGACATTACAACCTTTCTATCATACTTTGTTGGAGAGCATAGTAACACAAAAATGTAATATTTAAATATATAAATAGTTATTTTCCTTTTTTTATATTATTTTTTATCCATGTAATATGAATTAATTGGTTTTCGTGGAGTTTAATTTTATGATGTAAATTTTATTATAAATAAAAAAATTATAATACAGAACAAGAAAAACTATGTATATTTGGATGTATGAAAATTTAGATACATTTTATTAAGTAACATTTTAAAAGAATAATGGTTATAAACATTTAAAAATAATTTTATTAGACAATTAGTTTAGATCAAGAGTTAAGATTCATTTAGGTCATCTTAGTTCCCCCCTATAAAAAAACTACATTCCACATGAATACCATGGTCAATACCATGGGCTATATTTATAGTTTATCATTATTTTATTTTATTATTTTTATTTTTTATTGTATTTTGACCTAGTTAAAATGTTCATTACATTATGTCAATCTTTTTAGTTAATTTACTTTTATTTTTAATTTTGTGTAATTTGACATAATCAAAATGTTAAACGTAGCTTTCTATGATACTTTGTTGGAGAGCATAGTAGCACAAAAATGTAATATTTAAATATATAAATAGTTATTTTCCTTTTTTATATTGTTTTTTATCCATGTAAAATATATTAATTTGTTTTTGTGGAGTTTAATTTTATGATATAAATTTGATTATAAATAAAAATTTTATAATACATAACAAGAAAAACTATGTATATTGGGATGTATGAAAATTTAGATACATTTTATTAAGTATAATTTTAAAAGAATAATGGCTATAAACATTTTAAAATAATTTTATTAAATAATTAGTTTAGATCCAGAGTTAAGATTGATTTAGGCCATCTTAGTTATCATTATTTATTTTATTATTTTTATTTTTTTATTGTATTTAAACCTAAATTCAATCTAACTTATTAAAAATAAAAATACTATCATTATAAAAAACATATATAAAAATATTTACTTGATTTAATGGCCTAAAACATTTCAATCGTCTAACATTTGATCGAATGGCTCAAACATGGACACAGTGATATTATTTTTATTTTTTATTGTATTTAAACCTAAGTTCAATCTAACTTATTAAAAATAAAAAAACTATCATTATAAAAAACATATATAAAAATATTTACTTGATCTAATGGCCTAAAACATTTCAATCGTCTAACATTTGATCTAATGGCTCAAACATGGACACAGTGGCAGCTAGGGGAGTTGTTTTCAAATAGTAACACCTTACAATATGTATATAAAGTAGTTATATATAGCCAAAGTCAAAGGGGTCAAAGAAATAGTAAAGAAATAAGGAATCTATTAATTAATATAAAATATTGCAAAACATTATTAATCATAAAGAAATAGGTTTATGAAGGGATGAGAAAAGAAATAGCTAGGGGATTATTAAAAAGTGAAGAAACAAAGGAACAAAATAAATGAAACAGCTAGGGGATTATTAAAAAGCGAAGAAACAAAGAAAAAAAATAGAATAAAACAAAATAACATATAAATAAGAAAAGGAACATAAGGCCTAATCCAAACCTAGCTAGGGGGAGGAAAGGGCTGGAATCTAACTCTTACACAACCTCCAACCATCATCCATGTTGAGATTTCTATCATGTCTCTCAATCTCAATAACCTCTCTAAGCTTCATATGGTGGGAGTGATCAACCCTAGCAATTACTCTGGAGTCCACAATACAGACATGGTGAGCATGTGGAGAAATCCTGTCACCATGTCTGTATTGAGGACTCCAGAGTAATTGCTAGGGTTGATCACTTCCACCATAGAAAGCTTAGAGAGGCTATTGAGATTGCAAGACATGATATGAATATCAATAGGGATGATGGTTGGAAGTTGAATAAGAATTGAATTTTGCCCTTTCGCGTTGATTCCCCCTCGATGGGTTTGGATTAGGTCCTTATGTTCCTTTTCTTATTTATATATTATTTTGTTCCTTGGTTTCTTAATAATCCCCTAGCTATTTCATTTCTTATCCCTTCGTAAACCTATTTGTTTATGATTAATAATGTTTTGCAATATTTTATATTAATTAATAAATTCCTTATTTCTTTACTATTTATTTGGTCCCTTTACTTTGGCTATATATAAATACTTTATATATTAATAATATTTGTTTAACTAACTTCGATTATATTCTTTCTACATTATAAATATTTATAATAAATAAATAATTATTTTACAACCTATAATTCTATATTTTATTATAAAATAGATAATTTTAATTTTGTTACCAATTCTTAAACTTTTGGTAATTTAGGGTTAATTTAATTATTATTTAAACCAATATTTGACTATAATTTACCTTAATAACTAATTCAATAAAGGCTAGTTTTCATCAGCTTTCCATGGGAAATGATGCATCCATGCTATTTATTTTCGAAGATCGATTGGTCTTCTCACCTTGTCATAAGGATGAACCACATAGATCGATTGGCCTTCTCACCTTGTCCTGAGGATGATCCACATTAGTTAGTTCTAAACATCGACCAAATCCTAATGATGTGATTAATCCCAAAAACATTCATCTACATTATGGATTACAAAAGTCTTAAATCTAACTATATATGTGATTTTAATATAATTAAAAATAAGAATATTTTTATATTGAGAAATACGAAATTTATATAATATATAAATAGTATTATAAATCTAAATTTTGAATTTATGAAGTTTAAAATAAATTATTTTTTTAGGATTTTGTTAAGTTTTGTATTAAAAAAAAATATGATTTTTGTGAACATTTAGTAAATCCAAAATTAAAATATATATTTAAAACTCATGTGAGTGGTATTATAATGTTTTATAATATATTTAATTACAACTAAGAAAATAAATATATTCATTTTTGTAATTGTTTTGTATTTAAGTTTTTGATTATAATCATAATTGTGTTTTATTTAGAGAATATTTTATTTTTATTTTAAAAGAGATTTATGTCAAATTTGATGCTAAGCATGGCAAACATTATAATCTTTCTCATACTAGGTTGTAGAATGAATCTCTAGATGCAATCATTTTTTTAATATTTTATAATTCAATTCAAATTTTAAATAAATTGTTAAATTTATAAATATTAATTATTGAGATTAAATGTCGTAGTCTATTTATCTGTTATACGATTTTGGAGTTTTTTCAGGACAGATTTTTCTAGCCGAATTTGCGTAGAATCTTGTAAGGATTTATTAGAGGCTCCACAATCTTAGTGTCCCATGGTTTTTCACGACATTGAATCCATATATATAATTAAAAACACATTTTAAACAACAAAAGATCATGATTTAGAAAAAAAAACTTTTGCCAAATTCTAACCAAAAACTCAAAACAAGACAACACGTTTGAAATATAAAATTTATTTATACATTTACAAATATAATTTTAATAAAACCAATCTAGATCCATCTAACTTCAGATCTATCATGCACAGAGAAGGATCATATCCCGCGAGGTGCAAACCTTCTTTTTGGAGAGTATAATTTGAAGAAAGGTTTGCACCTCAAGGGATTTGGTCCATCTCGGCACATGATGGATCCATAGTTAGATTTCCAGCTGAGAGTATCATTGCCATATTTTTATATTATCATTATTATGTATATGTTTGAGATAAACTTCATACTTTTAAATTTACATTATGTTTTCTTTGCTTGACATGACCATATGATTCTCTTCTTTAATTTAGTTTATGTTGATTGTCTTGAATAATTTGTCCGTGTGTTTGGAAGTTTTGAGTGGTTTGTGTGTGTCTGTATTTGGATGCTTTGAGTGGTTTGTGTGTTTATGTGTTTGGATTTGGATTGTAATGTTTGTGAATGTTATATTTTTTGTGTTATATTTCTATATGTGTATGTAATTGTCGATTAGTAATTAGCTGATGATGAAGAAGGAAGACTATGTTGTCAATAGCTTGCAGGAGGATTGATATTGAACATCTATTTAATTTAATTTTAGGTATCACATTGTTTTACAAATAATTAATTCTTAATAGTGTCCCTCCCAATATTACTAAATATATCTTGAAAATTTGTTTTAATTTTAAATTTGAATAGTTACCTTAGTCTATTGAGATGATAGATATTGTTAATAAATTTATTGATAAAAAATGATGAATACAAATCTTGAATGGAAAGTGACAATGTAATAGTGTTGAATGGAAAAAAATGTGAATAAAAAGAATGTAGTCAATTACAAATAGTATTCAAAGTGATAAATCTCAAACTATTTTCTTCTACTGTTCTTATTCTCACCCTTGTTAGTTTTTCCATCTTTTCATATCGATTATATGAAAAGTGCAGTTGAAATCGTAAACCATTCAAATCTTTAACTCGGGATAAACATCTTACCTTTTCTCTCTTTCTCTCCAATATGAATAGGTTGAATTACTATAACACAAAAATCAATGCACATTGTTAATAATTTTTTTGTGCTTACACTAAAATCAATCACATTGTTAATCCAATCACTTTAAAATTAATGTACCATCATACATCTAGTTACATCAAATAAAAAATAACATCATTGAAATAAATGCATCTAATGCAAGTAATCAAATAGGATTATAAAAAAACATCTACACTGAAATCGATGTATTTAATGCAAGCAATCAAATAGGATTAGAAATCAACATCTACACTGAAATCAATGCATCTAGTGCAAGAAATAAAATATAATCATAAATCAACATCTACACTAAAATAAATACATCTAGTGCAAGCAATCAAATATAATCAGAAATCAACATCTACACTGAAATCAATGCATTTAATGAAAACAATCAGATATAATTATAAAACATCTATACTGAAATCAATGCATCTAGTGCAAGCAATCAATAGGAATAGAAGTCAACATTTACACTGAAATCAATGCATCTAGTGCAAGAAATCAAATAGGATTAGAAGTCAACATTTACACTGAAATCAATGCATCTAGTGCAAGAAATCAAATATCACTAGAAATCAACATCTACATTGAAATTAGTGCAGCCAGTGCAAGCAATCAAATAAGATTATAAATCATCATCTACAATGAAATCAATGCATCTAGTGCAAGAAATAAAATAGGATTCTAAATAAACATCTACATTGAAATCAATGCATCTAGTGCAAGCAATCAAATAGGATTAGAAATCAACATCTACACTGGAATAATGCATCTAGTGTAAGCAATCAAACATCATTAGAAATCAACATCTACATTGAAATCAATGCATCTAGTGCAAAAATCAGATAGGATTAGAATTCACCATGTACACTAAAAACAATGCTTCTAGTGCAAGAAATTTTCTTCCCTCTCTCCCCCCTCCATATATATATATATATCCCTCCATCTTTCCTTATTTGTATCTCTATATCACCTCAAACATACACACACTCTTTCCATCTTATCCTTGTCACTCTCTCTCTCTCTCTCTCTCTCTTTCCACTTTTCTCTCTCTATGTATTTATTCTTCCCTCCATATCTCCCCTTTCAACTCCATCACTTTGTCCCTTCCTCTCTCCTCCTCTCTCTTGCTTCCTCTATCCTCATCTCTCTCCCTCCCTATCTCCTCCTCTTTCTAGTCCTTTCTCTTTGTCCCTTTGTCTCCCCCCATCTCTCTCTCTCTCTCTCTCTCTCTCTCTCTCTCTATCTGCCCCCCAACCCTGTCAATTTCTCCCTGCCTCTCTCCTTCTCTTTCTCCCCCTCTCTCCCCCCTCCATATTTAGGTCTCTCCCTCTCTCCCCCCTACATATTTAGGTATCTCCCTCTCTCTCTCTTTGTTCCTCCTCTCCCCTCTATTTTTTTTTATCTCCTTCAATGCAAGAAATCAAATAGGATTAGAAATCACCATCTACACTTAAATAAATGCAAATAGTGCAAGAAATATTCTTCCCTCTCTTCCCCCTCCATCTATATCTATATCTCCCTCCATTTATCCTTCTTTGTCTCTCTATCTAGTCCCCCCCAAACACACGCTCGCTCTCTCTCTCTCTCCATATTTATCTATCTCTATTATTCCCTCTCTTTACCTTCCATCTATATCTATATGTACCTATGTCTTTATTTTGTCTTTCCATATCACCCCCAAAACATACACACTCTTTCAGACTCCATATCTATCTATCTATCCCTCACTCTCTCTCTTCCCCTTCTCTCCCTCTCTCCCCCCTTCTATATCTATTTTCTCTTGCTCTCCTCTCTCCCTCTCTCTCCATTTCCTTTATCACTCCCTCTCACCAAGGAAAATTTTAGGGCTAATATTCGCAGCTGGGCTAATTTTCTAGACTTTTTCGAAAAAAAAAAAAATCACCAATTTCTATTTTTTCTAAAAATGTTTTGCCTAAATTTTATAGTATAAAAAAATATTACCTTAAATATCGCCAAAATTATATAGAGGCTATATATAAAATAATAAGAAATTTGAATATTTTTTTAAATATATCACCAAATATTTTATAGTTTTCATACTAGGGACTAGCAAGATTCATCAGGTTTCTAAACTTTAAGAAAACATTTCATCCTTCAAATTTTCATTGCCTCTCACTCTCTCCACCTTTCTCTCTTTGTGCCATTCTTATTACCTCTCTCTATCTCTATGTGACTATCTTCCTCCCTCTCTCCGCCACCCCCCTCCCCCCCCTTCTCTCCATCTCTCCTTCTTTGTCTCTCTATCTCACCCCAAAACATACACTCTCTCTCTTCATCTCTCTACCTCCCCCCCCTCCCCCCCCCACCCTTCTCTCCATATCTCCTTCTTTATATCTCTATCTCACCCCAAAACATACACAATATCTCTCCATCTCTCCCTTTTCACTCCCTCTCTCTCTTCACTTTTATCTCTATGTCTTTATTCTTCCCTCCCATACAGGGGTTAAATTTGACAGGTCCCCCTACCCATCATAGAATTTTTTTATGACGATCTTATTTTTAAGCGACCCTTCATATCACTTTTAATATTTCCTTTTACCAGTTTCATCTAACTTAAAAGAAAAATACAATGTATAACATGAGAATATTGAAGTGAATGAAATTGAACTTTGAAGAGATTAGGGTGAAAAACAATGTGCCATTGCTAAAAATAAATTTCCAAAGTTTCATTTTTAATTAGATTTATTTTGAGAAAATCTAACATTTTAGTTTAAATTTCAATAAGATTTTGCTAAAATGATGTCTAACCTATGGATATTAGATATTCATGCACGAGTTCCATGGAGCAGGAAAAATATTCCATGAAATCCATTATGAGCAAATTATAAGAAGACTTTGTTAAAAAAATGTCTACCCTCTAGATATCAGAATTTGCATGCATAAATTATTCAAATATATTAAAATCTACTCGAACTTACCCTAGTTTAGGTGAAATCTCCACTCGAGGAAAGTTTAGTACTCGTGTCCAAGTGAATTTTAATTTGAAGCATTGATCAAATATTTAACCAAATAGTGATAACATAAAAATACTAATCAAGAATTTATTAAATTACTCATGCCTGCTCACTCACCAAATACATATTGATAGACTTGATGAAGAAATTGGAATATAAAGACTCTCACTAAGATATAACTCACTCACATAAAGAAAACAACTATTTCTATAAACATCATCTTGAAACTCACTCAATCCATAATGTCAATTTCCCTATTATCTTTTAATCTCTAGTTTGATGGGGAAATGAATTATTTTCCACTCCTAACAATATTTTAAATAAAATGTATAAGATAAAAAACATACCCACTTCTAAAGCCTCATCGAGGAATGTATAACATAAAAAACATACTCACTTGTGAAGCATCATCGAGGCTTACAAAATGTGACCAGCACAAATCCATTTTAACTTTGGATCCACCAAGCCTGAAAGGGTTCAAATTTCTTTTCACTGAGTGAAAAGAGGTTTGTGTCGCAAGATATTTGATCTCTTTGATCTCTCTCTCTCTCGGCACTGTAGATCCCGAGTTAAGATGGATCTAGGCTAGTTTAATTTTACCCTTTAAATATGTTATGTTCCACATGAATTATTAGTCATCTTCGACGTTGTTTCATTATTCACAAAAATCCCTATCAAGGAATCCATTGATGTCATTAAGCGGATCTCGGACTAGGACACTTCTAGGTTGGTGGGACTCTGCCTCACCTCGACCTTTTTTAGTTTTCAAGGTGAGTTCTATCAACAGACCTGTGGTGTGGCTATGGGATCCCCTCTCTCACCTATGGTCGCTAATATTTTTATGGAAGATTTTGAGTCCAAGGCTTTAGCCTCTGCTCAATTTCGCCCAAGGAAGTGGAAGAGATTCATGGATGACACTTGTGTCATTTGGCCCCATGGTAGAGAGAAGTTAGATCTATTTCTTGGATACCTAAATTCCATGTCAAATTCCATCAAATTCACCATGGAAGTTGAGGTTGATAGTTCGCTTGTTTTTTTAGATATCCTTCTCTCTAGAAGGGCTGATGGTTCCATTTCCCACCAATTTTTTCGCAAGAAAACACACACATAACCGTATCTTCATGCATGTTCTCATCATTTTCCTGCTCAGAAATTTGGTGTTGTTTGCACTCTTGCTACCCGAGCTCTTAGAATCTCTAACGACAACCACTTGGAGTTGGAGAAATCCCATCTTCTTGAGGTCTTTGAAAATAATGGATATAGTAGATTTGAGGGCCACAGGGCCTTTCAAAAGGCCTATAAAATTTTAAATGGAAAATCTTCCCACGTGGATCCTATTTCCAAGGTTCATCTTCGTTTTATCCAAGGGACCACAGACAAGATTGTCCATGTTCTCAGAAGGAATAATGTCTCTTCATTCAAACCCCTTTATACTATTAAAAATTCTCTCAGATCGGTCAAGGACCCTATCAATCCTAAAGACATGAAGGGTGTTTACACGATTCCTTGTTCATGTGGCACACCCTATATTGGTGAAACTGGAAAATCCATTAGACAGAGACTCCAAGAGCATGTTGCTGACATTAGGCATAATCGATCTTGCACATCCGCTCTGGCAGAACATGTGGAGAAATCTTGTCACCATGTTTGCATTGAAGAAATCAAATAGGATTAGAAATCAACATCTACACTGAAATCAATGCATCTAGTGCAAGCAATAAAATATAATCATAAATCAACATCTACACTAAAATAAATACATCTAGTGCAAGCAATCAGATATAATTAGAAATCAACATCTACAATGAAATCAATGCATCTAATGCAAACAATCAGATATAATTATAAAAGATCTATACTGAAATCAATGCATCTGGTGCAAGCAATCAAATAGGAATAGAAGTCAACATTTACACTGAAATAGATGTATCTAGTGCAAGCAATCAAATAGGATTAGAAGTCAACATTTACACTGAAATCAATGCATCTAGTGCAAGAAATCAAATATCACTAGAAATCAACATCTACATTCAAATTAGTGCAACTAGTACAAGAAATCAAAAAAGATTATAAATCATTATCTACAATGAAATCAATGCATCTAGTGCAAGAAATAAAATAGGATTATAAATAACCATCTACAGTGAAATCAATGCATCTATTGCAAGCAATAAAAAAGAATTAGGAAACATCTACACTGAAATCAATGCTTCTAGTGCAAGCAATCAAATAGGATTAGAAATCAACATCTACACTAAAATCAATGCATCTAGCGCAAGCAATCAAACATCATTAGAAATCAACATCTACATTGAAATCAATGCATCTAGTGCAAACAATAAAATAGGATTAGAATTCACCATGTACACTAAAAACAATGCTTCTAGTGAAAGAAATATTCTTCCCTCTCTCCCCCCTCCATATATATATATATATATATATATATATATATATATATATATATATATATATATATATATATATATATATATATATATATATATATATATATATATATATATCTCCCTCCATATTTCCTTATTTGTATCTCTATCTCACCCACAAACATACACACACTCTTTCCATCTCTTCCTTGTCACTCGTTGTCTCTCTCTCTTTTCACTTTTCTCTCTCTATGTATTTATTTTTCCCTCCATATCTCCCCTTTCAACTCCATCTCTTTGTCCCTTCCTCTCTCCTCCTCTCTCTTGCTTCCTCTATCCTCATCTCTCTCCCTCCCTATCTCCTCCTCTTTCTAGTCCTTTCTCTCTGTCCCTTTGTCTCCCCCCATCTGTCTCTCTCTCTCTCTCTCTCTCTCTCTCTCTCTTTGCCCTCCAACCCTGTCACTTTCTCCCTCCCTCTCTCCTTCTCTTTCTCCCCCTCTCTCCCCACTCCATATTTAGGTCTCTCCCTCTCTCCCCCCTACATATTTAGGTATCTCCCTCTCTCTCTCTTTGTTCCTCCTCTCCCCTCTAAATTTTTTTATCTCCTTCAATGCAAGAAATAAAATAGGATTAGAAATCACCATTTACACTTAAATAAATGCAAATAGTGCAAGAAATATTCTTCCCTCTCTTCCCCCTCCATCTATATCTATATCTCCCTCCATTTCTCCTTCTTTGTCTCTCTATCTAATCCCCCCCAAACACACACATACTCTCTCTCTCTCTCTCTCTCTCCATATTTATCTATCTCTCCCTCTCTCTATATCTCTCTTCTTCCCTCTCTTCACCTTCCATCTATATCTCTATGTACCTATGTATTTATTTTGTCTTTCTATATCACCCCCAAAACATACACACTCTTTCAGACTCCATATCTATCTATCTATCCCTCATTCTCTCTCTTCCCCTTCTCTCCCTCTCTCTCCCCTTCTATCTCTATTTTCTCCTGCTTTCCTCTGTCCCTCTCTCTCCATTTCCTTTATCACTGCCTCTCACCAAGGAAAAATTTAGGGCTAATATTCGCAAGTGGGCTAATTTTCCACACTTTTTCAAAAAAAAAAATCACCAATTTATATTTTTTCCAAAAATGATTCGTCTAAATTTTATAGTATAAAAAAATATTACCTTAAATATCGCCAAAATTATATAGAGGCTATATATAAAATAATAAGAAATTTGAATATTTTTTAAAATATATCACCAAATATTTTACAGTTTGCATACTAGGGACTAGTAAGATTCATCAAGGTTTCTAAACTTTAAGAAAACATTTCATCCTTCAAATTTTCATTTCCTCTCACTCTCTCCAACTTTCTCTTTTTTTTCCATTCTTCTTACCTCTCTCTCTCTATGTGACAATCTTCCCCCCGCCCCCCTCCCCCTCCCCCTTCTCTCCATATCTCCTTCTTTGTCTCTCTATCTCACCCCAAAACATACACACTCTCTCTTCATCTCTTCGAACCCCCCCCACCCCCACCCTTATCTCTATCTCTCCTTCTTTGTCTCTCTATCTCACTCCCAAACATACACAATCTCTCTCCATCTCTCCCTTTTCACTCCCTCTCTCTCTTCACTTTTCTCTCTATGTCTTTCTTCTTCCCTCCCATACAGGGGTTAAATTTGACAAGTCCCCCTACCCATCATAGAATTTTTTTTATGACAATCTTATTTTTAAACAACCCTTCATATAACTTTTAATATTTCCTTTTACTAGTTTCAACTAACTTAAAAGAAAGATGCAATGTATAACATGAAAATATTGAAGAGAATGAAATTGAACTTTGAAGAGGTTAGGGTGAAAAACAACGTGACATTGCTAAAAATAAATTTCCAAAGTTTCATTTTTAATTAGATTTATTTTGAGAAAATCGAACATTTTAGTTTAAATTTCAATAAGATTTTGCTAAAATGATGTCTAAGCTATGGATATTAGATATTCCTGCATGAGTTCCATGGAGGAGGAAAAATATTCCATGAAATCCATAATGAGAAAATTACAAGAAGATTTTGTTAAAAAAATGTCTACCCTCTAGATATCATAATTTGCATGTATAAATTATTCAAATATATTAAAATCTACTCGAACTTACCCTAGTTTAGGTGAAGTCTCCACTCGAGGAAAGTCTAGTACTAGTGTCCAAGTGATTTTTAATTTGAAGCATTGATCAAATATTTAACCAAATAGTGATAACATAAAATTACTAATCAAGACTTTATTAAATTACTCATGCCTGCTCACTCACCAAATACATATTGATAGACTTGATGAAGAAATTGGAATATAAAGACTCTCACTAAGCTATAACTCACTCACATAAAGAAAAAAACTATTTCTATAAACATCATCTTGAAACTCACTCAATCCATAATGTCAATTACTGTACTATATTTTAATCTTTAGCTCGATGGGGAAATGAATTATTTACCACTCCTAAAAATATTTTAAATAAAATGGATAACATAAAAAACATACCCACTTCTAAAGCCTCATCCAGGAATGTATAACATAAAAAACATACTCACTTGTGAAGCATCATCAAGGCTTACAAAATGTGACCAGCACAATTCCATTTTAACTTTGGATCCACCATGCCTGAAAGGGTTCAAATTTCTTTTCACTGAGTGAAAAGAGGTTTGTGTCACAAGATATTTGATCTCTTTGATCTCTCTCTGGGGGCTGGTAGGTCACGAGTTAATATGGATCTAGGCTGGTTTAATTTTACCCTTTAAACATGTTATGTTCCACATGAATACCATGGGTTCTCATACCATGTGTCAATAATACCATGAATTTTATTATTATTATTTTTATTTTATTCTGATTAAGTAAAAATGTTTTCACATAGTGTGATTTTTATTTTTAGGGATAAACAACACATTACATTACAACCAACCTAGATCCATCTTAAATCGGGAGCTATCAAGGGCCTAGGGGGATCAAATCTCTTGAGATGCAAACCTCTTTTGAGTGAAAGGAGATTTGATCCGGTAGATTCAGAGTTAAGATGGATCTAACCTATTTTAATTACCCCCTTTAAATATGCTATATTACACATGAATATCATGGGTTGTTATACCATGGGTCAATACCATGAAGTTATTTTTATTTTAAATTATTTTTTTATTAATTTAATTTTACATTGACCAAATAAAAATATTTTCACATAGAGCTATTTTTAATTTCATTTTATTTTCACTCAGTTAAAAAATAAATAGCTTTATAAAAAAACTAAAAATGATTATATTAAATAATATTGTATTATTTTTTAAAATAAAAATATTACATTTTAAAATATTATATTCAAAATGTAGAGTACAAAAACTATCTATGGTAAATTGACTATTTACTTTAATCTTATTTTAGTTTATTTAGTTTTAATCTTAACCTTAATTTAATTTTTATGTAATTTGACTAAGTCACTCTATTAAGTTACAAGTTATCTACAACATACCAAAATACATGGCATTGCGCATTGTTGAAAGTAAGAACTGCCCACAGAACTCAGGAAGAATCGAGGCCTCCACATATCCCACTACTAGCAATATATATCCCACTATTAGATCTGAGACTTTTGTGATCCATAGAATAGATAAATGTCTTTTCAGATTAATCACATTATTAGGATTGGGTTGACGTTTCGAACCAACTAATGTGGTCCATCCTCAGAACAAGGTGAAGAAGCCATTCAATCTTAATGAATAAATAGTGAGGATGCATCATTTCCCGGTATGAGTTGAAAAAAACTAGCCGTTAAAAATATCAGACCATCTTTCAAATAGTGGGAGTTACGTTAAGCTCAAAAAGAATCCCCTTAAAATGGTTTCTAAGGATATTTCCATAGCCATTAAGTCAGATCCCTCTCTTAATCCTACCTCTAGAAAGCTTATTGAGAGAAATCCCCTCCCCCCCAGAATTTATGGCCTCCCGAAAGTTCATAAATCTGGGGCCCCTTTGAGACCTATTGTCAACACAAGAGGTGGTCCCTCTTATCATTTGGCTAAATTCTTAGCCCAAAATTTTAAACCCCTTGTGGGTCTCACTGAATCCTATGTTAAGGACTCGACCTCCTTCATCAAAGAATGGAAGGACATCAAGTTGGAACCTGGGGAATTATTAGTCAGCTTTGATGTCATTAAGTGGATCTCAGACCAGGGCATTTCTAGGTTGGTGGGACTCTACCTCCCCTCGACCTTTTTTAGTTTTCAAGGTGAGTTCTATCAGCAGACCTGTGGTGTGGCTATGGGATCCCCTCTCTCACCTGTGGTCGCTAATCTTTTTATGGAATATTTTAAGTCCAAGGCTTTAGTCTCTGCTCAATTTCTCCCAAGGAAGTGGAAGAGATTCATGGATGACACTTGTGTCATTTGGCCCCATGGTCGAGAGAAGTTAGATCTATTTCTTGGATACCTAAATTTCATGTCAGATTCCATCAAATTCACCATGGAATTTGAGGTTGATGGTTCGCTTGTTTTTTTAGATATCCTTCTCTCTAGAAGGGCTGATGGTTCCATTTGCCACCAAGTTTTTCGCAAGAAAACACACACAAAATAGTATCTTCATGCTGGTTCTCATCATTTTCATGTTCAGAAATTTGGTGTTCTTTGCACTCTTGCTACCCAAGCTCTTAGAATCTCTAACGACAACCACTTGGAGTTGGAGAAATCCCATATTCTTGAGGTCTGTGAAAATAATGGATATAGTAGATCTGAGGGCCGCATGGCCTTTCAAAAGGCCTATAAAATTTTAAATGGAAAATCTTCCAGCATGGATCCTGTTTCCAAGGTTCATCTCCCTTTTATCCAAGGGAGCACGAACAATATTGCCCATGTCCTCAGAAGGAATAATGTCTCCTCTTCATTCAAACCCCTTTATACTATTAAAAATTCTCTCGGATTGGTCAAGGACCCTATCAACCCTAAAGACATGAAGGGTGTTTACATGATTCCTTGTTCATGTGGCACACCCTATATTGGCGAAACTGGCAGATCCATTAGACAGAGACTCCAAGATCATGTTACTGACATTAGGCACAATCGATCTTGCACATCTCCTCTGGAAGAACATGTGGAGAAATCTTGTCACCATGTTTGCATTGAAGAAATCAAATAGGATTAGAAATCAACATCTACACTGAAATCAATGCATCTAGTGCAAGCAATAAAATACAATCATTAATCAACATCTACACTAAAATAAATACATATAGTGCAAGCAATAAAATATAATTAGAAATCCACATCTACACTGAAATCAATGCATCTAAAGCAAACAATTAGATATAATTATAAAACATCTATACTGAAATCAATGCATCTAGTGCAAGCAATCAAATAGGAATAGAAGTCAACATTTACACTGAAATCAATGCATCTAGTGCAAGCAATCAAATAGTATTAGAAGTCAACATTTACACTTAAATCAATGCATCTAGTGCCAGAAATCAAATATCACTAGAAATCAACATCTACATTGAAATTAGTGTAGCCAGTGCAAGCAATCAAATAAGATTATAAATCATCATCTACAATGAAATCAATGCATCTAGTGCAAGAAATAAAATAGGATTCTAAATAACCATCTACACTGAAATCAATTTATCTAGTGCAAGCAATCAAATAGAAGTAGGAAACATCTACACTAAAATCAATGCTTCTAGTGCAAGCAATCAAATAGGATTAGAAATCAACATCTACACTGAAATCAATGCATCTAGCGCAAGCAATCAAACATCATTAGAAATCAACATCTACATTGAAATAAATACATCTAGTGAAAACAATCAAATAGGATTAGAATTCACCATGTACACTAAAAGAAATGCTTCTAGTGCAAGAAATATTCTTCCCTCTCTCCCCCCTCCATCTATATATATATCTCCCTCCATCTTTACTTATTTTAATCTCTATCTCACCCTCAAACATACACACACTCTTTCCATCTCTTCCTTGTCACTTGCTCTCTCTCTCTCTCTTTCCACTTTTCTCTCTCTATGTATTTCTTCTTCCCTCCATATCTCCCCTTTCAACTCCATCTCTTTGTCCCTTCCTCTCTCCTCCTCTCTCTTGCTTCCTCTATCCTCATCTCTCTCCCTCCCTATCTCCTCCTCTTTCTAGTCCTTTCTCTTTGTCCCTTTGTCTCCCCCCATCTCTCTCTCTCTCTCTCTGCCCTCCAACCCTGTCACTTTCTCCCTCCCTCTCTCCTTCTCTTTCTCCCCCCTCCATATTTACGTCTCTCCCTCTCCCCCCCCTACATATTTAGGTCTCTCCCTCTCTCTCTCTTTGTTCATGCTCTCCCCTCTAAATTTTTTTATCTCCTTCAATGCAAGAAATAAAATAGGATTAGAAATCAATCTACACTTAAATCAATGCAAATAGTGCAAGAAATATTCTTCCCTCTCTTCCCCCTCCATCTATATCTATATCTCCCTCCATTTCTCCTTCTTTGTCTCTCTATCTAATCCCCCCCAAAAACACTCTCTCTCTCTCTCTCTCTATCTCTCTCTATATTTATCTATGTCTCCCTCTCTCTATATCTATCTTCTCCCCTCTCTTCACCTTCCATATTTATCTCTATGTACCTATGTCTTTATTTTGTCTTTCTATATCACCCCCAAAACATATACACTCTTTCAGACTCCATATCTATCTATCTATCCCTCACACTCTCTCTTCCCCTTCTCTCCCTCTCTCCCCCCTTCTATCTCTATTTTCTCTTGCTTTCCTCTCTCCCTCTCTCTCCATTTCCTTTATCACTCCCTCTCACCAAGGAAAATTTTAGGGCTAATATTCGCAGCTAGGTAAATTTTCCACACTTTTTCAAAAAAAAAAAAATCGCCAATTTCTATTTTTTCTAAAAATGATTCGCCTAAATTTTATAGTATAAAAAAATATTACCTTAAATATCGCCAAAATTATATAAAGGCTATATATAAAATAATAAGAAATTTGAATATTTTTTTAAATATATCACCAAATATTTTACAGTTTGCATACTAGGGACTAGTAAGATATATCAAGGTTTCTAAATTTTAAGAAAACATTTCATCCTTCAAATTTTCATTGCCTCTCACTCTCTCCACCTTTCTCTCTTTGTGCCATTCTTCTTACCTCTCTCTCTCTATGTGACTATCTTCCTCCCTCTCTCTCCCCCACCCCCTCCCCCCCCCTTCTCTCCATCTCTCCTTCTTTGCCTCTCTATCTCACCCTAAAACATACACACTCTCTTTTCATCTCTCCGTCCCCCCCCCCCCAACCCTTCTCTCCATGTCTCCTTCTTTGTCTCTCTATCTCACCTCCAAACATACACAATCTCTCTCCATCTCTCCCTTTTCACTCCCTCTCTCTCTTCACTTTTATCTCTATGTCTTTCTTCTTCCCTCCCATATAGGGGTTAAATTTGACGGGTCCCCCTACCCATCATAGAATTTTTTTATGACGATCTTATTTTTAAATGACCCTTCATATCACTTTTAATATTTCCTTTTACCTGTTTCATCTAAATTAAAAGTAAAATGCAATGTATAACATGAAAATATTGAAGCGAATGAAATTAAACTTTGAAGAGATTAGGGTGAAAAAACAACGTGCCATTTCTAAAAATAAATTTCCAAAGTTTCATTTTTAATTAGATTTATTCTGAGAAAATCTAACATTTTAGTTTAAATTTAAATAAGATTTTGCTAAAATGATGTCTAACCTATGGATATTAGATATTCCTGCACGAGTTCCATGGAGGAGGAAAATTATTCCATGAAATCCATAATGAGAAAATTACAATAAGATTTTTTTTTTTAAATTTCTACCCTCTAGATATCAGAATTTTCATGTATAAATTATTCAAATATATTAAAATCTACTCGAAATTACCCTAGTTTAGGTGAAACCTCCACTCGAGGAAATTCTAGTACTCGGTCCAAGTGACCAAATAGTGATAACATAAAAATACTAATCAAGACTTTATTAAATTACTCATGCCTACTCACTCACCAAATACATATTGATAGACTTGATGAAGAAATTGGAATATAAAAACTCTCACTAAGCTATAACTCACTCACATAAATAAAGCAACTATTTCTATAAACATCATCTTGAAACTAACTCAATTCATAATGTCAATTACCCTATTATATTTTAATCTCTAGCTTGATGGGGAAATGAATTATATACCACTCCTAACAATATTTTAAATAAAATGTATAAGATAAAAAACATACCCACTTCTAAAGCCTCATCCAAGAAAGTATAACATAAAAAACATACTCACTTCTGAAGCATCATCAAGGCTTATAAAATGTGACCAGCACAAATCCATTTTAACTTTGGATCCACCAAGCCTGAAAGGGTTCAAATTTCTTTTCACTGAGTGAAAAGAGGTTTGTGTTGATATTTGATCTCTGTGATCTCTCTCTCTCTCGACGATGGTAGATCCCGTGTTAAGATGGATCTAGGCTGGTTTAATTTTACCCTTTAATTATGTTATGTTCCACATGAATACCATGGGTTCTCATACCATGTGTCAATAATACCATGAATTTTTTATTTTATTATTTTTATTTTATTTTGATTAAGTAAAAATGTTTTCACATAGTGTGATTTTTATTTTTAGGGATAAAAAACACATTATATTACAACCAACCTAGATCCATCTTAGATCCATATTAAATCTGAGCTATCAAGCACCCAGAGGGATCAAATCTCTTGAGATGCAAACCTCTTTAAAGTGAAAGGAGATTTGATACGGTAGATTCAGAGTTAAAATGGATCTAAGTTGTTTTAATTCCCCCCTTTAAATATGCTATATTGCACATGAATATCATGGGTTCTCATACCATGGATCAATACCATGAAGTTATTTTTATTTTAACTTTTTTTATTAATTTAATTTTACATTGACCAAATAAAAATATTTTCACATAGAGCTATTTTTAATTTCATTTTATTTTCACTCAGTTCAAAAATAAATAACTTTATAAAAAAAACTAAAAATTATTATATTAAATAATATTGAATTATTTTTTAAAATAAAAATATTACATTTTAAATATTATATTCAAAATGTAGAGTACAAAAACTATCTATGGTAAATTGACTATTTACTTTAATCTTATTTTAGTTTATAATTTTAGTTTTTTTAATTTTAATCTTAATCTTAATTTTATTTTTATGTAATTTGACTAAGTCACTCTATTAAGTTACAAGTTATCTGCAACATACCAAAATACATGGCATTGCACGTTGTTCCAAGTAAGAATTGCCCACAGAACTGAGGAAGAATCGAGGACTCCACATATCCCACTGCATGTGATATATATATATATATATATATATATATATATATTAGATTTGAGACTTTTGTGATCCATAGAATAGATAAATGTCTTTTCAGATTAATCACATTATTAGGATTGGGTTGACGTTTTGAACCAACTAATGTGGTTCATCCTCAGGACAAGGTGAAGAAGCCATTCAATCTTAATGAATAAATAATGAGGATGCATCATTGCCCGATATTAGTTGGAAAAAAACTAGCCGTTAAAAATTTCAGACCATCTTTCAAATAGTGGGAGTTACGTTAAGCTAAAAAAGAATCCCCTTAAAATGGTTTCTAAGGAGATTTCCATAGCCATTAAGTCAGATCCCTCTCTTAATCCTCTCTCTAGAAAGCTTATTGAGAGCAATCCCCTCCCCCCCAGAATTTATAGCCTCTCGAAATTTCATAAATCTGGGGCCCCTTTGAGACCTATTGTCAACACAAGAGGTGGTCCCTCTTATCATTTGGCTAAATTCTTAGCCCAAATTTTAAACCCCTTGTGGGTCTCACCGACTCCTATGTTAAGGACTCGATCTTCTTCATCAAGGAATGGAAGGACATCAAGTTGGAACCTGGGGAATTATTAGTCAGCTTCGACATTGTTTCATTATTTACCAAAATCCCTATCAAGGAAGCCATTGATGTCATTAAGGGGATCTCAGACAAGGACACTTCTAGGTTGGTGGGACTCTGCCTCACGTCGACCTTTTTCAATTTTCAAGGTGAGTTCTATCAGCAGACCTGTGGTGTGGCTATGGGATCCCCTCTCTTGCCTGTGGTTGCTAATCTTTTTATGGAATATTTTGAGTCCAAGGCTTTAGCCTCTGCCCAATTTTTCCCAAGGATGTGGAAGAGATTCATGGTTGAAAATTGTGTCATTTGGCCCCATGGTCGAGAGAAGTTAGACCTATTTCTTGGATACCTAAATTCCATGTCAGATTCCATCAAATTCACTGTGGAAGTTGAGGTTGATGGTTCGCTTATTTTTTTAGATATCCTTGTCTCTAGAAGGGCTGATGGTTCCATTTCCCACCAAGTTTTTTGCAAGAAAACACACAGAACAGTATCTTCATGCAGCTTCTCATCATTTTCCTACTCAAAAATTTGGTGTTCTTTGCACTCTTACTACCCGAGCTCTTAGAATCTTTGACGACAACCTCTTGGAGTTGGAGAAATCCCATCTTCTTGAGGTCTTTGAAAATAATGGATATAGTAGATCCGAGGGCCACATGGCCTTTCAAAAGGCCTATAACATTTTAAATGGAAAATCTTCCCGCGTGGATCCTGTTTCCAAGTTTCATCTCCATTTTATCCAAGGGACCACAGACAAGATTTCCCATGTCCTCAGAAGGAATAATGTCTCCTCTTCATTCAAACCCTTTTATACTATTAAAAATTCTCTCGGATCAGTCAATGACCCTATCAACCCTAAAGACATGAAGGGTGTTTACATGATTCCTTGTTCATGTGGCATGCCCTATATTGGCAAAACAGGAAGATCCATTAGACAAAGACTCCAAGAGCATGTTGTTGACATTAGGCACAATCGATCTTGCACATCCACTCTGGCAGAACATGTGGAGAAATCTTGTCACCATGTTTTCATTGAAGAAATCAAATAGGATTAGAAATCAACATCTACACTGAAATCAATGCATCTAGTGCAAGCAATAAAATATAATAATAAATCAACATCTACAATAAAATAAATACATCTAGTGCAAGCAATCAAATATAATTAGAAATCAACATCTACACTGAAATCAATGCATCTAATGCAAACAATCAGATATAATTATAAAACATCTATACTGAAATCAATGCATCTAGTGCAAGCAATCAAATAGGAATAGAAGTCAACATTTACACTGAAATCAATCCATCTAGTGCAAGCTATCAAATAGGATTAGAAGTCAATATTTACACTGAAATCAATGCATCTAGTGCAAGAAATCAAATATCACTAGAACTCAACATCTACATTTAAATTAGTGCAGTCAGTGCAAGCAATCAAATAAGATTATAAATCATCATCTACAATGAAATCAATGCATCTAGTGCAAGAAATAGAATAGGATTCTAAATAACCATCTACACTGAAATCAATGCATCTAGTGCAAGAAATCAAACAGAATTAGGAAACATCTACACTAAAATCAATGCTTCTAGTGCAAGAAATCAAATAGGATTAGAAATCAACAACTACAATGAAATCAATGCATCTAGCACAAGCAATCGAACATCATTATAAATCAACATCTACATTGAAATCAATGCATCTAGTGAAAACAATCAAATAGCATTAGAATTCACAATGTACACTAAAAACAATGCTTCTAGTGCAAGAAATATTCTTCCCTCTCTCCCCCCTCCATCTATATATATATATATATATATATATCTCCCTCCATATTTCCTTATTTGTATCTCTATATCACCCTCAAAAATACACACATTCTTTCCATCTCTTCCTTGTCACTCGCTCTCTCTCTCTCTTTCCACTTTTCTCTCTCTATGTATTTATTCTTCCCTCCATATCTCCCATTTCAACTCAATCTCTTTGTCCCTTCCTCTCTCCTCCTCTCTCTTGCTTCCTCTATCCTCATCTCTCTCCCTCCCTATCTCCTCCTCTTTCTAGTCATTTCTCTCTGTTCCTTTGTCTCCCCCCATCTCTCTCTCTCTCTCTGCCCTCCAACCCTGTCACTTTCTCCCTCCCTCTCTCCTTCTCTTTCTCCCCCCTCCATATTTAGGTCTCTCCCTCTCTCCCCCCTACATATTTAGGTCTCTCCCTCTCTCTCTCTTTGTTCATGCTCTCCCCTCTAAATTTTTTTATCTCCTTCAATGCAAGAAATCAAAAAGGATTAGAAATCACCATCTACACTTAAATCAATGCAAATAGTGCAAGAAATATTCTTCCCTCTCTTCCCCCTCCATCTATATCTATATCTCCCTCCATTTCTCCTTCTTTGTCTCTCTATCTAATCCCCCCAAACACACACGCTCTCTCTCTCTCTCTATCTCCATATTTATCTATCTCTCCCTCTCTCTATATCTCTCTTCTTCCCTCTCTTCAACTTCCATCTATATCTCTATGTACCTATGTCTTTATTTTGTCTTTCTATATCACCCACAAAACATACACAGTCTTTCAGACTCCATATCTATCTATCTATCCCTCACTCTCTCTCTTCCCCTTCTCTCCCTCTCTCCCCCCTTCTATCTCTATTTTCTCCTGCTCTCCTCTCTCCCTCTCTCTCCATTTCCTTTATCACTCCCTCTCAACAAGGAAAATTTTAGGGCTAATATTCGCAGCTGGGCTAATTTTCCACACTTAAAAAAAAATATCGCCAATTTTTATTTTTTCTAAAAATGATTCACCTAAATTTTATAGTATAAAAAAATATTACCTTAAATATCGCCAAAATTATATAGAGGCTATATATATAATAATAAGAAATTTGAATATTTTTTTAAATATATCACCAAATATTTTACAGTTTGCATAAGTAAGATTCATCAAGGTTTCTAAACTTTAAGAAAACATTTCATCCTTCAAATTTTCATTGCCTCTCACTCCCTCCACCTTTCTCTCTTTGTGCCATTCTTCTTACCTCTCTCTCTCTCTATGTGACTATCTTCCTCCCTCTCTCTCCCCCCACCCCCTCCATCTCTCCTTCTTTGTCTCTCTATCTCACCCCAAAACATACACACTCTCTCTTCATCTCTCCGCCCCCCCACTCTTCTCTCCATCTCTCCTTCTTTGTCTCTATATCTCACCCCCAAACATACACAGTCTCTCTCCATCTCTCCGTTTTCACTCCCTCTCTCTCTTCACTTTTCTCTCTATGTCTTTCTTCTTCCCTCCCATACAGGGGTTAAATTTGACGGGTCTCCCTACCCATCATAGAATTTTTTTATGACAATCTTATTTTTAAACGACCCTTCATATCACTTTTAATATTTCCTTTTACCAGTTTCATCTAACTTAAAAGAAAAATGCAATGGATAACATGAAAATATTGAAGTGAATGAAATTGAACTTTGAAGAGATTAGGGTGAAAAACAACGTGCCATTGCTAAAAATAAATTTCCAAAGTTTCATTTTTAATTAGATTTATTTTGAGAAAATCTAACATTTTAGTTTAAATTTCAATAAGATATCGCTAAAATGATGTCTAACCTATGGATATTAGATATTCATGCACAAGTTCCATGGAGGAGGAAAAATATCCCATGAAATCCATAATGAGAAAATTACAAGAAGATTTTGTTAAAAAAATGTCTACCCTCTAGATATCAGAATTTGCATGTATACATTATTCAAATCTATTAAAATATACTCGAACTTATCCTTAGGTGAAGTCTCCACTCAAGGAAAGTCTAGTACTTGGTCCAAGTGATTTTTAATTTGAAGCATTGATCAAATATTTAACCAAATAGTGATAACATAAAAATACTAATCAAGAATTTATTAAATTACTCATGCCTACTCACTCACCAAATACATATTGATAGACTTGATGAAGAAATTAGAATATAAAGACTCTCACTAAGCTATAACTCACTCACATAAAGAAAACAACTATTTCTATAAACATCATCTTGAAACTCACTCAATCCATAATGTCAATTACCCTATTATCTTTTAATCTCGAGCTTGATGGGGAAATGAATTATTTACCACTCCTAACAATATTTTAAATAAAATGTATAAGATAAAAAACATACCCACTTCTAAAGCCTCATCCAGGAATGTATAACATAAAAAATATACTCACTTGTGATGCATCATCAAGGCTTAAAAAATGTGACCAACACAAATCCATTTTAACTTTGGATCCACCTGAAAGGGTTCAAATTTCTTTTCACTGAGTGAAAAGAGGTTTGTGTCACAAGATATTTGATCTCTTTGATCTCTCTCTCTCGGCGCTGGTAGATCCCGAGTTAAGATGGATCTAGGCTACTTTAATTTTACCCTTTAAATATGTTATGTTCCACATGAATACCATGGGTCAATACCATGAAGTTATTTTTATTTTAACTTATTTTTGTATTACAACACATTACATTAGAACCAACCTACATCCATCTTAGATCCATCTTAAATCGGGGCCCAGAGGGATCAAATCTGTAGAAATTTGAATAATTTGCTGAATTATTCACCGATATTATCGTGATTACACACTATTTAAGCTTCATGCATAATACATAACCTCTTCTACAATTGATCATCAATATGCGGAAATAGAAAGCAGTCGCATGCGCTCATTAAAACATAATCAAGCACACATATCAACACAATATGTAATGGGGAAAAGCAATAGCTGAAAACCCCCAACTATCTATATATTATAATGATAGAGAACATTTAACAATCATAGTACAATACTCCTCACAAGTACTTAGTACTATCTCCAATAGTTACACACAAACTAGCTCAGATCTGAACAAGTCACAGGTTCAAATCTCCTCCACTGTCTGCCTGCCTCTACTATGCAATCCAAGATGAGAATGAATTGAATGAATGAGGTCCAAGTTCGAATCCCACTGGCTTTAACTGCGCAATTCTCATTGGCAATATCAATTAATGATTGTTCAAATCTCATGCATAGCTATAGTCACAACTGATAGCTAAACTCACCCTTTCACCCACCTCTTCCACTGGTCTTCACTGAACTTTCCATGCACTGAGTTAACTGATGTGTTCTTTAGTTGATTTATGAGTTAATAATTACTGAATTAATTAATAATTAATTCACACCACTCATCACTAGTGTATTTATCAGTTAGACTAAATACAACTAGTTCAACTAAGTTTAACTAAGTTAAACTGAACACAACTCCACCAACTACTTCTACAACTCCACCAAACTCTGTCACATGAGTTCTCACTGAATTATCCATGCAATAGCTCCACTTAACCCTTAGGAATAGCGTAATTCCTTTTGTCAGCTCCTGTGCCACATCTGTGCACTTAACTGAAGTGCTCCAAGAGAATAATATAATGTTTAGAGTCCAAATATTATTAAGAGCTAATAATATTCGACATATCTATTTTTAGACTGGCAATCTAAAAATAGATTCCGCCCAATATGTCTAAAAATAGAAGTCCATATATTTTTCCAACTCGACCAACCATCCACAAATAGCATCCTGCAACTCATAGAATATGATCGACATGTCTAAAAATAGACATAGTCTAGTAAGACTTCTATACAAAAATCATTCCTCGTGTGGGCCTCTAGTTTAGGTGATTATTTTCCACCAGATCAGAATGATGTTTCAGATTTCCTCGACCGTTTTCTCGTTGCAATCTTCAACACTCTCTCTCAACAAGAAAGACTATTCGCATGGACATGTAACTCCATGCATTCGCCTCATAAACCCATGACCGCTCTCTGCAACTCTTCTGAAACTGAATAGGCTCCAAACAACTCAATCAGTCTTAATGCATCTATCATAAAATTCTTCGACTTCTGCTGGTACCAACTGCACATGTCTTCAGGAACCACTGCGCTGTTGAACTCTGCACCCATGCACTCTACACTTGCTGTCAACTCTGAACCGCGCTCCAATGTCCAACACTATCACTTTGATCTGCCTTCATCAATCCAACTGATCATGCTACCACTGCTCTATGGGCACCTCGTAGCCAGGTTCAATTCATGAGATCCACACCATCTCAATGAATCCTTCCCATAAATCTCCTCTTTGGATTACTCATGCATGTCGCCCCACCTCTCACCTGGTGATATAGCTGCATGCACTCCCTTTGCCCATCTGGCATGAAATTTCTCTGCATGAGTGGTTGCTCCCACTCCATGACCCTCATCTTGTGGATGCTCCACATCCCGAGGTTCACTCTTACCTGCATGCAAAACTTGCTCCCTCTCAAGCATCAATTGCATGTCTTTCTTGCACTTCCCAGCCGTAGGAAGCTCCGTAGACATCCCATCTAATTCAAATCTGTAGAGATTCTTTGCTCAAATCCCAACATTCTTGAATTTTCCTGTTGCCTTGTGCCGAAGGAAAAATTTTCCTTCACTGAAGACAACTTCATACCTTTTATCCTCTAACATTGCGACTGAGATCAAATTCTTCTTTAAACCTGGAACATGCACTACATCTTGTAAAAGAATGAGTTTACCTGACTCCCTCTAAAAGTTTATGGTACCAATGCCGGTCGCATTGTATCGTCCATTGTCACCCAACTCAACATGCAACTGGAGATCTTTCTCCACCAAGTCACTGAAAAGATTCACATCTCCCGTCATGTGAAAGGAAGCGCCACTATCAAAATAACACCCCGATCCCAATGCACTAGACACCATGCATGCGATCAATGAGAAGTCCAACTCAAATTGCGAGGCAAGAGCCTCACCAGCTGCAGCTCCAGCAGCTTGTTTGTTCTTCTCCTTCTGTGGACAATTTGTGGCGTAATGCCCATGCTCGTGACAGTGAAAACACTTCACTTTGGACATGTCACGCTCTTTACCATCCGCACCGAATTGAGAAGCATTCTTCTTGCCCTTCCCCTTCCTTGATTTGGTAGCCAAAGCGCAATATTCTTCATCAGATACCTTTGATGAAGATCCATCCCTGGTACTCCGCCTTATCTCCTCTTGCACAAGATCCGACCAAAGTCGCTCCCATCCTGGAAATTTCTCCCGACCATTGACAGAGTCCTCATAGGAATGCCAACTCTTCGGAAGCCCAAGGAGAGACAAGCTCACCAATTCCTCATCATCCACACTAACTCCTACAGTCCCAATCTCATCCCTGCAGTGGACAAACTTTGTCAAGTATACCGGAATAGTGTCATTCTTCTCCATCTTTATTTTCCTGAGTTTATCCTTGAGCGCCAACTTCCTCTGGTCGCTCTTGATTTGGAATAAATCTGTCAACACTTTCCACATCAAGTATGGAGAAGCTTTTCCATGCATGTTGGATACAATGTGATCCCTCACGCCCTCTAACAGAATCCTTCGACATTTTTCCATCTTCTTTTGCCAAGCCTCAACTTGAGCAGCATCAGTAGGCTTTGGGATCTCAGCTTCTATGAACTCCTTCAGCCCGTTATCATCTAATACCGCCTCCATTCTGTCCTTCCATGCAACATAACTCAAACTTCCCTCAAGGGCATATTCCAGTTGCAATCTGTTGAAAGACATTTTGACTTCGACACCAAGAAAACTGTTGCAAATTCGAATTCCAAATTCTGTTGCAAATTCGAATTCCACCAGCTCAAAACTCAACTGCTTCCGATCTGTGAGAACAAATTATTTCTAGCACAGAGAATGAATGTAGGGGTATTTACTGGATATGTCACCTTTCAAAGAAAGGATGGATCCAGAGGCTACCTGGCTCGTTACAGACTCTGTCTACCGAAATAATTGTAATCATTGTAATAGATCCGATGATCAATCTCGCTCTGATACCATGTAGAAATTTGAATAATTTGCTGAATTATTCACTGAGATTATCCTGATTACACACTATTTAAGCTTCATGCATAATACATAACCTCTTCTACAATTGATCATCAATATGCGGAAATAGAAAGCAGTCGCATGCACTCATTAAAACATAATCAAGCACACATATCAACACAAGATGTAATGGGGAAAGCAATAGCTGAAAACCCCCAACTATCTGTATAGTATAATGATAGAGAATATGTAACAATACATAGTACAATACTCCTCACAAGTACTCAGTACTATCTCCAAAAAGTTACACACAAAGTATTTGAGATTTGAACAAGTCAAGGGTTCAAATCTCCTCCACTCGTCGCATGCTCTATTGCTAACCAAGATGAGAATGAATTGAATGAATGAGGTCCGGAACAATCCCACCGGCTTTAACTATGCAATTATCATTGGCAACTGCAATCAATGACTGTGAAAATCTCATGATCTCATGCACAGCTATAGTCACAACTGATAGTAGACTCACCCTTTCACCCACCTCTAACACTTGTCTCCACTGAACTGTCCATGCACTGAGTTAACTGATGTGTTCTTTAGTTGATTTATGAGTTAATAATTAGTGAATTAATTAATAATTAATTCACACCACTCATCACTAGTGTATTTATCAGTTAGACTAAATACAACTAGTTCAACTAAGTTTAACTAAGTTAAACTGAACACAACTCCACCAACTACTTCTACAACTCCACCAAACTCTGTCACATGAGTTCTAACTGAAGTCCTCCATGCATTAGCTCCAGCAAACCCTCAGGAATAGCATAATTCCTTCTTTCAGCTCATGTGCCACATCTGTGCACTTAATTGAAGTGCTCCAAGAGAATAATATAATGTTTAGAGTCCAAATATTATTAAGAGCTAATAATATTCAACATATCTATTTTTAGACTGGCAATCTAAAAATAGACTCCGCCCAATATGTATAAAAATATAAATCCATCTATTTTTCCAACTTTACCAACCATCCACAAATAGCATCCTGCAACTCATAAAATATGATCGACATGTCTAAAAATAGACATAGTCTAAAAATAGACTTTGCGACAAAAATCACCTCTGTGGGCCCCACCTAGTTTAGGTGATTATTTTCCAACTAGGATCAGGAATGATGTTTCAGGATGCCTCCTTCATTGTTTCTTGTTGCAATCTTCAACAAAATCTCTTGAGATGCAAACCTCTTTAGAGTGAAAGGAGATTTGATCTGGTAGATTCAGAGTTAAGATGGAATCAAATCTCTTGAGATGCAAACCTCTTTAGAGTGAAAGGAGATTTGATCCGATAGATTCAAAGTTAAGATGGATCTAAGATGTTTTAATTCCCCCCTTTAAATATGCTATATTGCACATGAATATCATGGGTTGTCATACCATGGGTCAATACCATGAAGTTATATTTATTTTAACTATTTTTTTATTAATTTAATTTTACATTGACCAAATAAAAATATTTTCACATAGGGCTATTTTTAATTTCATTTTATTTTCACTCAGTTCAAAAATAAACAACTTAATAAAAAAAACTAAAAATTATTATATTAAAGAATATTGTATTATTTTTTAAAATAAAAATATTACATTTAAAATATTATATTCAAAATGTAGAGTACAAAAACTATCTATGGTAAATTGACTATTTACTTTAATCTTATTTTAGTTTATAATTTTAGTTTATTTAGTTTTAATCTTAATATTAATTTTATTTTTATGTAATTTGACTAAGTCACTCTATTAAGTTACAAGTTATCTGCAACATACCAAAATACATGGCATTGCACGTTGTTGAAAGTAAGAACTGCCGACAGAAATGAGGAAGAATTGAGGACTCCACATATCCCACTACCAGCGATATATATATATATATATATATATATATATATATATATATATATATATTAGATCTAAGACTTTTATGATCCATAGAATAGATAAATGTCTTTTCAGATTAATCACATTATTAGGATTGGGTTGACATTTCGAACCAACTAATGTGGTTCATCCTCTGGACAAGGTGAAGAAGCCATTCGATCTTAATGAATAAATAGTGAGGATGCATCATTGCCTGGTATTAGCTGAAAAAACTAGCTGTTAAAAATGTTAGACCATCTTTCAAATAGTGGGAGTTACGTTAAGCTACAAAAGAAACCCCTTAAAATGGTTTCTAAGGAGATTTCCATAGCCATTAAGTCAGATCCCTCTCTTAATCCTCTCTCTAGAAAGCTTATTGAGAGCAATCCCCTCCCCCCCATAATTTATGGCCTCCCAAAATTTCATAGATTTGGGGCCCCTTTGAGACCTATTGTCGACACAAGAGGTGGTCCCTCTTATCATTTGGCTAAATTCTTAGCCCAAAATTTTAAACCCCTTGTGGGTCTCACCGACTCTTATGTTAAGGACTCGACCTCCTTCATCAAGGAATGGAAGGACATCAAGTTGGAACGTGGGGAATTATTAGTCAACTTTGACGTTGTTTCATTATTCACAAAAATCCCTATCAAGGAATCCATTGATGTCATTAAGCGGATCTCAGACTAGGACACCTCTAGGTTGGTGGGACTCTGCCTCACCTCGACCTTTTTTAGTTTTCAAGGTGAGTTCTATCAACAGACCTGTGGTGTGGCTATGGGATCCCCTCTCTCACCTGTGGTCGCTAATATTTTTATGGAAGATTTTGAGTCCAAGGCTTTAGCCTCTGCTCAATTTCGCCCAAGGAAGTGGAAGAGATTCATGGATGACACTTGTGTCATTTGGCCCCATGGTAGAGAGAAGTTAGATCTATTTCTTGGATACCCAAATTCCATGTCAGATTCCATCAAATTCACCATGGAAGTTGAGGTTGATAGTTCGCTTGTTTTTTTAGATATCCTTCTCTCTAGAAGGGCTGATGGTTCCATTTCCCACCAAGTTTTTCGGAAGAAAACACACACAAAATAGTATCTTCATGTTGGTTCTTATCATTTTCTTGCTCAGAAATTTGGTGTTGTTTGCACTCTTGCTACCCGAGCTCTTAGAATCTTTGATGACAACCACTTGGAGTTGGAGAAATCCCATCTTCTTGAGGTCTTTGAAAATGATGGATATAGTAGATCTGAGAGTCACAGGGCCTTTCAAAAGGCCTATAAAATTTTAAATGGAAAATATTCCTGTGTGGATCCTGTTTCCAAGGTTCATCTCCATTTTATCCAAGGGACCACGGACAAGATTGCCCATGTCCTTAGAAGGAATAATGTATCCTCTTCATTCAAACCCCTTTATACTATTAAAAATTCTCTCAGATCAGTCAAGGACCCTATCAACCCTAAAGACATGAAGGGTGTTTACATGATTCCTTGTTCATGTGGCACGCCCTATATTGGCAAAACAGGAAGATCCATTAGACAGAGACTCCAACAGCATGTTGTTGACATTAGGGACAATCGATCTTGCACATCCACTCTGGCAGAACATGTGGAGAAATCTTGTCACCATGTTTGCATTGAAGAAATCAAATAGGATTATAAATCAACATCTATACTGAAATCAATGCATCTAGTGCAAGCAATAAAATATAATCATAAATCAACATCTACACTAAAATAAATACATCTAGTGCAAGCAATCAAATATAATTAGAAATCAACATCTACACTGAAATCAATGCATCTAATGCAAACAATCAGATATAATTATAAAAAATCTATACTGAAATCAATGCATCTAGTGCAAGCAATCAAATAGGAATAGAAGTCAACATTTACACTAAAATCAATCCATCTAGTGCAAGCTATCAAATAGGATTAGAAGTCAACATTTACACTGAAATCAATGCATCTAGTGCAAGAAATCAAATATCACTAGAAATCAACATCTACATTTAAATTAGTGTAGCAAGTGCAAGAAATCAAATAAGATTATAAATCATCATCTACAATGAAATCAATGCATCTAGTGCAAGAAATAGAATAGGATTCTAAATAACCATCTACATTGAAATCAATGCATCTAGTGCAAGAAATCAAACAGAATTAGGAAACATCTACATTGAAATCAATGCTTCTAGTGCAATAAATCAAATAGGATTAGAAATCAACAACTACAATGAAATCAATGCATCTAGCACAAGCAATCGAAAATCATTATAAATCAACATCTACATTGAAATCAATGCATCTAGTGCAAACAGTCAAATAGCATTAGAATTCACCGTGTACACTAAAAAAAATGCTTCTAGTGCAAGAAATATTCTTCCCTCTCTCCCCCCTCCATCTATATATATATCTCCCTCCATATTTCCTTATTTGTATCTCTATCTCACCCTCAAACATACACACATTCTTTCCATCTCTTCCTTGTCACTCGCTCTCTCTCTCTCTTTCCACTTTTCTCTCTCTATGTATTTATTCTTCCCTCCATATCTCCCCTTTCAACTCCATCTCTTTGTCCCTTCCTCTCTCCTCCTCTCTCTTGCTTCCTCTATCCTCATCTCTCTCCCTCCCTATCTCCTCCTCTTTCTAGTCCTTTCTCTCTGTCCCTTTGTCTCCCCCCATCTCTCTCTCTCTCTCTCTGCCCTCCAACCTTGTCACTTTCTCCCTCCCTCTCTCCTTCTCTTTCTCCCCCCTCCATATTTAGGTCTCTCCCTCTCTCACCCCTACATATTTAGGTCTCTCCCTCTCTCTCTCTTTGTTCATGCTCTCCCCTCTAAATTTTTTTATCTCCTTCAATGCAAGAAATCAAATAGGATTAGAAATCACCATCTACACTTAAATCAATGCAAATAGTGCAAGAAATATTCTTCCCTCTCTTCCCCCTCCATCTATATCTATATCTCCCTCCATTTCTCCTTATTTGTCTCTCTATCTAATCCCCCCGAAACACACACACACACACACACACACACACACTCTCTATCTCTCTCTCTCTCTCTCTCTCTCTCTCTCTCTCTCTCTCCATATTTATCTATCTCTCCCTCTCTATATATCTCTCTCACTACTACATTTGGCGGAAATTCCGACACTTGGTTCCGACGCTTTTGACCAAATGTCGGAAATTTCCCCAATTTTTTTCCATCCCACCCGAAACCGTCTCTATACCGACATTTATAGAAAAGTGTCGCAATACCGACACTTAGAAAAGTGTCGCCATTGCGACGTTTGGAGGAAGACGTCGCACTGGCGACACTATGGCCCAACGCATCGCTATTGCGATGACTGCAAGTGCGACACAATGTCTAAGTGTCGTAATTACGACATTTGGAGGCCTTCGTTGCAATAGCGACGCCTTTTCTTCCGTCAGTATAACGACACTTATATGCACGCTAAATACAAATACGAAACTTATATGCACGCTACATAAAAATGATTTTATTGTTTCGTATCCATCGCAATAGCTACATTAATGTCTGATATCACGCGCGCATCCGCCCTCCGCTCTTGCAGAATAGCATTCACCCTCAGCTCTTGCAAAACAGAATTTTCCCTCAGCATTCGCCCTCAGCGTTCGCCCTCAGCTCTTGCAGAACAACATTCACCCTCAGCTCTTGCAAAATGGTAAGTTCTTATTGCAGGCCCTTCCTCCTATAGTAGGGTTGACTCTATTTGGGTTTTTTTGGTCAATTCCATTGGATTGTGTTAGGCTGTAGGGTTATTTCTAGATTTCAAGAATCAAGATTCAATACCCCCTATTATCTTCATCACCCAATACAATATTTAAATTTTTCCAAAGAAACGCTTATTAATTTGGCAGCCATTATTTCTCCCTGCTTCAAAAACCCTACATTTAAATGAAAACAAGCATTGCATTTCAACTACAAAAATATATTAGTGTTCAAATGTACATGTGTGCTACATTAACGTTTGATATCACGCGCGCATTCGCCCTCCGCTCTTGCAGAACAGCATTCGCCCTCAGCATTCGCCCTCAGCTCTTGCAGAACAGCATTCGCCCTCAGCTCTTGCAGAATAGCATTGGCCCTCAGCTCTTGCAAAATGGTAAGTTCTTACTACAGGCCCTTCCTCCTATAGAGGGTTGACCCTACAGCCTAACCAAATAGCTCCACTTGAGAAAAATTTTCATAATCTTGGGGCTGGATATACTGCAGAGCAAAAAATTGTAGTTATCATTCGTGCTCCAATATATTAATATAATTTTTACATTGAACTGAAGAAAGGGAAACAAGAAAATGCTAGCCATCATACAATGCTTTGACATAAGAGTTTTGAGTGACATACTTGAAAAAAGAACTCATCGACTGATATTTATAATCATTTGAGTTATTCAAGTTAAACACAATGTCAAGAATCAAAATTCAATACCCTATATTATCTTCATCACCTAATACAAGATTTAAAATTTTCCCAAAGAAATGCTTATTAAATTGGCAGCCATTATTTCTCCCTGCTTTAAAAACCCTACATTTAAATGAAAACAAGCATTGCATTTCAACTACAAAAATATATTAGTGTTCAAGTGTACATGTGTGCATCACTTGTGTAGGGTATTCCTTTTCCACTTTCACATTATCCAAGAATGTGTGCAGTATAGTTCATATTTTTTGTGATTAGTTTATCTTGAAAAAGGAAAGGTAAATTATTTCCCATGGAAAAATAAGGTTTTCCCTTTTTACTACTGGAAATGGTACAAAAAAGTTCCATTTCTACCCAAAACTCCTATGAAACAAGAACCAAATAAAGGCCTTGTCCTCAATGGACATCATTTGGCTTTGAAAATGGCCATTGCACCGTGTTGTTTCTTATATTACAGCACGATAGTTTCTTAGGTCATTTCTTGTTTCTTGAGATGAAAAACAACCAAAAAAATCGTGAAGATCCTTTTAAGAAATAAATGAACATTTCTCAATCATATCTCAACTATTTTTTATTTTATTCAGTGGTTGCTTACTTTGAGAGAAATTTGACACTTTTATAAGGAATATAACATAAAAACACAAAATGGGAAGGAATTGATGATGTAGATGACCTTTAGTTGTTGTAAATTAAGAATTGATAATACACGATGCATGATCTGTACTACAAACTAGATTCCTTCCTGGAGTTAGGAAACAGAGTATTGAATCAAAGTTGTAGTTTCTAACTTCTTGTGTTGGTTCATCAATCTTGAAATTCAGACATTGCATGTCTTCATTGCTTCATGTTTGAATAATTTGCATCATATCGTACAATAGGAAATTAGGAATTATGATTATTATTACTTTATGGATCTGTTAAATTACTTTTAAGTTTGCATGGTTTAGTGTGAAATTATTCTTAGTGTGCCCACTAGGCTCGGGTGAAGGAATGCCAGAATGTTTGAGAACCTAGTTTTAAATGGTATTGTTCTTATACCCAAAAAACCTCAACATCACTTCTTATTAGTTCTTAACAATAGTGTTGTAAACAATTTGAAATTGATATATGAAATCTCGCACTTCTCGAAGATAAAGTCCTAAATCTTAAGTGTGATGCCATGTGTAATTCAATAACCCCATTGTCACCTCACCAACCTCTTTCACCCGGGCTAGCTCTCCTCCAACTCAAGGGGTTCTCCTAGTAGATGTTAGGGATCTAATGGCTAACCAAACCAAGTCAAGAGCCCCTAACTCTCATGTTTACTACTGTCAATCAAAATATTGAAACGATAGGGTTAAAGACATGCATCTGAAGATAAAATTGCGAGAGATATTTTAAGGTAATTTCAAGGGAAAGTCTATATAATCAAGGAATTATAACATGATTTCAAACATTAAATATCAAAAAAATCGTTTAAATGATATTGAAAGGAAAAAGGTGATGGAAGATGGAAAGTGCCTTACTCTAATTGATGTAGTTATGACCATTGCATTTGCATAGGAAAAGTCTCTATTATGAGGTAGAAAAAGGATTTTTTTTTTTTGTGTGGAAAGGACCCAACACTTCGAACAAGAAGTTAATATGATATTATAGAGGAAATGAATGTCATGTACCAGCCTAGATCCATCTTAACTCGGGATCTACTCCAAAGCCTTAGAGAGTCAAATCTCTCGGAGGTGTAGATCTTTTGAGTGAAAAATTGAGGAAGGTTTGCACCTCGAGAAGATTTGATCCCTCTCGACACTTGATAGATGCGGAGTTAACATGGATCTGAGAAATTTGGTTTTGATCGTGTCTTTACGAGGAAAAGATCCTCCGAAGATATGATTAATTTTATCAAATAATATGTAAATATATTAAAGCTACTAATATACTCATTTTAAATATGCTAAATATTTATTAGATTAACTTAGTCAATTTAATTTTAAATTTTATTAGTTACCTCAATTTGTTGAAATGATAAATATTGTTAATAACTATAATGATGAAAAATGATGAAATATTTTTTGAATGCAAAGTGACAATAATAGTGTTGAATGATAAAATGTGAGTAATAAGAATGTACTCATGTTTATAAATAGTCTCATTATCTCCGAACAATTTTCTTCTACTATTCTTATTGCCACCCTTGTTAGTTTTGTTATCTTTTCATATTGATTATATGAAAAAGAAAGTTTAAATAGTAAACTATTTAAATTTATAGCTCAAGTTGTTGTAGTAAACATGATACCTTGTCTCACTTGCTCTCCAATATTAATAGGTTAAATTACTATAACACAAAAATCAATGTACATTGTCAATAACTTTTTGTTCTTACCTCCAAATCAATGCATATTGTTAATCCAATCACTTTAAGATTAATGTCTTAGTCATATATCCAATTACATCAAATCATAAATCAACATATACATTAGGCTCGATTGCATTTAATGCAAGAAATCAAATAAGATTAGAAAATAACTTCTACATTGGAAATAAATGCACACAATGAAAGCAATCAAATAAGATTAGAGCAACATCTACATTGAAATCAATTCATTTTCTCAAAAATAAAATATGATTAAATCGTCATCTACACTAAAATCAATGCATTTAGTGCAAACAATCAAGGGATTAGAAATAATATACATTGAAATCAATGCATCTAGTCATAGAAATCAAATATGATTATAAATCGATGTCTAAATTGAAATCAACACATCGATTGCAGCAATCAAATAGTATTAGAAATCACCACCTACCATGAAATCAATGTATATAGTGCAAATAATCAAATATCATTGAAATAATTATCTACACTAAAATCGATGCATCTAGTGCAAATAATCAAATAAGATTATAAATCACCATCTCCACTTAAATATTCTTCCCACTCTCCATCCCCAGTGCAAGAAATATTCTTCCCTCTCCACCCTCCATCCATATCTATATCCCCCTCCATCTTCATTTTCTTCTCTCTATCTACCCAAGTAAATACACACGCTCTCACACTCCATATATATCATTCTCTTTGTTAATCATCCCCTCTCCCCATCTCTCTTTTCTTCCCTCTCTTCACCTCTCATCTATATCTCTATCTTACCCTTCTTTCCCTCTCCCCCGCTAATATCTCTCTTTCCTCCTTTTGTCCTCTCTCCCTCTCTCTCCATCTTCCTTACCACTCACTCTCTCTCTCTAGAAACCAACATCTACACTGAAATCAATGCATTTAGTTCAAACAATCAAATAGGATTAGAAATCATTTATATTGAAATCAATTCATCTACTGAAAGTAATCAAATATATTTATAAATCGACATCTAAATTGAAATCAACACATTCAGTGCAAGAAATAAAATTGTATTAGAAATCACCACCTACACTGAAATCAATGCATCTAGTGCAAGTAATCAAATATAATTAGAAATAAATATCTACACTAAAATCAATGCATCTAGTGCAAATAATCAAATAGGATTAGAAATCACCATCTCCACTTATATCAATCCATCCCGGTCTTGAGAAATAATCTGCTCCCTCTCTCACCCTCCATTCATGTCTCTATATCCCCCTCCATATATTCTTTTCTGTCTCTTTATCTCACCCCCCTAAACACACATGCTCTCGCACTCCATATATATAAATCTCTTTTTCAATCACTCCCTCTCCCCATCTCTCTCTTCTTCCCTCTCTTCACCTTTCATCTATACCTCTATCTTCCCTTTCTCTCCCTCTCCCCTGCTACTATCTCTCTTTCCTCCTTTTGTCCTCTCTCCCTCTCTATCCATCTTCCTTATCACTCACTCTCTCTCTCTCTAGAAACCAACATCTACACTGAAATCAATGCATTTACTCAAAGAAATCAAATAGGATTATAAATAACCATCTATACTCAAATCAATGCATTTAGTGCAAACGATCAAATAGAATCATAAATCATCTAAATTGAAATAAATTCATCTAGTGCAAGTAATCAAATATAATTATAAATCGACATCTAAATTGAAATAAAAATATTCACTAAGCAATCAAATTTTATTAGAAATCACCACCTACACTGAAATGAATGCATCTAGTGCAAGTAATAAAATATCATTAGAAATAAATATCTACAATTAAATCAATGCATATAGTGCAAATAATCAAATAGGATTATAAATCAACATCTCCACTTACATCAATCCATCTAGTGTGAGAAATGTTCTTCCCTCTCTCCACCCTCCATCCATATCTATATCCCCCTCCATCTCTTCTTTTCTAACTCTCTATCCCACCCCCCTAAAGACACACACTCTCGCAATCCATATATATCAATCTCTTTGTCAATCCCCTCCTCTCCCCATCTCTCTCTTCTTCCCTCTCTTCACCTTCCGTCTATATCTCTATCTTCCCCCTCTCTCCCTCTCTCTCTATCTTCCTTATCACTCACTCTCTCTCTCTCTCTCCACCTTTCTCTCTCTATTTATTTCTTCTTACCTCTCTCCTCCTCCCCCACCAAGTCCATCTCTGTTTCCCTCCCTCTCTCCACTCTCTCACATCCTCTCTCTTCCTTCCTCTCTTTCCCTTTCTCTCCCATCTCTCTCTCCCTCTCGCTCTCTCTTTACCCACCAACTATGTTACTATATCCCTCCCTCTCTCCTTATATCTCCTTCTCCCCCCTATCTCCATCCCTCCTTATTTGTCTCTTTATCTCAGGCCCAAACATACATGCTCTCTCTCTGTCTCTACCTTGTCACTCCTTCTCTCTCTCCATTTCTCACTCTCTATATTTCTTATTTCCTACATCTCTCCCCCTCCAACTCCATCTCTCTTATCAATCCCTCTCTCCTCCTCTCTCTCAAGTCCTCTCTCTCGTCCTTCCTCTCTCTCTCTCTCTCCAATACTCTCTCTTCCCCCATCACTATCCTCCTCTCTCTCATCCTTCCTCTCTCTCCCTTTCTCTCCCACCTCTCTCTCTCTCTTTTCCCTCCAATCCTCTCTCTTCCCCCATATCTCTCTCTCTCTCTCTCTATAATCCTCTCTCTTCCCCCATCCCTTTCTCTCTCTCTCTTTCCACCCCTCTCTCTCTCCAACTACATTACTATATCCCTCCCTCTCTCCTTCTCACTTCTTCTCTCCCCCCTTCTTTCTATACATCTTACTTTGTCTATTTATCTCACCCCTAAACATACACACTCTCTCTCCATCTCTCCCTTATCACTCTCTTTCTCTATTTCTTCTTAGTTATGTAAACTAATGAACATAAATATCCTTAAATATAAAGAAGATTATGGAGTAAATATGAAAAGAGGTTTTATTTACTTACCATACCTCTAGTTTATTTATATTTTTATTTATTTATCATACCCATTTTCTTTACTATGGTATTTGGCCCATGGGCTTGTTATATAATTAGATTTTTCTTTATAATCCTATTTGATGTATTGTTATTTATTTACCTTACCTCTTTATGCCTCTTTTATATTTATTTATTTACCATACCTCTTTATATCTATTTTATATTTATTTATTTATTTATCATACTTGTTTATACCTCTTTTATATTTATTTATTTACCCATAGTATTTGGCCCATGGTATCAATATTAATTTGTCCCATGGTATTCGTCCCATAGGCTTCATCTAAATAAAACCTCTTTTTAAAGTTTTTTTAAATATAAAAAGGTTTATGGAATAAATATAAAAAGAATTTGTATTTATTTACCATACATCTAGTTTATATATTTTTTTATTTATTTACCATAGCTCTAGAGTAAGTATAAATTCATTTTACAAATATTCAATTAAAAAAAATATTAAAAGATTTTGGATTTTGATTGTTTGTGTTGAATTAACTCTTTTCCTTTGATTTAGGAAATGGTATTGACTTTAGTAAAGAGTAAATATGTTTAAAATTTTACTTAATTTGGAAATTCAATGTGGTAACTTTTTTTTGTTAAAGGTAAATTTATGATCCATTCAAATTCACGTATATAAATTACTATCCATTCAAATTATATAAATAATACATAATTGTATTAGAAATTGATATATGTTCTAGCAAAATGCAATTTTTTTTATTTTTTATTTTTTTTAATTTAAAACATAAGCCGACATTTTGTATGAGGACGTGACCCACCTGACATCGGGGTCATACTGGGCTGTAGATGCGCCTCTCGGCTCAATCACTAAATATACAGAAAAATGAAATCTATCCAGCATGGAGACTAGAACCAAAGAAACAGTATGTACTAATCACTAAATACAAAAAAAAATATGGATGACTTCTCATCATGATAAGCATCTATCATCCAAGAATTATTCATTTATGTCATGTATTGGAGGTTTACCCCTCGGAGTGGCTAATTTCTAAGGCATTGATCTCTCTTTTATTCTATTTTTGGAGCTGGTTTCATAACATTTGGTATCAGAGCTTTGGATTCTAGGGTTTTGCTGCTCCAAACAGGTCATCGTGGAATTTTCGCGATAACTTTTTTTTACGTAGGTTCAGAACCTGAAATTTGTACAGCGCGAAGCCGAAATCTTGAGGAACCTCTTGTAAAAATTTCAGATCTTGGTTCACAATATTTTCGGAGATATGGTATGGGGAAGTTAGGGTTTTTTCAGGCTCCCAAATTTCAACTAAAATAGGTCATCATGAAATTTTCGCTATAACTTTTAGTATACGAAGTTTCAGAAGTTATAAATTTTACAGTGCGAATAAGACATCCTGCGGAACCTCCTGTAAAAATTCCAGATCTTGGTTCGCAACATTTTTGGAGATATGATATATGGAAGTTAGGATTGTTTGAGGCTCCCGAATTTCATCTCAAAGAGGTGACCGTGGGAAAAACGTCATAACTCTCTCTCTGAGCATCGGATTGAGATTCTATAAAAAGTGGTCGCAAGTAAACAAACTCTAGTTTTTGGTATATCAATTTCAGAGCCAAAGGAGGAAACAGTGACACGTGGCAAGTCGTACAAGTTTGATCTACTGAACCAGTCCATAATTAGGCCATTGTGGGAGATTGGGCATAGTTTTGCCTTGAAGAATCCAAATCGGGTCAGATCTGTGGCATTCAAAAGAAGATTCAGAGGGCTACTTCAAGGCTGAATTTGAGATATTGAAGATCCGAAATCACATTGATAATTTAGTTTCAATATCGAGCTTCTCAAAAGTAAGAAAAAGGTGTGTATTTTTTTCAAATTACATAAGTCTCGTTTGAAAAAAAATTGGTTTGAATTTATTCTAAGGGCATAATGAAGAATAGATATTAGTATTGGGTTCTAAAATGCCCCCTAAAAAGAATTCAACACCCATTAAGCATTCAGAAGGCTCTACTATGACTCATGAAGATGAAGAAACACAACATGAAATATCAAAATTACAAGAGCAAGTGCACCAAATTTCGCTATCGCAAAGAGAAACAAAAAATGAAATGGAAGTTTTGAAGAAAGGCATGGAAAATAAGATGGATAGTTTGAAGAAAGGCATGGAAGCTAAGATGAATGGTCTGGAAGCTAAGATGGATGGCATGGAAGTGGGCATGGAAGCTAAGATCGATGAAAAAATGAAAGATAACATGGAAAACATGAAGAATGATCTAAAAGTAGACATCGAAGGTTTGGAAAAGTTGATACAAGAAATGTTTCCTAATGGCGAAGAGATACTAGTAGAGGAAACTCATGATGAGAATAAAATAAATGTTAATCGTGATTTCATAAACTCTAATGGTGGATGGAAGAACCACCATATTCCAAAGATGGATATGAGGAAGTTTGATGGCAAGGATCCCGTAACATGGATACTACAGATGGAGCAATATTTTGATCTCAATAATGTGCAAAACACACAAAAGGTACACATTGCAACTTTACATTTAGAACAAAATACATTTGTATGGCATCGATGGCTTTGCTCTCGTAAAAAAACTATCACTTGGTCAATTTTTACGGAGGAAATGATAGCACATTATGAGGATACAAAAAGCAACACCTTCTTTAGCCAATTGATAAATCTCAAACAAAAGGATTCAGTGGCAGAGCACGTTGAGGATTTCCAAAAATTGAATATAAGGGTAATTGATATTTCAGAGGAACACACGATTGATGTCTTCATAGGCACTTTATAGGATAACATCCAATATGAAGTTCGTGTTTGGGAACCTGATTCATTGGAAAAGGCATTCAGGTTGGCAACAGGGAAAATTTTAGGAGCTAATATTTGCAAGTCGGCTAATTTTCCATGTTTTTTCTAAAAAAAGGATTCGTTAATTTCCATTTTTTCTAAAAAATTATTCGCCCAAATTTTATAGTATAATTTTTTTTACCTTAAAAATCACCAAAATTTTATATAGAGACTATATAAAATTATTATAATTTGAATACTTTTACAAAAGCATTGCCAAACATTTTACAAATTTTATTTTTATTTTTATTTTTTATTTATTTATTTTTTTTATTTATTTATTATTATTATTATTATTATTATTATTTTCTTTTCTGAATTGGACTAATTCTATTAAGCAAAAATATGGTATATGATGAGAATACAATCAAGAGTAACAAGAAACCGGCCAATCGGAAATGATAAACTATCAACCTTGGTCCCGGAGAGAGAAAATGAAACAAGCAAGGAGCTACAACATGTGACTAGAGAGCTGGAAATAACCGACTTCTACCCAACATGGGCAGAAGCCTCCACACGAAGTTTTATCCCTTTCTTTTTGTTGACTTTAACCCATCCATCTTGGTGTGTATGAGCTAGAACAATTTGAAGACTGGAGTTCTCCAAATGGGGGGTCTCCTTATCTGAATCGGAAGAGGAGGACTCATGAATGTGTTTCTAAGTAATTGTAGTATAAGGAGGGTGCTCAGGAGCGGCAGTGGACAATTCCTTCGTCTGAAGAGCATGATCCAATTCTACATCACTCCCTTCATCTTCTGAATTCGAGGATTCAAAGTCAACAGCTGGCGGCGGGGTACAAGGAGTCCATCTTTTGGATTTGGACTTTGCAATGTTTTCCTTTTTCTTTTTTGCAGGGAATGTGGGGCAAGAATTCTGCAGATGCCCTTTTTGGTGACAATGGCGGCAACAGAAGGCAGTATTCTCGTAATCTAAGATCTGAATCCAAACAAAGTCGTTTACCTTGATGATGATTTGTTCAGGCAGTCCATTGATTATGTCTAATTCCACACATATTCTGGCATATGTGTATAAACCTTGAATTTCCCTCCCATAATCTATCGTTAAAAAGCGGCCCAAGGCATTGCCTATTCCTCTATAGACTGCAACATGCCATAGATGGGCTGGTAAGTTGGGAAGCCTGACCCATAAAAGTGTCCTGGTGATGACTGTTGTAGCTGGGTCGAAATCTGGGAACCGTGGGGTTAAGAAGAGCTTTGTTGTTCCCAAAAACCAAGGACCTTCCTCTAAGGCTTGTTGATAATCCTTAGAGTGATCGAACAGTACTATGAAAAATCCTTTTGAACATAATTTGACCTTGCAATTATGTGTCCAGTTAGTGTAAATCCATCCATAGAGTTCCTTTGTACGCGAGCAAAGTCCATTAAATCTGCATATGATGGCTTTTTCTGCAAATTTTTGAAGATATTCTGCGAGATCTGGATGGGAGATCTCAACGGAGGGAACATCCTCCAATTTGTCAACCAAAAAAGGTTGGGGCTTGGGGGCTTCAGGGGGTTTGGGGTTCTGAGAATGTATAGCATCTTTGTATGAGAAAGTAGGAGCAGAAGATGACTGTCCAGTTGTGCCTCCTCTCAAACGAAGGTTTAACACAATAGAATAATTTCTGTTAATGTTGTAAACAGGGAGGGGAAGAAGGTCCTCAAGTTGTTTACCTTGGTAAAGAAGTCTCTGGAGGACCGAAGGTATCCCTATCTGGCGTTCCAGATTTAGCTTGAGATTCTACACCAAGTTCGAAGAACAAACCCATTGCAAAATGGTTTTTCCTGAGAGTTGCAAGATCTGGATCTGAAATGAGGCAGGGTAATTTCTAAGATCTGGATCTTCGCGGCTGCTGAGGTTTTGTATGAGACGAGGAGCCGCCTCCAATTTTGCTTCAGCATTGGCGCAGCGAAGGAGCCCATCCTTAGCTTGTTTCCCATTTTCCTTCGCGAAGCAGTGCGTGACCATGAGAGCTGGTGCTAGGTTGAAAGGGGTCGATGCGCAGCTTAACATATGAGCTCGATGTGCCGAAGGGCCAAGCAGAGGCCAGTCAATGGTGGTAGAATGAGAGTCGGTTGCTGGAAAACTGGTGTGCTCACCATTGAAAATCTTTTCCATCGGCCTTCCTCTGGCAGAGCTGCACGTCCAGGTATTACCAACCCTTCTCCATTCATGCGCATGGCTGCAGCTGGAGGGATCCCCAGCCTTGCCGATGAACTCCAAGATTTGATCATCTTCATTGCTAGGGAAGGGCACTGCTTCGCCCTTGCTATTGTGATCTCTATCTACTGGAGTCTAAAAAGCTGTGGGCTCTGCTCTCTGGCCATGGCAGCGGCCAGACTTGGGAGCCCTAACACAGGCGGCGGTGGAAGCGAAGCTCATTTTTTCTTCTCCTTTTACAAATTGCATATTATGTACTAATGAGATTTTCCAAGGTTTCTAAACTTTAAAATAAATTTCCATCCTTAAAATTTTCCCTAGTTGGAAAGAAAATTTGAATGTAAAATTATGGCAACAAGAAAGCCTACCACTCACATATATAAAGATGGAAGTGTTGATACTCCTAGGCTTCCACAACCTACAAGGTTGACACCACAAAAATTGGAAGAAAAAAGAGCAAAAGGGCTTTGCTATAGTTGTGATAGCAAGTACACTAAAGGTCATAAGTGTGCTGAGAAGAAATTATTTTACATAGATTGTGAGGAGGAAGAAGAAAATGAACAAGAATCTTCAAAAGAAGAGGATATACACTAGGAACCAACCCTAGAAGAGGAAGAAATGAGTCCGACCATATCATGTAATGCATTGGCAGGAATTACCACTCCTCAAACTCTCAAGATAGAAGGACATACCAAGAAGAAAAAATTAATAGTGTTGATTGATTCAGGTAGTACCCATAATTTTATTCATTGTAAGGTAGCCAAGGAATCGAATTTTTTCCTATAGCTAGCACCAAAATGTCAAGTGATGGTTGCAAATGAAGGAACTATAAATTTCTCTGGAAAATGCCATAATATCAAGCTAACCATGGAGGAATATGTATTGAATAGTCCAATGCTTTCCATTCCAATGGGAGGTATTGATGTTGCACTAGAAGTACAATGGTTACAATCTTTGGGGATGGTAGCTTTTAATTTGCAAGAACTTTTCTTGAAATTCTTCTCAAAAGGAAAGGAAGTCGAATTATGAGGTATCGCAGGGAAGCTGGGAAAGATAATAAGCTCTAATGTCAGCTTCTGAAGAAAGAACAAAGAGGCGTAATTGCACAATTATGCTCACTAGAAGTTCCAACATCAAAATCATCTATTTCTGCAGATCTCCAAAAATTATTGGACAATCATTCCAAGGTGTTTGAATCTCCCAAAGGACTCCCACCTATTCGTTATCATGATCATGCTATTCATTTGATTCCAGGAAGTGTTCCTCCAAACATGAGGCCTTATAGATATCCTTATGTCCAAAAGAGCAAAATTGATTGTATGATTGCAAAAATGTTAGAGGCTGGTATAATTCAACCTAGGCAAAGTTCTTTCTCTGCTCCAATAGTATTGGTGCACAAGAAGGATGGATCATGGCGCATGTGTCCGAATTATAGGGAGCTCATTAAGCTCACCATTAAAGATAAATTTCCCATTCCCGTGATTGATGAATTATTGGATGAATTACATGGAGCAATTTATTTTACCAAGTTGGATCTTTGTTCAAGATATCATCAAATTAGAATGAAGACTGAAGATATTCCGAAAACAACTTTTCAAACTCATGAGGGTCATTATGAATTTTTGGTCATGCCTTTTGGCCTTACTAGTGCACCTTCTACATTTCAAGGGTTGATGAATTCCATTTTCAAACCCTTCCTTAGAAAATTTGTGCTAGTATTTTTTGATGATATACTAATCTACAATAGGTCTTGAAAGGATCATGTTCAACATGTTGACAGGGTGCTCAAACTATTGCAGGAGAAACAATTATATGCAAAAACATCCAAATTTTTCTTTGGAGTACAAAAGCTGGAATATCTGGGTCATATTTTATCTCACGAGGGTGTTAAGGTAGACCCTAACAAAATTAAAGCCATTAAGGAATGGAAATTCCCCACAACCATAAAGAATTTGTGAGGATTTCTTAGGTTAACACGGTATTATCACAAGTTTGTTAAGAATTATGGGAGAATAGCAGCACCTCTAACAACATTATTTAAGAAAGATGCATTTTCATGGACTCTTGAAGAAAGTAAGGCCTTTGAACATCTTAAAGAGGCAATGTGCCTAGCACTGGTCTTAGCTATGCCTGACTTCACAAAAACCTTTATTGTATAATGTGATGCCTCAGGAAATGGAATTGGTGATGCTTTAATGCAAGAAGGAAGACCCATTGCTTTTGAAAGTCATCCAATCACAGGAAAGTATTTACAGAAAGCTATTTAAGAGAAGGAAATGTTAGCAATACTACATGCACTAAAGAAATGGCGACCTTACCTAATGGGAAGACACTTCAAAGTAAAAATTGATCATGATAGTCTTAAACACTTTTTGGAACAAAGACTATCTTCAGAAGAGCATCAAAAATGGGTCACAAAGATGTTGGGTTATGACTTTGAAATAATCTACAAAAAAGGGAAGCTAAATGTTGTTCCAGATGCACTCTCAAGAAAGAATGAAGAGGTGGAAGCATTGCTTTGTGTCATTTCTATTATCCAACTAGATTGGATAGCCGAAGCAAGGGATGAATGGAAGAAGGACGAAGAAGTGTGGACACTCATTCAAAAATTGCAGCAAGATCCTAGTACATCTGATACATTTAGTTGGAAAAATGATTCCTCATGGTACAAAGTTCGCTTAATCTTTGTAAGAATTCCCAAATAAAACAAAAGATTCTTTTGGAATGGATTTTAAAAAACTTACCACAGGGTGAAGAAAGAATTTTTTGGGATGGCCTTAAATCTGATATTCCAAAGTTTGTGGCGTAATGTTTGGTTTTCCGAAAAAATAAAGTTGAGACAATTATGACCTCGGGTCTTCTACAACCTTTATCCATTCCAAGTCAATGTTGGGAGGAGATTTTAATGGATTTTATCACAGGTTTACCTAAGTCCAAAGGAAAGAGTGTAATCATGGTGGTAGTTGATAGACTTACCAAGTATGCACACTTTTGTGCATTATCTCATCCATTTAAAGCAAGTACAATTGCTACTACATTTATGGACACAATTAAAAAGCTACATGGAAACCCAAAGGTTATTGTGAGTGACAGAGATTCCATTTTTACTGGAAATTTTTGGATGGAGTTATTTTCTTGTTTGGGTACTCAATTAGCTCATAGCTCATCTTATCATCCTCAATCCAATAGTCAAACTGAGATAGTGAATAAATGTTTGGAAGGATATCTTCATTGTTCTTTATCTAATAAACAAACACAATGGGTCAAGTTGTTACCTCTCACTGAATGGTGGTATAACACTTCCTTCCATACTGCAGCAAAAATGACCCCATTTATAGCACTTTATGGATATCATCCACCGTCCATCACATCATCTTTAAGAGAAAATTCTAAGGTTCAAGCAGTGGAAGATCACATTGAGCATTAACAAGAAGTTCTCCAACTCTTAAAGGATAACCTAAATATGGCACAAAATCGAATGAAACAACAGGCAGATCAACATCGCAGCAAGAGAAGTTTTGATGTAGGAGATTGGGTAATTTTACGGCTGCAACCATACAAACAAATGTCCCTCAATCAAGCTAAGAAGGATAATAAATTATCACCAAAGTACTATGGTCCTTACAAGGTGTTGGAAAAGATTGGTACTATGGCATACAAATTAGAGCTTCTTGCTTCTTCGCAAGTGCATCTAGTTTTCCATGTTTCATGCTTAAAGAAGGTTATAGGTGAAAATATTCCAGTTCAAACAATATTGCCAAAATTTGATGATGAAGGAAAAATCAAATTGGAACCTGAAGTGGTCACGGAAACAAGAACTCGACAACTACGAAATCGATCAATTTCAGAGTATCTCATCAAGTGGAAGAACTTACCCACTGAAGATTCTACATGGGAGGATGAGAATATTATACAGAAGCACACAGAGTTGCTCAAGCGTTGAGGACAACACTTTTTTGAAGGAGAGGGGCATGTTAGGTCCCTATATTACTAGTTTAGTCCCTTATTGTTATTAGTGTAGCCCTCTTATTGTTATTGTTGTACCCCTGTAACCTCAATATTGTTATTATTGTGCCCTTTCATTTTTATTGTTAGGTCGGCTAGGATTATATTGTGGGCCCATTGACTCCTATATATAGAAGGAGGTTTTGGTCATTTGTATTATCCAATAATTGTTCATTTATGTAATGTATTGGAGGTTTCCCCCTTGAAGTGGCTAATTTCTAAGGCGTTGATCTCTGTTTTCATCTATTTTTGGAGTTGCTTTCATAATAGATTCTACAAAAAGCTCCTAACAATAAGTAGATTTTGCAAGCTAACATGTCAAAAGCTTACAATATAAGAGCGAAACTATAAGTTTTCCAAAAAATCCTAATGTTTGTGCTAGACTTAATTTTGTCACATTCAAACAAATGGCCTTGAACCCGAAGATAGCATCATCCATTTACACTTTGCAATCATCCCCTACAAATCCAAAAGCATTCTCTTTTACAAAAGTTACAAGAATCTTGGATTACATTGGCTTAAAACCCTAATTTATGAGATCATCGCACTTGCCCTTAAGAAAAACTGCGATGGCGCAATTTGCAAACATGAAACTCGCATTGGTCATTGCAAGTTGCCTTTACAAAAAGTGTGATGGCACCTCAAAATGAGTAAAAATAAAAGATTAAATTCAAAGTTTTTCTCTCTAGAAGTTGTGGGAGTGGATTTAACCATTTATTGTTAGATATGATCTCAAATTCCTACTATTGAGGTCTTATCTCTTATCTCCTAGAACTTACCTCCTTCTAAAATGGATCCAATCCCTAGTATGGTAAATCCAAAACTACCTCATTTTCCCTATAAATGCATCACCTGCCATAGAGTCTCGGTTGGATTTTGGAGACTTTGATTATGTCTTTATGCTGCTCATTTTTATATAGAGGTCCTTAATCCATCCATGTGCTTTAGATGTGATTGAAGGCTTACCATTGTGGCAAAGGAAGGACAATATAGAAGGGAGAGATTCACAAGGTCAAGGCCTACAAGGGTTTTACTCTTTTCCTGCCATTATTAATACAAAAGTGCATTGTTTCTCTTATATATTATGTTTTGATTATGCATTTGTAGAACATGAATCCTTGACTTCTTGTTTAGAGTTGTTGGTATATGTTATCTTGTATATTTTGTTATCTTATCTGTTTTGGATGTTTTGCAGGTTCCACTTTTACAAATTGGAGTTCGAGCTGGAACTAACAAGTAAAGAGAAGAAGGAAGCTTGCATTGGATTCCAAGTAAGTTTATCGGGATGAACAGGTTGAAAACTATGGTAATATTGTCATATAGAAGAGAGAGACCAATTGAGATTTCCATGTGGGGACCACATATGCACCACTTAGTAGGTTGGTGAGGTGGCACTGATTAAATGATTAATCTTTGGATGGCCATATCTTTGGATCTAGGAGTCAGATTGCAGTAAAATTTATATTGTCAGAATTGTCTCAATGAGACAAAAGTGATGACATCATTCATTTTGAGTTTCTTGAGAGTAAGAAAAAGTGAAAAAGTTGGATGTCATTTCCATAACTATACCATGGATAGTAACTACCTCTTTCTACCCTCAATCATGGTTGGGGATAATATGGGATATATTACACCAATCGTCTAAATATGAAAATCCTAGTTATGTCTTCATCAACAACACTCAGGTCCTTACGTAGATCTGAGGTCAAGGTCGATTAGTTGGGCTCCTTCCCAATACTTACTTTGCATTGAGGCCCGACTATGTGGGTCCCAACATTGAGTTGGGGTTCTTCACCTTGGTTGGGGGGTTGGTTGTTTGGGGCTATTACACTCCTCGAGACTTGAACACTTTCCAAGTCAGCCCGAACATACTCCTTATTTTCCCACTCTATTTTACCAAGCTTATTCAACTCTCCGTCGTGAAAATTTCGTGACCCTGGCTGTGTTCCTCCCTTTTTTGTTCTAAACACCAACATTCTCACCCCCTTTTACGCTATTTCTCTACAAATCTCTACGCACTTTGGCTCATCCCTCATCCTCTTTAGCAATATAAGGCAACCACGATAAAACCCGATAATACAAAGGGTTCACATGAACAAAAAAAAACAACAAAATGTGAATAAAAACACACACTAAATGTATTTAAAACAGAAATAATTATATATGTGGCCTCTCATGCCTAATGATCTCTTGGCTTGGTTCTTTCTACATATTGGGTCGTTGTCCTAACACACTCACAGGTAGCCCTTTTAAACAAAAAAAAACCCTAACAGAATGAGGAATCACATCCTCGCCAACTAACACCTTCTAGAGGCTCAAAATTATTCGTTTAAAATTACCAAGTGAGAGGAAATCATGTCCTCATTTAGAGAATGACACGCTTCCCTTCTGGAAGCCTTTGGGAATTAGATTTGATTTGGAGTGGGGTTTATGCCACTACATCAAATATTTTCAATTTGGAAAATGTTATGGAGTATCTAGTTCTTAGATACTCTAGAATGTCATCGAATTTTCTTCTTGAATGCCACATAAATGTGAGCAATTTTTTGTTATGCTTTGCATGTAGCTTTTCCTTAACAACTCCAACCTCATCGATTTAACTATGAAAAGGTATTAAGACTCATCCATGAGTTGTGTAATAATATTTTCACATCTTCCTTCTATAGGACTAAGGTGGATAGAGTTTTACAGAGCCTATCATTCAAACACAACATTAAACTTGAGGAAACTTTCCTTGCATGATCCTTACACAAAATACACGACACCAATTTTAATGCCAAACAAAATGCAAAAGGTTGATTATAGAGAAAAGGTGGAAGACTGATCCAAGAATTGAGTGTACAGGATACCCAATTCCTCAACCCAAAGCAAAAATGATTAATGTAAACCCAAAAACCATGAATTTGATTCAATATTTGTAGCTTTAATTAATATGTTTATTTCTAATTAAATGTTGCATCCTAGATTTGTTTTGTTGTTTTTTATCAAGTAATGATTAATAGTAAACATATACTACCTTTATAGAAAATAACTTGACACTATTAAATGATACTTTTGTAAATAATCAAAATCCAAAATCCAAAACTCTCATGAAACATTCTTATTGTGATTTTTTTACATCACAAAGCGAAATATTTTGAAGCAACCCAAAATGGTCTTGTAAGTTAGAATAATTTTCTCTTGAGATGCTATGAAAACAACATAATCATTTCATGTGATGCATATATGAACAATTACATCAATACATGCAAAAACTATATATTTTCCCACTTTGTATAGCAAAATCATGAAATTATGAAAGGCAATTAATGACATTTTATGTAATTTACTATATGCTTTTTCATCTTATATAGAAAAAACTTGAAATTGTGAACCAGGAATGGATGGCATTTTGTGTAAGGTACTTCAAACATATGATTTCTATAATCTTATGCAGTGTAAAGAGAGAACTTTCAAACCGTAGATTCAAGAAAGTGTGTAGATACATCTTCAAATATAAGAGATGTCTTATGATAGTTATACTAGTTTAGAAAAATGACATTTTCTTAGAGAATGAGCCAAGAAAACCTAATACAAGTTCAACTATTATAATAGTCATACTATCTCAAAGAGTAAATTTGGTAAAAATCACACCATGAAATGTGTGCATCTTGAGATTACTCTTATTTACAAAATATTTATCATGTAATCTTGAGATTTGATGGACATTATTAATATATTATATAAAATTATAAACCATTTAACTTTTACCTTGCTTTAAATTGAAATATAATACTTAATGAATGATGTATCCACAACATTTTTCTTTGAACATTATTATTGAATTTTATGTAGCTAAATCTTTTAAATAGTGCAATACAGTATAGGAAACATTAGAGGAGTCATGATATAGGGTGTCACATGGGAAACTAAATTACGTGTGATACATGGTGTGCCACATAGGAAATGAAATCGTGTGCCATATAGTGTGTATTGCACTTTAAAAAATCATTGTAACAAGTCGTCATGCCACATCAATTAGCACATGGCATGTCACATCAACTAAAGGTGCCATGTAAGCATGATGACATAGGAAAGTGCTGGTGTTTAAGAACTTGAAAAGGCCATATCTTCTTGTTTTGAGCTTGGACTTGAGTAAGAGTATAGTGATGCGAAGAATCTTTACAAGTAAAATTGACTTATAAACTCAAAATTAGTATTAAAATTGAATTTAAGAGAAGTGATTTAGTGGAAAATTGAGAAATTTTTATATACCCTACTATCCTAATAATGTTTAAAAGATCAAATATATGACTCTTATTCCTACATTCACTTTTTATTATTTATGTACCTATTGTTTATATATATATATAACCCATCTTTATGAATTGAACAAAATAATTATAATAAATACTTGATTTTATCAGTTGTATAACGCACTTCCATAAATCATTCAATAATCAAAACCCTATGCTCCACCCTTTTTTGAATTCCAACATTATTGCTAGATAGCTCATAACCGAACCCCATTATGCTCCTCCCTTTTGTGAGTTGCAACATCATTGGTCAGTAGCCTAGGAAGAAAGATGAGCTGCATAATGAAAGCAAATGAATCGTTTTTCTTTTAAATTAAAATATTTAAACGACTGCTTATAGATTATTGTAGTAAAAATGTGGGTTACTGCTTTCCAAATTACTATAGTTAAAACATGGTTTGCGGGCAGGGAGGTTTACCTTTGATTGTGTGATACGGATGACACGTCAATTGTTTGTCTAGACAAGTGGGTTAAGTGGTGTGACTTTAATACACTCAAATTTTGTGTCGAGTGGACTGTACTGCTTTGTGTATGCCGTGTGAAGATTGCTGACTTCCATGCCTGTATTATTTCTTTATCTACGCGGTGTGAACGGGGATTCGTATCTATATGATCTCTTTAATGAAGATGACGTGGACATTGTCATGATTGTTATCATATTTCACACCGGCACTCTTTCCCGTCATAGGCTTCCCTTCCAACGCAATACTCTTGTCAACAGAGCAGGCCCGCCGCCCCCACAGTCTGCCACTAGAAAAAATCAAGAAAGAGACAAACCCGTTCACAACCGGCGGCTGCTATGGAGAGGCGAGCCACGTCCTCTGTGTTGGTCACTTAACACAAAATTTGAACTGTGTTGAGTTCCCGGTATTAAATACTATTGCAGTTACTATTGCAGTTAACTTTATATGATTGTATATTGTAATCACTTTCATCCATATTTTTTCAATATGCAGTCATAGGAGGCTTCAAGAGGTTACATTGGGCTCTGCTAAGTTATGCAAAGCTATTTAATTGCAACTGAGAGAGAAGAAAAATTAGTTATAAAGGAGCCCTATGATGGATAGGTTTAATTGCAGGATTTCTCCCAGTTGGTGCTCTCGAACTGCTTATAGATGGGCGTTTCCCCAGGGATTTCAATTTAGAAATTCCGATTCACACAAATTGCTTATTGCTTATGGTAATGGATAAGATCCTTATTCTTGATCATACGGTGCCATCCTTAGATGCTTGCGATTGCAGGGTCAGCCACAGAAAAAATTAACTTTGTAATTTTGTATTTTATTTTCACATGATGAGCTTGCTTTGAAATTCAAATGATTGTAGTGGTGAGAGTGGGAGTGTAGCGAAAATACACTAGCATCAACATCAGCAGACCCCGGGTCGAAACTCATTAGCCCCAATGTCGAAGTAGCATGAAGAAACGCCATGGATCTATTACACTTTAGCACAGAAGACGACAACAAATACCTGTTTGGAAGCTTAAATCCTTTTCCATAAACTTAAGCCTCCAGCAGCCGTATCACATAATCTGTTGATTGAATGGTTTTATGTTGAGATCTATTGTTGAGCTTGGCTGGAATGGATTGGAAATCACAGTGGGACTCGAACCCACGATGGGCCTGTTGAATACGTTGAACTTAGTCTGAAATTGAAAGCTCATAAGAAAAAATAAAATTGGAAAATTGCTGAGTATGGATTGCATGTGTATATGTTAAACTTGTGAATTCCCAAAACCAAGTGCACAGATGTCGGATATGAACCCGTGGTGGAGCTATTGAAGTAGAAAATCACTCAAGGAGGTAAAGCCTGAAAATCGTTACACATTAGGAGACGCATGGACTGTTACTGGAACCCGGCTTGGACAAGGATGCGCCTTTTTGTGGCATAAACTAAAATCTGGATGATATGGACATCAACATAGCTGGAACCTGTGAGGGAAACTTGTTTGGTCCTGGTGGCTATATCCGTTACTTTCATGCTGGAACCCATATAAGATAGTGCATATGGTGGCAATGCGGTGCGGGTAGTTTCATGGCTGGAACCCTGGATGAACATTGTGGATGCTCATTGTGGTTATGATGGTGCAGTTCATCGGTTGATTTCGGTCTATTGCTGGAACCTGAAAGGGCATTTTGTCGCGGCTGGTGGTTGGTCCTGTTATTTTCTAACCTTTGGTCCTGTTTTAGGAGTCCGTTTTAAAAAATATATGGTCTGAGATGGCGGATAATGCTACTGAAACATGTCATGGTTTTCAAGGGCGGCCAAATTGACGATGATTTAGGGATCCAGTGATAATATTTACAGGATTGGTCGCATACAGATTCAAATTTTCTGGGGGGAGGTTTCCGGGAAGAGGCTCTGATCGGCGGGACCGGAAAGAATGACAGAAAGATGGTACAGGGTGGGTGGTGAATAATTGTATCTCAGAAATCAAGAGTACAACGATTAATCCTTTTCTGGACTGGGATCAAGTGAACCTCAAATCTTTTGATAGCATTTTATGGGCAAGTCTGATGTAAGTAGTACACAATGCCAGTCTATTGGATTCGGGCGGCGTGGTAGGGGACGAAAGCAGGATTGGGTAGGTGAAATGAGGTAAAATAATATACATGATCAGTGGGATTTTGGCTCAACGGCTAAATAAACATTGATAGCAACATCAAAGTGAGTCTACAGTCTATCAATTCAAGCAGGGTCGGACAAACTCACAAAATGACGGCACTCTGAACTGACAGAGGCTTTGAATTCACATTGGTTTTGGAGTCTTTCCAACAGGGGAGGTATGGGAGACGTTCTTCATTCAGGTGACAGGCAGCAAGGTGGCGAAGGGTCTATACTGCATGACTTTCAAACGGATGACACTATTATAAAGCAGGTATTTGCTGGAACATCAGAATCTGGAGATTTGTCCAAATATCGATCCAAAGGACACTATTATAGAAGGACTCGTCGTAGAAAAAAGAAGATCTTTAAGCCGAAGATGGAGATTAGAGAGGTGTCTCTAGATTACGACGATCTGTGCATTCGGGTAGTGAGCCTGCAGCGCAGGGCCATCGTCTGTAGATGGGTATTTCCGGACTGTGAGGATTTCGACTCAGTTGCATGGGTCTATAAGAAATGGAAACCTATAATCGGGTATTCTCCTATAGTAAGCAGACTCATAAACGGGTGGTTCAGTGTACACTTTATGAATGAGAAGGACGTTCATAAGATCACAGACTGTACATGGGTTCGGGGGAGATGTTTTCTTCAGATTATTCCCTGGTATATAGGTTTTAATCCGGTGTTGGAAGCCCCTCGAAGCAGACTAGTGTGGGTCAAACTCCCGGGATTGCCCTTGGAATTCTGGACTGTGAAGGCGTTGCGATCAATTGGGGATTCAATAGGGGAAACCAAATATATCGACCCCAGCATAGTCGGCTCTGCAGATAAGCGGATTGCGTGGATATTAGTCGAGATAAAGTATATGGCTGATCTTCCTGGAGATGTGGATCTGCTTTGGTGCAATAGAAGACACCGCCAGAGGATTGATTTCTGGGGCATTCCCTTCAGATGCCTGATATGCCATAATACAGGTCATCTTAGGGAAAATTGCCCGCACCGGCTTCGTATCTGCAATGCGGGTCTGGGGCAATCGGAGTTGGGCGTCGGCGTCAGGAGCAAAGGCGGCTCAGGCACATTCAAGGGCGTCAACAAAGGTATGTCTATCAGTGAACACCTTGATGATGAGCCTTACAATTTTGTAAATAGCAAAAACAGCTCTCCCATATCGGATTCTATGGTTCCTCCAAATATTGCCCGTCACCCGTCGGTTGAAAATAAGCTGTATAGGGTTCTTGAGCCACAATCTGAGAACACGTCCAAATCTGGTCTATCGCATTCTATTCATATCCCGGAAGAACTGGATGGTCCGGTGCCATGCCCTACCTTTCGACCAAATCATTCATTGTCTCCAATCAAGACTTCTTCTGCATATGATAAGACTGGGAACTCAATAGGTCCATTACAGCCCGGTGAATTAAGTTCCCCGGAGAATGGATCGCCACAGTACAAACAGTTTACAGATAGGGGGGAATCTTCATATTCGGGGCTCTTAATTGATGATTCTATGAACTATGGGGTTAATAACACTTGTATAGAAAAGCCGCATCACAATACAAGCCCTATTAATCCATTCGACTCCCCGAGGAATACAATAGGGAGCGACATTGAGACGCTGATGAGGAATCCCAGTATGGACCTGGCAGCCTTAACGGTTTTCGATAAACCGATTCCTTCGCCAAAAAAAAATTCATCTGGTTTATCTACTGCTATATGCTCTCTAAAGAAGAAAGCAAAGGCTGTTTGCAGGGTGAATAAGGGCAAATTAAAATCGGTGGCTCTGTTTTCAAATGATGATGCTGGTCTGACAGAGGTTCCCATTTCTGGTTTCAATGATCGACAGGGTTCTCCCAGGGCGCTTAGAGCAAGCCACCCGCGGAGATCACACTCATGAATCACATTATCTCAATGAATTTGCGGGGCCTAGGCGATTCCCCCAAATATAATTGCCTAAAGGATTTTTTGAATTCCAGAAATCCAATTGTGTTTTTGGGACAGGAGACAATGTCCACTCGTAGGAAAGCTATAAATATGTTTTTGAACATCAGGAGGGGTTGGCAGGCGGTGGCGGTGGATTCTAATGGTAGGTCGGGGGGTCTGATTGCAATATGGAATCCAGACATGGTAAAATTCAGGGCTTTCGGCTTTTTCGGGGGCATCCTGCTATCGGGAAGGATCAGAGGATTAACAGGTGATTTTAACCTTATGAACGTTTATGCTCCATATGCTAACAGGGTTGCATTTTGGAATAGAATGCAGGGGTCAGGTATTTTGGCTCTGCCTAACCTCATAATGATGGGAGATTTTAACGCCACCCTAAATGCAGAAGAGATTTGGGGCAATGCAACACGGTTGGACCCTCTGGCAGGTTTTTTAAATGACATTTTTTTCTCAGAAGGGTTAAAAGACATTAGGCCTCGTCCAATGGCGCCGACATGGACAAATAAACGGGGGGGAGACAGCTATATTGGTAAGAGACTAGATAGGGTGATGGTAAAGGAATCTGTTGTGGATGTTATACAGGAACCTACTTCGATGATCTGGGTTAATGATATTTCTGACCATATGCCTATATCCTTTACATGGTCAAAACACGAAGTAGTGATGGGTCGGCCTTTTAAGTTCAATAGGATTTGGCTCCAAGATCCGCAATACTCGGATATGGTGAAGGCGCTGTGGAATGCTGAATATGAAAGGCCGTTCAGTGATGAGTGGGATTTTTTCCAATATAGACTCCAAAGGATCAAACGAGCCTCGAAGATATGGGAGCGTCAAAAGAAACGAGACCTGAGAAAGGAATACAGGGTAATTCAGAGGGAGATCGAAATTATTATATCATCCTTTAATAATACATATCCTGACGATTGTATACTGCAAGAATTAATTAGGCTTGGCGAGAGAAAGCGGGAAATCCTCAAGATTGAAGAGGTTTCCTGGAAACTTAAAAGCCGAATTCAGTGGCTGGCGGAGGGGGATTTAAACACTAAGTATTTTCACAAACTGGCGAATGGGCGGAAGAACAGGAACTCAATTTGGTGCATTCAGCGGGAGGATGGCACAATGGCTTATAAGTTACAGGAAATTCAAAAGGCAGCAGTTGAATACTTCTCAAAGTTCTACTCGAGACAGGCAGGCATTGATTCTGGGGCTCAGGAATGTTTTCTACAGCATGTTAATAGATTTATGAGTGCAGAGGCTATTGCAATATTAGAATCTGCTATTACTGAGAAAGAAGTTTTAAAGACTCTAAAAGCTTTCTCTCCGGATAAATCTCCGGGGCCGGACGGGTGGCCCGGGGAATTTTTCATATACTTCTTTGATACGTTGGGGAAGGAGTTGACCCAAATAATTGACCAGATCAGATCCACGGGTATTATGCCGGCAAGCCTGAATTCAACCTTTCTAGCACTGATACCTAAAGTAAACGATCCTCAGACATTTTCGGATTTCAGGCCGATCTCTCTGTGTAACGTGATTTATAAGATAAGTTCGAAGATCATAGCTGAGCGCCTCAAAGGAATTTTGTCAGACTTCATATCCAAAGAGCAATATGGATTTCTGAAGGGGCGGTCTATACATGAGGCAGTGGCCGTCGCACAAGAAGTGGTACATTCTATTCATACAGAGAAACAGAAGGCTATATTGTTAAAAGTGGACTTATATAAGCCCTATGATTCAATCGATTGGTCATATATAAGGCTTGTGCTCCTGAAAATTGGGCTCCCGTTGAGATGTATAAGATGGGTAATGGCATGTATTTCCACAGTTAGTTTTGCAGTTCTCACAAATGGTATTCCAACAACCTTTTTTAAAGCTGAGCGCGGATTGAGACAGGGTTGTCCGCTCTCGCCTCTGATATTCATACTAGTAATGGATAGTTTCAGTGGAATTTTACACAGTGCGGAGAGGCGGGGGTGTATTAAAGGCTTCTCATTCTCAAATGAAGTTTCTGTTTCACACTCGCTATTTGTAGACGATCTGCTTATGTATGGATATTTGAAGAGGAACCACTGGTTCTACATACACATAATGTTCATCAGATTTCAAGCAGCCACAGGTTTGAATATAAATAGAAGTAAATCCTTCATTATATACGAATTTGGTGAATTGCAGGAGGCTGAATTTATTGCTGAGTTCATGGGGGTCGAGATTAGGGGGTTTCATGAAGGTTTCACATACCTGGGATTTAGGATCAAACCCTGTGGGTACAAAATTAGGGATTGGACATGGATGGTAGATAAATTTCGCCGGAGGATTGAGGGTTGGTCACACAGGTGGTTATCTTTGGGCGGTAGGGTGATTTTAATACAGGCTGTCCTTTCGCAAATGCTGGTTTACTGGGGTCATCTGTTCTATATTCCGGATGGTATCATCAACACTCTCAATCGCATTGTCGCAAAATTTTTATGGGGTGGGGCGGCCATGGCCCATAAAATACATCTCGTCAAGCTGGAGCGCTTATGCAGGGATAAGAAGCATGATGGATGGGGGCTTCTTAATATGAGAACTTTCAATTGTGCGCTGCTCATAAAATCTTTATGGAAAGCAATAAAAGGTAACAGTATATGGAACATGGTTATTAAAAGCAAATACATTGATGATGATTTCTTAAAACAGATTATGTGTTTAAATTTCCGGCATGCCAGGCGCACTTCGGCCATTTGGAATAGTTTTAAGAAAATTATGATTCATCTCTCTCAAAGGATCGCTTGGGGTTTTGGGGATGGGGGTGATATACCAATTACGTTCAAGAAAATCATTGGACTCCCTGATTGTTATGGCCTGTCCATGCAGTTGGTGCACAGTCTGTCTCACAGAGGTATTATGTACATATCACAGACTATTAGGGTATGGTCATTGGGAGCGCCAGTTTTTAAAAGTGCGGAGCAGCTTGGATTGCCGGCTCATATGGCGGAAGAATGGGAGGCTGTGAGGGATGGTTTCAGGGCTGCGGGGTTTAACTGGAAGGTGGGCGGTGATCAAATTGAGTGGGACGGCCCCAAACATGAAGGTGCGCCGATTGTCAAAGAGATATATGGGATCCTAAACCTCGATTCTTATAGGGATCAAATGACATCTTCCTTTTACCCTTTCTGGCGACGGAAGATTCCTACTAAGATTGTACTGTTTGGATGGTTGGTTTCAAAAGGAAAGATACTCACAGGTGAAAATTTGAACAAACGTGGGTTCTTGGGGCCATTTAGATGCTATATTTGCTGTGCAGAATTGGAAACAGTTGACCATCTTTTATTCAGATGCCCTGTCACTGCGCGGCTGTGGAAGCTCTTCTCCAATCATCACATGAGTGCTGCATGGGTTCCATCTGATTTCCTGAATGTTGCATTGGAATGGGATAATCTACAAGGAAAATACAAATCTCTGCCATTCTATTTTGTATGAGAGGTCTGGAAGGGCAGGAATAGACTGGTTTTCGATGGGGTGCCATTTCAGATTGCTCAGGTTTTTGCCTATATCCATGCTTGGCTGGATGATTGTCCCGTTCCATGTGCATCGGTCAGGGACTGTTCCATAAGAAATAGACCGCATGAGATCTCTTTGCCGGCAATATATTTCGATGGGGCTTGTGTGGAGGGCCTGATGGGTTGCGGGGCATGGGTAAAAATCTCTCAGAGGGAGCGGGTACACGTCCACTGGAATGCTGGGTGGGGCACCAATAATAAAGCTGAACTAATTGCTCTGTGGGGCGCTCTTCGGTTGGCGGTTTATCTTCAGCTACAGGGTGTTCACGTGTATGGTGATTCTCAGATTGCTATTGGTTGGATTGTTGGACACATAGACATGAGTAGGCCTGATCTACAGGGTTGGATGCAGAGGGTTAGGGATCTGTGGGTGAGGCTCGAAAGGCCTCCTATATCACACATCTACAGGGAAACAAATACAAGGGCTGATGGGCTTTCTAGAAAGGGTCTGGAGTCAGCTTTTGGGATGATGCACATTCAACTATTCAGAGACAATCTATCATACTGGCAAACTTCTATATCAATTCCGTGATGGCATATCGTTTTGACTTTTTGATATACAATGATAGGACTGATAGATGGCTCTCAGGGGTATGGGTAAGCTCTGCGGTGCTTCCTGTTTTGTTTTGTTATGTAATAGGAATGAAGACACAGACAAAGGGTCGGTATTATGTTTCGGCTTTACCTTTTATATAGTCTATGGGTCAGGTTTTGGTTTTGGGAGATCTAAAGCAAGGGAAGTATTCATATCAAGCGAGTCTGGGCTGTTTTTTCTCTTACGACAGAAGGAATACTATATAAGCATGTCAGACTCTATACCTTACTCGTTCCTGTCAAAGTAGATCTCTGCGTGCCTACCACAGAAACATGGTTTAGTTTTTGGTTTTTTGAATTATGGATCCTACAGCTGAGGTAGATGTTATATCAAGCGAGCCTGATCAGGTATAGTTTTCAGCGGATAGGGATTTTTATATTAGCATGCCAGATGATAGTTTTCTTTCGTCCCTGTCAAGATGGATATAGAATGAATGTCACAGATAGAGATTGGGGATATATGATGACGGGGCTATGGTTAGGCTATGATTTTAATTTCTGGGTTGATTGGAACGGCATTAGTGCAGTAGGGATCTGATATTTTGACGGTGGGGTGAGGCCATTTCACACATGGTTTTCTTCATTCTTAATCTCTCCTTACTGCTGATCTTAGATCTTTATGCTTTCCGGTCTTTATGCTGGAGATCCTTTTTTATGTGGTTTTATATTGTCCATATACTTTAGAGGGAAGTATGATCTGATATGGAGAGGTCGACGGTCTCTTTCATGTAATCTGAGAGTGGATTTGTCTGGCCAGTATGATTGGATACTCGCTATAGTTTCATCATAGCTGAGATTATTATGCATTATGTACTGTTTATATTATAATATATACAACGTTTTTTTCTTCTGAAAAAAAAAAGTGCCCATAAATGAGCAAACACCCATCTATCAGCAGTTCAAGACCACCCTAAGGGCGTTGAATCGGTGGAAAACTGTGAGAAAACTAGCCGTTTTAGTAGTTGTAATAGCTGCCAGTTAAATCTACCTGCAGAAGGAGTTCTGTGGCTTTCTTCAGTATTAGATCTCTACCCACACAGGAAGAATTTCATAACATAATTGAAGAGTTCTCACCATATGTACGAGTCACGGTCAATGGATAAGCACAAGATGAATGAAACAATCGTCAAATATGGGTGCACTAATGAAATCCCTATTGACAATGCCATGATCCTTACTGGTTCAGATGATATGTTTGATTGAGTTTTTGATGAGGTTCCTTTTTCTTAATGGATCACTGAAATCTATTTTTGTACGGAGGTTGGAGAAAAATATTTGGAATTTCAATGTTGGACTACAAGGCAGGTGTTGGAGTAATCACCTCACCTCTATGAAATCCATAATTTCTATCCTGGGATCTTAGTTACGGGTTTGGAAGTTTACCAATAGTTGTGAGTTTTGATGTAACAGCAAACCTCTATAGCAAAGAAAATATTGTCACAACAATTCATTTTGGTGTAATGGCAAACTTCTACAGCAAAGAAAAGGTTGTCACAACAACTCTGGTATTGGCCCTCTGTAATGATCGAGAAATTAATTGTGATTGCCAGTGCCATTTATTCATACCATTTTAATCTTCGAAAAGGCTCTCTGTTTCTTTGTTTCCCAGGTAGTTGCTGTAAAAACCCAAATATTTTTTATCATTTTTTTCTTCTCCTGTTTCTAAAGGATAAATCTGTTAAATTATTAGCACAAACCCATCTAAATCTGGGTTTGAGATGTACTTTGACTCCGTTCAAAATTGGATATCTCTTGTTTCAATATTTCGTGACAGTATTTGAGGTAAATTGGGGATATGCATCCTGATTTCTCAAGCTCAGCAATCTCCATATCTGTATCAAACCCAAATCGAGATGGGTGCGTGGTAGTCTCATATTCAATACACTGAATGTCTTGTCTATTTAATTCCCATCATACAGATATATCATATACGCACTATAATGCCCATCCATGATCAAGATAGAGAATGTATCTGACCTTTGTCAATGTATCTCGGATGTGTCTCCATCTTTCCTTTTGAACAATACAGAGTAAGTTATTACTATATATTAAATAGGCTTGGAAAAAAAATTAACATAATTTTGAACATGAACATTTTTCAAATATATTTTTATAATTGTGTTTTATCCAGATTCTAGTAACAAATTTAGAAGAAATATTGAATTTATAAATATACAAGGCTAATGTAATAGGGATCTTTTAGGCACTGAATTTATTTATGGATTGAATTACTGAAAGTGCAGATATAAATTGTTGAGATTCCACAAGCTGGGTGTAATAGGCACTGTTTTGGGGTTAAATTCATTTATAAATTAAAAAATGTAATTTTAAAATATCTAAAATTACAATTTTACCATTAATTATATATTTGAATTCTTGTAGTGATTGTCTAAAATATCTAAAATATAAATACTTGGATTTTTCAAAAATTTAAGAGTTAAATTTCTAGATTTTATTAAAATTTCTACTCTTAGAGTGTGGATCTTTAGGTGTAGACTAATTGGTTTGTGGATCTTTAAGTGTAGTTAAGTGTAAACCAATTGATTTGTGTGGAGTTTATCCCTACTAGGCCATAGGTTTAAATTTCATGGAGAAGGATTGAGGATGAGAGCTACCTTTGGGGAATTAAACTATACCAATTAGTTTGTGTGGAGTTTAGTCCCCGCGAAACCATAAGTTCAAATTTGATGAGAGAAAAGAGTGTCCAAGCACATTGGGCTAGCCCTACCCTAAGCTCAGCCTAGTCCAAAAAATATACACAAAACATCACAACATTGTCTGAATTCCAATAACCCCTGAAATTTTTTCTTTAGTCGAGAGGCCCTTGTACAACATGAACCACACGAGGAACCTCATTCTTAAGGAAACTTGGGCACCCCATATTTTGTTGGAGATCAGAAGCACATCAGATTAAACAAAATACACAGCAAATAAATCATGCACAGGAAACACAGAGGTTTAACGTGGTTCACCCAACCAGTCTGGGCTACGTCCACCTACATAGGCATCGGCAAACTTTATTAATCAAACAGGAGATTACAAACTCTCACACCCTCTCACAAACCATCCGTATGGATACCTGTTTTATAGCAAGGAGAATCTAACTGCCTCATAAATCCTCTCAACTCAAATTTAGGATGCATTAACTCCCAACCCCATATTTAATCTAGCAACAAATTCCTAATTTTTGTCACCTACTGAGATTTTTGACTATTTTAATAAAACTGAAAATCTCAACAATCTCCACCTTGACAACAATTAGCCTGATGCCCTGTTATTATTAGTTTATCTCTTCTGCAAGCCAAGAGAAGCCAAACACCAACGCAGTTTCTCCAACAAAACTGGTTTCATAATATGTTCCGCACGTTTTCCTTTTAGCACTCTTCAAGAGAGACTCCCCTTTCGCAATAACCTCGTCTTACAAAATGGTACTTAATTGGAATATGCTTTGATTTACTATGATAGGTCGGATTCTTAGCCAAATGTATTGCACTTTGACTATCACAAAGTAACCTGATGTTGTCCTGTAACCTACCAAACTCACCAAGCAAACCTTTCAACCAAACCGCCTCTTTGCAGCATGCGAAGCAGCAATGTATTCTGCTTCAGTAGTGGATAAAGCAACAATGTTCTGTAGCTTTGACATCCAGCTGATAGCTCCACCTGCAAGAGTAAAGACGTACCCTGAAGTTGACCTTCTCTTATCCAAATCACCTGCAAAATCAGAATCAACATACCCGCAAACAGATTCACTACTCTTATTGTAAGTAATACAATAACTACTTGTGCCTCTCAAGTACCGAAGCACCCATTTCACTGCTAACCAGTGTTCTTTACCCGGATTTGCCATATACCTGCTGACAACCCCAACTGCATGTGAAATATCTGGTCGAGTACAAACCATTGCATACATCAAACATCCTACTACATTAGCATATGGAATTCGAGACATATAATCCTTTTCTTCATCTGTATTAGGACATAAACTCGAAGAAAGCTTAAAATGGGAAGCAAAAGGGACTGACACAGGCTTCACATTATTCATACCAAATCTCAAAAGTATCTTCTCAACATACTTCTGTTGTGATAGCCACAGCCTACCATTACTCCTGTCTCTGAAAATCTCCATGCCCAAAATCTGTCTTGCTGCTCCTAGATCTTTCATATCGAATGTCCTTGCCATCTGAGTCTTCAACCTGTTGATTTCATCAATGCTTTTTCTTGCTAAAAGCATATCGTCAACATACAACACTAAGATAATGAACATGCCATTACTTAACTGCTTAAAGTAAACACAATGATCATATTCACTTCTTATATATTTTTGACTCAACATGAAAGAATCAAATTTCTTGTACCACTATCGAGGCGACTGCTTCAGACCATACAATGACTTCTTGAGCCTACAGACAAATTTCTTATTGCGATGCTGAAAAAACCCTTCTGGTTGTTCCATATATATTTCCTCATCTAAATCTCCATGTAGAAATGCAGTCTTAACATCTAATTGCTGCAACTCTAAATCAAGCAAAGCCACTAATGCTAACACAATTCTAATTGAAACAATTTTAACCACTGGTGAAAAAATCTCATGAAAGTCAATACCGGCTTTCTGAGAAAACCCTTTTGCAACCAGCCTTGCTTTGTATCTATCCTCCGAATCATTCACACCCCGTTTTACCTTGAAAACCCATTTGCATCCCACAGTTTTCCTGTCTTTTGGAAGTTCAACCAGATCCCATGTGCCATTCTTACCTAAGGCCATCATTTCTTCCTTCATAGCTGCTTTCCACTTATCACTTTTCGAACCTTCTATAGCTTCCTGATAGCACAGAGGTTCATCATCGTTAGCGGTCAAAGAAACTGAAGTAACATAATCATCATACCTTCTAGGAGCACGTTTTATTCTTGTAGATCTCCTTAAAGCTGTTTCTGGTGCTTCCGCAATTGGCTGACTACCATCTGTAGGAACTTCTTGCCGATCAGTATCTGAGACATGTTCATGATCTAAACCTAAACCCTGTTCATGACTAGTATCTGAACTATGGTCATCATGACTATCATTAGAAGTGCTGTCAAACTGAATGTGCTGAAAATCAAATACATCATCCTGTTTCAATTTACTATCTACATCTAACTATACAAGAGAGGATTCATCAAACTTTACATCTTTGTTGATGATGATTTTGCGGGTAGTAGGATCCCACAATCTATATCCCTTTGTTCCAACACCATACCCAACAAAGACATACCTTTTAGACTTTGGATCTAACTTAGTTCGCTGATGTTTAGGCACTAGAGCATATGCATCACAACCAAACACTCTGAGTTTAGAATAATCACAAGGGTGTCCTTTCCATACCTCTTGGGGAATCTTGCAGTCTATCGCCGTCGATGGAGATCGGTTTATCACATAACAAGCTGTTGCCACTGCTTCCGTCCACAACTCCTTTTGCAAACCGGCGTTACTCAGCATACTCCTTGCTCTCTCTAGAAGAGTCCTGTTCATGCGTTCAACAACTCCATTTTGTTGAGGAGTATAAACCGTGGTCTTATGTCTTTCGATCCCTGCATCCTTGCAATAGCTGTCAAACTCCTTGGAAGTAAACTCACCACCATTGTCAGTTCTTAAACATTTGATAGTTCTACCAGTGATGTTTTCTACCAATGCTCTAAACTGTTTGAAAATTGTAAAAACATCAGACTTCTTTTTCAACATGTAGACCCACACTTTCCTAGAAAAGTCATCAATAAACGATACAAAATATGACGAACCACCATATGAGGCTGTAGGGGTTGGACCCCAAACATCTGAATGAATATAATCAAGTATCCCTTTACTAGTATGTTTGCCTGTTTTAAACTTTTGTTTACTTTGTTTTCCAAACAGACAATGCTTACAGAAATCTAACTTTCCAAACTTCAGATTTGGAAGTAACTTGCGATCAGCCAAAATTTTCAACCCTCTTTCACTCATATGCCCCAATCTTTGATGCCATAAGTGAATGGAACTACTGTCATGTTCAGACACAGTAGAGACAAAATCTAGCCCTGTACCTCCTTCTAACTGAAATAGATTTCCTACTTTCTTAGCTTTCATAACTAGTAAAATGCCTTTATAGATTTTCATAACTCCACCTTGAATTACAGTTTTATATCCATTCGAATCAAGTGCTCCTAATGAAATCAAATTTTTCCTTAAATCTGGTACATGCCTCACATCAGTTAATATTCTAGTTGTCCCATCAAACATTTGCAGCTGTATACTCCCTATTCCCACAATATTAGATGTGACATCATTACCCATGTACACGACTCCATCATTAACTGATCTATACGTCTTAAACCATTCTCTATGAATACACATGTGGTTTGATGCACCGGAATCTAACAACCAATGTTGATCATGATTTGACATATTAACAGATAATACTTCATCACTCATACCTGAACCAGATGTCGAACCTGTATCTGTCGCATTTGCCTCCTTCTTCTCTGTCGAAGAATCTGCTTTTGAAGTTTGTTGCTGTCGCTTCCAGCAGTCCTTCTTTAAATGCCCCGATTTGCCACAAAACCAGCACTTTACCTTTGTCTTCTTTCCTTTAGACTTTGAACGAGAGTTGCTATGCTTACCCCCGGAGTGTCTCTCTCTCTTGAGCGACCTCTGGCCATCATTACCTCTGATGTAGAGGTGTCTGCATTCGACCTCTTCCTCGTCTCCTTAGACAACAAGGCTCCAACCACATCGTTCTCAAAACGGGCACTCTGAGTTTTCGTCATCTTGTTTAAAACAAACAATCTCCAAATCCAACTTTTAAATAAATAATGCCCCCTTTTTTTTTTTTAATAAAAAAAAAATTGCCCTTGCCTTATAAAAAAAAAAAAAAAAATACTACCCTTCGCCTTATAAAAAAAAAGGCCTTTCTCTTCAAACAATAAAGTGCCACCCCTTTTTTTTTTCAATATAATCAATATTACACCTTTTTTTTTTTTTTAACCCTCTTTTAAATCGATGACCAAACTATCGATTTAACATATGCCATATGCACTTAAAACAAAAATTACCATTCGATTTTTATGAGGCATATAATTAAAAAAAAAAAAAATGGATGTCATAAAAAATTTCAAAAAAATCGATGGCATATAACATCGATTCAACTTATCGTAATATTTCAGCGTTCATTGGCCGGCAGCGTAAACTGGTTCATGGCCCGTTCAATTGTCAACGCATTCAGACGCTGCCCGATGACTGTCCCACACAGCACTAGTAATTATATGCAGCAGTACGCACCAGCAACGATTGTTTTATGAACCTACAGCGATCCATTCACAATCTACCGGGCACTGGATCATCCACAGGTCAATACAATCATCGCTCGATCACCATACACAGTCTTCGATTAGCCACCAGTTCAAGAGACGAAGGATAAAAAGTACCACAAAAAACATCAGTGTGCCTGTCAAAATAACATATCTGCACGCTGCCAGTTCTCCATCAATTGGCATGATCTCAGAATGTGAACAGCGTGGCCACTTTATGTTAAGACTGGCCACGCACGCAGTCTTCACGCAATCTAGATGTTAACGCAGTCTAGATGTTAATTCCACGCAGTCTTAACGCAGTCTTAACATCTAGTTCAATGCACAATATTAATTTTCTCAAGCATGCAGACTTACAGTTGGGATAACAGTTAGAATCCAGTGATTTATTGTTGGGAGCTTTGATCACGTCAGGCCGAGTCTCGAGAAAATTGATCCAGCGCTGTTTAACCTCCAATCAAACACACGCAGGTCTACGCTCCAGCGTTATGAACGCATCTCCACATACCTCTACGCTGGTTGGATAGCATTCCAACACGCCACGCACTCGATTCACAGCGCTGTTTTCCTTCCACGTCACAGGTTTCAGTTCAGCGATCTCCACAAGCCTATGCGCTCCACCTCCAACATGCTCTGATACCAATTGTTGGAGATCAGAAGCACAACAGATTAAACAAAATACACAGCAAATAAATCATGCACAGGAAACACAGAGGTTTAACGTGGTTCACCCAACCAGTCTGGGCTACGTCCACCTACATAGGCATCGGCAAACTTTATTAATCAAACAGGAGATTACAAACTCTCACACCCTCTCACAAACCATCCGTATGGATACCTGTTTTATAGCAAGGAGAATCTAACTGCCTCATAAATCCTCTCAACTCAAATTTAGGATGCATTAACTCCCTCCCAACAACCTGGAGCTAATCTAGCAACAAATTCCTAATTTTTGTCACCTACTGAGATTTTTGACTATTTTAATAAAACTGAAAATCTCAACATATTTCTTATGCCATTTATGGTTCATGATCTGTCCTCCTGGGTAAATTGGAGGAAAACAACCAACTGTTAGGAACTTGGCAATGCCAACAAAGAAAATAAACCCAGAAACTGAGCATGGACAGTGAATCTCATTATGTAGCTTTTAGCTGGAGAATCTTTGGAACAACAGAAAGGTATTAGATTTACTGTTAAAATTGCTTACATTTCTTTTTAAAATGTTTTCTTTAAAGGAAATTTTTGCAGAGAAACCCTCCATCACTTTTTTGCATTTGGCAGACGGTATTAAGTGTAAACTTCTTTACAATAATTATAATATGTGACCCATAGAGACATGAAGCGAATAAGCCATGCGATAGAGAAAACTAGCATGGAACTCAACCCCGACATATTAAAACTCAAATCAATCAACCAATTCGACTAGCCAAGCCAGCCCTTCAAACTGTCATGGTTCCTATGATTTGGCAGATTTGGCAATACCAAATGATAAGACAACATCAAACCACTTTGGGATCTCAGGATCTAGCCCTCCTGGATCCAGAGAGGGATCTCTCTATAAAGGCAAAGAATAATATATCTTTGAAGTTAAATTTAAGGTATTAGGCTAGTTATAGGGCACAAGGGTTGTTGTTTTGTTTTGGTTTGTTGTTTGGTTGGGAAACATGAAAGAAGGGTTAAATATAAGGTAAAGAAGTGAGTAAAGAAGGATTTTAGCAATGGGGAGATAATTCAAAGAAAATACAAGTCCATTGGGCAATGGGGTCATAAAAGGGTTTACTTGCAATTCAATATCCAAGGCTTTCAAATGGGCTAGTCATCTAAATCGGAGGATCTCTTAAGATGATAGTAATGGAATGAAATGATAAGGAAATGAAGGTGAATGACAAGGAAACCTTCCAAGGTGACCACTTAGGAGCGAATCTAGGGACAGGGCATGCCTTAACCATCTATGATCAAACTCCTAATGAGGCTAACTCTTCAGATAATAGAAAACATATAAGATTTGACACAAAGTGAAGCCTAAGATCAGAGAAAGACTTTTAACCTTCTCTGCTTTTGACATTCAACTTAAGGGATCTTAGAAAGGCAAACTATTGGAAAAGGACCCTAGTGAGACAGAACTAACTCTAAATCTCCAAGTTTCCCAATTATTTCAGTTAAAACTAGACAAGAACATCTAAAAACATACTCTAAATTCATACATCAGCAAGCATGGATAAAACCAACTACTATACTGGTTAAATTATCTTGAATTTGTTCTTAGATTACACAATTAGCAGAAAACATCAAAGATAAGAAGAGCAGGTAGCATTAGGGTACTTTGCAGTAGTATATCCTAAGCTAGATTAATGATTCTTATCAGAGAAATGAAATATGATTGCATAACAGAGGGAAAGAAATAATAGATAGAACACATCACCACTGATTTAGATCAGGATCCAATGAACATGCTTGTCATATTAAAGAGCAACACCAGTCACATATATCATTGTCCAACAGCTTGATATCAACTAGAAATCATCTCTCGGCCTATTTACCACTAATACACACAGAACTCTATCTCAATGAAACAGCTTACAATCCACGGTTAACCAACCAACAACATGTATTTCTCATGAGTTCTTATAGCTGAAAGTGTGGCAGTAGAGGTAGATAGAACTTTAAATGAAACATTAAAACAGAGGAAGAAGAATGCTTGAGGCCCATTCTGTTTTAATATCTCGTATTTACTTTCAATACTCTTTGGATGAATAAGTGGTCTTTGACAGGCTGATAATAACTCCAAAGGTATGTTTCTGAGGTACCTTCTGGCTGTTTGTACTCTGTTTGTACACTGGGACAAGTAAGGTAGATAAATGACTTTCAGGCCTTCCATACTTTGTAACTAATGCTCTGGAAATCTTAAGACTTTCGTCTGGATGATGATCTTCTCAGGAACTCGATGGAGAATAAAAAACACTATGGGAACTTGTCTTTTCTTGGGAAAGAACATTATGGTGATGTGAGACACTGATATGGCTTGTTTCATGCGTTTTAGGCCTTATTAGCCTTCTGGATCATTTATAAGGTCTTCAATCTGTATCTTCATCCTTTAAACACTGGATTATAGCATTTAATCTTCAATAATGGGCCTTTAATCCCTTTAATCTTTCACTAATACTCTTTGCCGCTTCTCTTCAGTCTTGTCTGTGGATACACAGGTTTTAATGGCACTGGGAGTTAACAACTTGATCTTTGCTGAAAATCTCGTTTAAACCTTCTCGGGCACCTTCCTCTGCGATCTCTGGCTCTAAAAATATCTTCCTGTGGTCTAAAAAACATTGTCTGTGACTGTGAATCAAAGTGGATTCACGCCCCTGTAACCCTGCAAAAAGACGATTAAGCATATTAAGAAATCCATGCGAGAGGGAGGATGGATGCTTTGGAGGCTTTTTGAGGATGGAGAGAAACGATGAAAATAGTGGTAGAAGCGAAGAAATGGGTGAAAATCATGGCGAAATGGTAACAAACTGAGCTCATGAAGGTTTGGTGCGAGGAGGGTTTTAGACCGTCCGATTAGATTAATAGATGGTGATCAACGGTCGAGATCCACTAGTGAAGTTGTTTAGACTGAATTAGTCGGAAGAAATAACTTTTAGTGTTAAAACACAAAGGTTTAATGTTTGGGCGAATACAAAGGGAAAAGGCTAAAATGAGAGGAAACAGGGGCATTTGGTGGTGGGACCGGGAGGGCGGAGGAAGATTGAATGTGGACCGTCGGATCACTGGAAGAGATCGACGGTGGAGATCTTCCGATGAAGTCCTTTGGAAGGTCTGATGAAAGTAATATGGATGGGAACGCGATATAATATGAGCCGTCCGATTAAAGCAATCGACGGTCAAGATTAAATGAAGGACTATATCGGGGAGGAGTGGTTTTAGAGGAAAATTGCTGGTTTCGCGCAAATTTGGAGTGGTTTTGAAATTTTGCTAAAAATAATTGATATGCCTCGCTGCCTGACACGTGTCCTCCCAAAACCGCTTTTATCGCATAATTTTGAAACACTAAACCTCGGGCACAGAAATTACGCGATATGAATTTTCAGCCGTTGGATGAAAGGCGGAGAGATCTGACGGTGGGAATGAGAGCGCGATATGGAAAGATGCACGGGCGGTAAGGTGGGAAGGGCCAACAACGGATTAAATCCTGATCATTGGATCTGTAGAATGGACAGCCAAGATCTAATTGGGGATCGGCGGAATATTGGAATGGAGGAAGGGGAAAGTGGAGTGCGATGAAATCTGGACTGTCAGATCTAGCGGAATGGATGGCTAGGATTTAATCGCATCGAAGAAAAGGTAGTGGGCCAAAACTCCAAAGTTTTTGATTTTGCAATTTGTGATTTAGCGCAAACCGTCTAATCAGAGGGGAGATCAACAGTCGAGATTTGATCAGAGGGGAAATGACAGGGGGCACATGAGCGGAGCGCGATTAATCTGGGCCATTGGTTCTTGTGGATTCAATGGTCCAAATTAAATCGGCGGAGCGATGATGTTAGGCTCAAGAGCGGAGTGCAATGGTGTCTCAGCCGTCGGATCTGAATGGATGGACCGTCGGGATTAGATCGAGGATCGAAAATCGGCAGAGACAAGGGATTGCACTTAAGACTTTTACGATTGGTGATCATGCGAGGGCCGTTGGATTAGAGGGGAGATCAACGGTCCATATACAATCAGTGGGGTAATGAAGAGGGGTGATGGGTGCGATGCGATTAGTGTTGACCGTTGGATCTCTAAAGATCGATGGTCAATATTGAAGCGGAGGTCTATGGAACAAAGTTTCATCGCATAGGAAAAATATAAGAAACAAAGGAAAAGGTGGTAAAGGAAATCTCTGATTGTGATTATGCGACGGGGCTTAGCACCTGGTTCTGGCGCTGGGTTATATGTGGAGAAGGGGCTAAGGGCTAAGCCGAAAGGGGCTTAACGCCTTAGTTAAAAAAGGGTGTTTTTAGGCCAAAATCAGTGTTTTTTAGGGAATTTCTTGGCTTTCGGTAAAGGGGAAAAGGGTGTTTTGAAACTATAAAAGGGATTTTTAGTGGCTTAAAGGGATTTTGGAGGATTTTTAGAGGGATATGGAGGTTCTAAAGAGGAAAAGGAGGCTTAATGAAAATGAAGGGAAATGTGTGAAAATGGGCAATTACAGAGGCCTTTTGAAGCATTCTTTTTCACAAAACAGCAGGGTTCTTCAATGGAAACAGTAATGAAGGTCCTTAAAGGATAGAAGACGCATGGAGGCTTCAAGAATGATAGGTTTTAAAAGGAAATGTATCTCTTGAAAACTCGGAAACATATTTAGCTACCTGTTTGCTTGATAAAAATTTATAGGTGGCTAACACAAACCACACTCTTACATGTGCAATCCTTGCATTCTACGTTAGGGTATTAGAGTTCTTCTGTCAAAAGCAGGTTACAACTCCATTCTCCTAGTAGATCTTCCTCCTAGTTCTGTTAGGCCTTCTCTCTGTTAATGTTTCGAATGGCGACAATGTACAAATTACACTGACTGTCTTTGGGCTCCATCGTGCATCCATGCATGCCCGAAGTTGCTGACTTTAAATAGGATCCACTAGCGTATTTCGGCGTGCATGGCACTATTCCAGATTAGTGATTCTCCTTCATTAGACAATGGTCCCCATTGCTCCTTTAATTGCGAAAACCTACTGATGTGTGCCATGCTTCTGGAGTCTATTGGAGGATGAGAAGAGAGGGTGTGCTAGATACCCTGTTTCTTTGATACTGCCAAAAATTACTAATGTGTGCCATGATCGGGTAGTCTATTGGAGGATAAGAAGACAGGGTGTGCTAGATACCTTGTTCCTTCAATATTTCCAAAGGGAGGTTTATTTCCGAGGCTATAGAGCCATAAATAGGCAGGGTAGTATATGTTTACCGCTGGATAGTGTACCTGTTTTAATTCAGTGGTAGACATATATTACCCATATATTTATGGCTCGATAGCCTGAAAAATAAGCCTTACCATTTCCAAAACCAAAACCTATTGATGTGTGCCATGCTTGGGTAGTTTTTTGGAGGAAGAGAACACAGGGTGTGCTAGATACCTTGTTCCTTCAATACTGCCAAATGGAAAAACCTACTGATGTGTGCCATGCTTGGGTAGTCTATTGGAGGATGAGAAGAGAGGTTGTGCTAGATACCCTGTTCAATTAATATTTCCAAAAACTACTGATGTGAGCCATGCTTGGGTAGCTTGTTGGGGGATGAGAAGACAGGGTGTGCTAGATACCTTGTTGATTTCTCCTCTTGGGATGAAAATCCTATATAACAACGACAAGAGAGGGAATGTTGCTAAGACCGAAGTCTTATGAATAATTTTAAAATACAACTTGTTCTTGAAACATGACTCCTTTGCTGATATGGTCATTGGAAGATATGCTTTTACTCTCATGTGGCATCTTCTACCTTAATACCTGCTCCGGTTTCCTAACCTGTGGTTTTTAATGGTATTGTCACCCTTACCAATTAACCCTCCTACTTACTCTTCTGTGGCATCTTCTACCTTAATACCTGCAACGGTTTCCTAACTTGTGTTTTTTAATGGTATTGTCACCCTTACCAATTAACCCTCCTACTTCTCATTGAGCATAAGATTCATATAGGCCCGTAGTGATTAGATTAATCCATGCACGCGAAACCCTGCTTACATATCCTCCCGACCCTGATATATGGAAATCAATATTAACAAGAGGGACTTCATATTGTGATAAGAAAAACTATAATTGTTATGTCTTCCAGAAGGCCTTGTGTCACTACACATGGAGGAAGTAAAATGATGATCAGGTCTTTCTAGCCATAAATGACGAGTCGACTTTCTAGTCGTAAATGACGAGTCATATTTTTGGGGACTTCCAACCTTATTATCAAGAGTTTATTATGACGAGTTATGTCGGGGAGATTTGAACTTGGGTGGATAAGATAGAAAACCACTATCCCCACCATTAGTGACAAACCTTATTTCTGGTTCATCTATTTTTTTTATTAATATTTATTTTATAAAAACATAAATCTTTGTGATATATGAAATTGTGAAAGTGGTATATTTTTAATTTTTTAATTTAATTATTTATGTGGTTTTAAAATATTGTTTTTTTTTCTTTTCTAAATTTTTATATAAATAAGAAAAGATAAAATTTAATATTTATATTTGATTGTGAGAATAATTAAATATAAGTATGAAAATATAAATTTTAACATTTATATTGGATCAGAATAATTAAATAAAAGGAACCTTAAATGATTATTGAATTTGAAGTGAGAAATTTATAAAATTTCATTATTATATTTAGAATAATTTTTTAAACATTTTAGTATATTTTGTTTAGGAATGAAGTAGATATTCTTAATTATTTATCACCTATTTCAAAAAACAATTGTAGTAGTATTTATGATATCCAAAATAATATATTTTTAATATATTATGTGATACATATAGATGTAAAAAGACCTTGTAGCCAAAGTCCAAATTTCCTTAAAGAGTGGGCACTTAAAGAAAGCATGTTTAACTTCTTTGACTTTTTGTAATTCTAGAGTTTCCATATAATGAAGTTGCACTTTACTTGAGTGTTCCTTGTACAACATGAACTAAACAAGGACCCTCATTCTAAAGGAAACTTGGGCATCCCATAGCTTGCAATCTATAAGACATTTATGTTTATCGTCTTTGAGATTCCACCCATAGTTATAAGACTCTATAGAACCTTTTGAGTCCTCTTTATCTCAATTCAGCTAAATCAAAGACAAATTAAGTCAAACCATCTATTGAAAGATTAGGTGAAAGTAGTCAAACATACTCTAACTCAATAAAATTGTTGTGACTTGGTTGAGCGGTGTGGGATTTGACCATCCTCAACAGGTTTAAATGAGACCTAGTGAATCTAATTAAACTCAATTAAGTTCAACTTGAAATGAATAAATGGAAACAAAAGCACAAATCATGAAATATTATAGGTTGAGTTGTATGCCAAGTATTTCCCAATTTTGAATCAAACTCTAACTCTTCGGTTTTTCAAGTCATTCTAAAATCCAATTCTTATGACTCTATTCCACTTTTTGTTAAGCTTAGTTTAATAGAAAAGCTAGGAATTAACATGTCTTCTATATTGAGAAATGTCATATAACTCCAATTCCAATCCTTGTATTCTAATATAGGGGAGTAAACAAATCCAATCGTAGTCTTCTCTTCCTCTAGAAATTTTTCACAAATATCCATCCTAAAGAAAATTTTCAAAAATATCCAAAAATGTAGATTTCTCACTTGCTAGTAGTCATTGAATTTGGGTGTCTCAAGGAACAATTTATTCATTAATTTTGCACCTCTTAGTTATATCATAAGGCTTGTATGATAAAAAAAGAATAATCCTAACACAATGGATTGTAATCACAACTAATATGAAGTGGTTTTTAGAAGCCATCTAATTTTTTTTTTCATATAGAAGAAACACAATTATCGTTAATGTTTTTATTTTCTATTTTTATTGATAAAGCTACAAATTGGAGCCCCAAATGGAAGGTTGAAGTCTAATGGAAACTCAACAAACAAGCAGGGGATAGTCAAGAACACAAGGCGACATCAGGAAGCATAATTAGTAATGGGATTCAAGGTGATTCCCTTTGACATAAGAAATATCTGGATTAATACCAACTATGCAGCCTCAACCACAACTGCACCCAATTTAATCAAAACACCCCATGAATTGAACTTGGCCTCCCTGTATGTTACAATGGCAACCCCAACTGATATGCCAATCATGTTCACCATGGTATTGGGAAATAATTTCTCTTTCTTTAGGGAAACTCCAATGGAATACACAACCATGGGAATGAGGGCCTTTAGCATATGGATAAACCACATTGATATGTAAATGTAAGTATAATTAGAGAACCAAAGGATGAGAGAGTAGAGGGCTCTAATGGGCACAACTGAGAACATGTAGACCTCCCTTGCCAATCTAATTGGCTCAACAAGTTTCAGGACTCTCGCCAACACTATGGCGAGGAACGAACATAATGCCATGTTTTCAAATTTAATCGATTTGCGGTCTCTACAAACAAAGATATCCTTCACCTCACCAACATGAAACAAGAAGGCTCACTAGAATGTCTCCTCCACCTCACCAGTATGAAACCAGTAGACTCACTAGAACATCTCCTCCACCTCACTAGTCCACAACTCTCCAACTGTAATCGTGTAACTCAAATACATGCTACTCCCAACAATGACTAATACATCAAATAGTTAAATTAATGCACCTTTGTAGCAACCACACATCGATCATAAAATTATCATGGTCCATAGAACTTCAAATTGTTGGAAAATGTAATTCCTACTAGTCTCAATTGTGATTCTTTCTATCTAGAGGAGTCTATTCCTATTATGTTTCCTAGATTGGTGTGTGGTTGAGAGATTCTCTCAACCAAGTGATTATGTGTCCAAGACAATTTCCCTATCTTGAGACAACACTTCATGTGTTTATTTGTAACATTAATTGATTAATGAAGAGACAAATGGCTACTCCAAGTAACACAACTGATCCATGGCTCCAACAACTAAATGCAAAAGCAGTACACAACACACCACAATTACTGTTGGGTGATCCAGTTCATAAAACCCAGTCATAGGCTCACTTCAAGAAAGTTGGACTCAACTTTTAAAGATTCATGCAGGCCTTAACACCATGGCAGGAAACAAGCACCATTGATTCTTCTCCAAGCACGCAATCACAAAACACTAAATCGCACAAAGTCGACATAACGCTCTTTGACTCACTGACCACAAATATGTCAGCCCTCACAACCTAACTATTGTCTGCATCTCTAAACGGAACTCCCCACTAGTCCACACTCTCCAACAACTCCAAAATAAAATTAATAATATGATGGACAAACAAAAACTAAAAAAAAATCAAATATATTCTCTTATTTCCCTCGACGCTTCGTCGGCCAAGGCCCCAGGCCCAAACTGGCTCTGATACCGATTTGAAAAACCAATAGCAGCTTCAATTAATAAAATAATGTTACATATAAATACATGTAGTGTTGTATCAATATAGGTAGAATATCTTGGACACACAATCACTTGGTTGAGAGAATATCTCAACCACACATCAATCTAGGAAACATCTAGATCTAAACAACTCCTAAGGAATAGGAACATACTCCTTTACATAGAAATAATCACAACTGAGACAACTAGGAATTATATTTTCCAAGTCAAACATCATCAATAAATTGTTAATGTCATATTTTTTCATGATGTTCAACCTAAATGATAGATTGTGATGTTTCCAAAAATCATGATTTTTTATAAATGTTTATAAAAGATCGTGCCAATATTGGTAAAAATATTTACATCCCCAAAAGATGTTGCCTTTAAAAAATGAATATTAGTTTTCTATACCTCATTTTCATTAGTAAAAATTAAGGATCAAATCTGTGTAATTTAAGTTTTTCTTCTTTTAAAGTGTCATTGAAACTAGGTTGTTCTAAATTATCAAGAATATTTGGAAATATATTTGTTACAATGTTTTTGACTCATCAATTTTTGGCATTTGTTGCCATTTCTTATTCTAAAATTTGGTGTTGCTTCCAGATCTTACTTCCCAAAAGGAAAATTTTGTAACCAAAACTCTACTCTCCTTCGCCCAATTCCAAATTCTTGATCCCACCACAGAGTCATGCACTCTTAATCTCCCCTCTAGCATGGGAGCTCGGATATACTTGTAGTTCCATATTGTAAGTAATATTTTATCTCCTCCTCTAATCCACCACCACCATAGTTTTGCACCAAATACTGTGTTCATGATGTCCTGATCATGTAATCCTAATCCTCCTTGAGATTTAGGCAAAAGGAGCTTGTTCCATCCAACTAGCATCCATCTCTTTGCTTTATCTACACCCTTCCACAAGAATTCCCTCCAAATTGTTCTTAGTTTACTTCTTATATTTTTTGGTAGTGGCATGGCTAACACCTGATACAATGGTATGGCTTGCAAAATCAACTTCGTCAACACTAATATACCTGCAAAGTTTAGATTTTGAAATGTCCAGTTGTGTAGTTTCTTCTCCAATCTATCTATTAACTCTTGCCAACATCTAATGTGTTTTTGGGTAAATAAGCATAAGCATATAACATCAACAACGTATCTATTCGTGTATTGTTGGTGCTCCGAATAAGCATATATCATCAACAAATTTTTGATGTGTGACTTGTAAATCATGTCCAAACGTATTAATACCTTTGATACTAACATTGGCGTATCACTGCATCAATAAAATACCTAGACCTTCCATAGCGAGTATAAAAAGAAATGGTGATAGTGGGTCCCCCTTCCTTAAGCCCTTGATTGATCAGAAGGTGAAAGAAGGGGATTCATTGACAATTATAGAAATGAAAGGCAAGGAAACGAGTGAAAATATCCATGCAATCCATTGCCAAGAAAACCCAAAGGCATCTAAAACTTGAAGTAAATACTCCCAACTAAGGCGGTCATAAACCTTAGATAAATTTAATTTTATTAAAATACCAAGTGTTATTGTAGTTTTGAGGGAATGACGAATTTCCTAGGCTACAAAAATTTCATCCATTCTCTGCATGCCTTCCACAAATCCTATTTTCTCAGGTGTAATGAGATGAGAGAGCAAGGGTTTTAGTCGCATGACAATAATCGTTGATACAATCTCATAGATAAAATTACACAAAGAAATGGGTCAAAAGCCATTGGGGTCTTCAAAATGCCCTTGCTTGGGCACTAATGTAAGAAAAGTGGCATGTAGGCCTCTCCATAGTGACTGAGTCTGTCTCAAGTCCTCCACTAATTCATGTATCTCTGCTCCTATAAATTACCAACCGGCTTGAAAAAATTTGGAGCTAAAACACATTCAGTTCTGGTGCTTTGTTAATGGGCAGTCTCATAACTACCTCTTCCACTTCTTGGAAAGAGATTAGTTTCATCAGTGCAATATTATGCTCTTCAGTGATAATTCGAGGGATCCCTTTGAGGACCTTGCTTATTTGACCTTTTCTTTGGTAAGAAATTTCTTGTAAGAGATGTGTATAATAATGGAGTAGCTCTGCCTCAATATCAGAGTGTAGGATTTTACGTGGTCCATTAAACCCTATTAGAGAACAAATTCTATTATTATGCCTTCTCTATAACATGGAGTTGTGAAAAAACTTAATGTTTCTCTCCCCTGCCTGTAACCACTTAACCCTAGATTTATGCTTCCATAACATTTCTTCATATTGTCCCCTATGTTCTAGATTATTAAGAGTGAGTCCTTCTTCCACCACTAAGTGCATCATCTGTCCCTCTAGGATCATCTGTTGTTGCAAATCCTACATTTTTTGTTCCAACCTTTGCTTTTCCTCAAAAATATTGTTGAATTGTTGTTTATTCCAACATTTAATATCCTTTTTAATGCCAGTAGCTTAAGTTGGAAGGAATGCATATTATTTCTAGCTCGAGCATAATTTTTCTGCCACCAAACTTGGACCCGCTCCCTGAAGCAGGGATTAGATAACCAAAACTTTTCCAATCTAAAAGTGTGATTTTTTGGCGTCGCTTTGAGATCTACTTCCAAACACAGAGGCAAGTGGTTCGACCACAAACAAGGGAGGATGGTTGTCTCAATAAAACGATATTTTTGTAGCACCACCTCTGTGATCTGAAATAGATCTGATCTAATACTGAAGTAGAATTGATTATTTGCCAACAGTGAATTGATTGTTAACTCGATCGCTTAGTGTGGAAGACTGAAGGAAAGCTAATGATTTAACGAATTAAACCAGAACTTAAGAATCACATTAAACATGAAATTGAAGCAAATAATAGAGATAAAAGACAACAAGCACTAATTAAGGAGTTCGTCCGTGGTGGACTACATCTCCGAGTCTGCTTTCAAGATGGGCATCTATTTTATTAAGGATTGATCCAAAGAAGTATTTACACAGAAAAACGCTAGAATGAATGTGCTCATGGGCACTTGTGGTCACTGTTAACATAAAGCTCTCTCTCCTAGCTTTCCAACACCTGTCCCTACGCTCAATTCCACCTTCGAACAACCAAGTTACAGTGAAAAAAAAAATGCCTCCCTCGCTCAAAATCTGAATACAAGTCTTCAAAATCACTCTATATCCCCATCATGGTGAATTGGCTAAGGTTAAATAGTTCATTCTCTAACAAAAATTGGCAAAGTTGTTTTACAATTAACGTGATCAGGTGGATGGAAGCTCTTGGTCTAATACAAGATGGACACCTTGCATTAGGTTACATGCCGGGCTAAAATTACAACTTGGTGCATAAAACCACAAACCCAAAATAAGACTTTAGGTTATAAATAACACCGACAATCTGTAACCAGAAGAGAGCAATAGACTGCCTGCATGTGATTGTGTTGTGGTCTAACCGCTCACTGCCACCTGGTGGTCAAGTCCCCAACGGCTTTGCAACTATGTGCTGACTCCTTCACAACCCCTTATGGTCTTCCCGGCAGCCAATGCGTTCATAACTGTGGGTTGTTAACAGAAACCCCGATCACATGCTATTCGACAGTCTCCGTTGCGGTTAGCTTGACTGTTGTGTTTACATCCTCGACTGCTCACATGTTGTAATGCTCAACTGCGATGCGGCTTAGTCACTGTGGTTAAGCTGTGATATTATATGGTTTGTTTGCAAAGTTTTTACATAGGTCTGAAACATTTATAACATAGGTTGTAAACATAGGTTTATAATTTTTGCGCTAGGTCTTTAAGAATTAGGATTTAGACCTTAGTTCTAGGTCTTAGGCTTTAGTGCTAGGTCTTAAGATTTTCCACCATGGGTTTTTCCAAACCATTACATAGGTTTAGGATTAGGACTAAATACACCACTTAATCACCATGTACACACATTTTGCCACCACATGACATTTACCCATAACTGAAGGACTTTCATCGGAAAAACTGGAAACACTAAAGATGAATTGGACTTCCTGAATTGATGCAAGATTCTCCTCGTCGAACAAACTAGAGATGACTGGACCTCACTGTCGATCTGTATGATGTAAGATCCTCTTGGATCACTCTGCTACCAAGAACCTATCTAATCTATTGGCTATTTGGTGTCGTTCTCCCCTTCTGTTGTTCCATGTAAAAATACCATTGACTATAGGAATATCAACAAGTGACGAATCTTCAATGAAACCATTAAATATTGTTGACGCTGACTCAAATTTGTTTGAACCCCTTTCTTTTCTCCTAATAACCTTATTGTGTTAAAATCTCCATCCACAATTTAACATGTATGTAAAAATGACCTTCTAACAATGAAATCACTAATTTTATCGCTAATTTTATGTGCTTTAAATTGCATTTGTCAAAATATATATATATATATATTACTCCAAATAAATTGCACTATGTACATATATATTAAATACCAATGTATCCTCCCCATTGTAAAAGTCCACTTCAATTGTACTATGTGTACATATATATATATATATATATATATATATAGATATTAAATACCAAGCCATCCTCCCAATTGTAGAAGTGTATGAGTAAGGGCCACGCGGTATACTTTTTTACGTCAGCGGTTACAAATCCTCACAATATACTCTCACTTCAAGGATCGAAGAATTAGTATATTTTAAAATGGTTCGTATTTGACACTTAAATAAAGAAAATAGGAACAAATACCCAACCAATTTAACCCAATGCCTCCATTTCATTTACAATAAAGCAAAATAAATTATGTGACTTTAAAAAGTATTTTAAAATAGCGTAATTTAATACACCAATTTTGTGTGGGGTGGACTGTATTGACTGCTTTGTTCATGCCGTGTGAACTTCGCTGACTTCCATGCGTTTATCTACGCTGTGTGAACGCAGATTCCTATCGACATGATCTCTTTAATTAAGATGTCGTGGTTGTTGCCGGCAACTCTTTCCCGTCCTAATCTTCCATTCCACCGCAATCATTTGGTCAACGGAACACCCCATTCTGTGTTTGTCACATAACACAAAATTTGAACTGTGTTGAATTCCCGGTATTAAATACTATTGCAGTTAACTTCATATAATTGTATCTTGTACTCACTTTCATCCCAGGCCTCAAGAGGTTTCATTGAGCTCTGTTAAGTTATGCAAAGCTATGCAATTGCAAAGGAGAGAAAGAGAAGAAAAACTAGTTATAAACAAGCAGTATGATGGATAGATAGGTTTAATGGCAGGAACTCTCCCAATGGGTGTTCTAGGAACTGCTTATAGATGGAACTCATCCATATTTTTTCAATATGCAGTCATCCCAGGCCTCAAGAGGTTTCATTGAGCTCTGTTAAGTTATGCAAAGCTATGTAATTGCAAATGAGAGAACGAGAAGAAAAAGTAGTTATAAAAAAGCCATATGATGGATGGATAGGTTTAATGGCAGGAACTCTCCCAGTGGGTGTTCTAGGAACTGCTTATAGATGGATGTCGATCTGTTTGTTGAATATGCAAGTGCCCATAAATGAGCAAACACCCATCTATCAGCAGTTCAAGACCACCCTAAGGGCGTTGAATCGGTGGGAAAATGTGAGAAATTTTAGTAGCTGTAATAGCTGCCTGTTAGATCTATCTGCAGAAGTTCTGTGGCTTTCTTCAATATTAGATGTCTACCAACACAGGAAGAATTTCATAACATAATTGAAGAGTTCTCACCATATGTACGAGAGTTAGAGTTAGTGGATGAGCACAAGCTAAGTGACATAATAGCCGAACATGTGTACATTGATGAGATCCCCATTGACAATGTCACGATCCTTATGGGTGCAGATGATATACTTAATGGAGTTTTTTATGAGGCTCTTTTTTCTTAATGGATCACTGAAATCTAATTTTGTATCGAGGTTGGAGAAAATTATTTGGAAATTGTAGAGAGTATTGGAGATCTCCAGAGAGACGTGTCCATTGTTGGGATGCAGGGCATGGAAGGTGTTGGCACAACAACTCTGGCATTGGCCCCCTGTAATGATCCAGAAATTAAATAAAATGTGAATATGCAAACTCTATATTAATTAAATAGATTACACACATTTATACATGAATTAGTCTCAAGATAGGATATCTATCTTGGACGTACAATAAGTTGGTTGAGGGAATATCTCAACCTCACACCAAATAAGGAAACTAGATTTAGCTAATCTAGGAAATAGGAACAAACTCTATTCATAGAGAGTCACAACTGGACAAGTAGGAATTACACATTATAACACACCCCCTTAATGACTACTTGTCTCGATATCACTTAGCAAAATCTAGTTGTGATCAAACATGTCGCGTTAATATGTCAACGCTCCATAGAGAGCCATTTACGCCGTAATACAGCCGACCTGCTGTACTTGGTTCATAGGAGCTCCTCTGCATACAGATTCGAATAACCATACCACGCATATGTTCATCATAGAATTTAACCGCCTCAACGTATATTTTCTGTCGATACTCAAAAAATCTCTCTTCCTTACCGGTTTTCCCTTGATAATCTGTACCATGCTTTTTCTCCAAGTATAAAACACTGATAACGCTAATTTTTTCCGTCCGCTTTCAATTATTATATGCGTATTTTATCTACTATTGCAAACTTCACACTGTTAAATTTTATTTTGTCAATTTATGAATTGAAGTTACAAAGTGGTTTTGAGATGACCACGAACTTTTACAGGGATACACATGCCTTTACAAGGCTTACATACTCCAACTCTTGGAGTTATCAGGTACATACAACGACCACTCCAAAACCATCCTAGATTTTCTTACCATTCAACTCTGTGACTCATTAAAAACCACACAAAACAAACTTTGAAATGTTCACATCTTGGGCATCTTTGTCTTCGTCAATTGAAACTTGGAACTTCACATTTCACCTGTCATTTGTTAGAGTAGCCAATTCTAACAAAGTAACTTCATATTGAGATGGCTAATCTCAATATGTATATTGATTTTAATTCCAAAATACTTTCACCATAAAACATATCATTTACCCAAGCATGTAAAAAGAAACAACCGTGCTATACGCTTTGGTTGCACCAGTGAGGGAAAAAAACGCCCGAATCACTAAGCACCAGAGATACTATTAAATTGCAAACCAACCAAGCAACAGACTGGAGCAGTAGCAAGGCACCAAAAACGCTGAGGAAATCCCGCAAACAGCAACACCTCACCCAAAAATCCACCCACACTGCTTAACGTTAAACGTGGTAACACCGGACTTGGCTGCACCAAACTCCTCAGCACCAAACAGCCGAGAATCAAAACTATTACCGAATTTGGCTCCACCAGACGGCCGAGAACCAACCGTATTATCGGAATTGGCTCCACAAGACGGCCGAGAATCAAAGCTATTATGGGAATCGGCTGCACCATACCGCCGACCATCACGCTTATTACCAGATTCAAGCTGCTCCAAACGGCGGAGCATCAAACAGGCAAGCACTAAAAGGTTGTGCAAACCGATTAAAGCGCCTCTATTGTTCAGAAGCGGACCGCAAAGAGGCGGAGAGAGGTCCCTGAAGTTACTAGTAAGTCTGTGGGTTTTCGATTTTCTGGAGTCTACAGGGGTTTATCACCATGGCGACCTTTGCCAAGCCTGAAAATTGGTGAATGTTGGCCAGAAACAGGTTGCATTACAACCTCTTCATGACTTGATAACATCAAAACGATACAGGGCATGGCGGTAACGGCATTGCCATTGGCATAAAATTACAAAACATCGATAATCATATTAATCCAAACCGGCTGTTTCTCACTTAATGGTCTCCGGAGCCGCACTTAAAAAAAACCTTAAACAAACAGCAACTTAAAAAAAACTTAACAACCTCCACGCGCTGGCAGCAACCTTTGCAAACTTCGGTTTTAACCTTCGGCTTCCACGACCAAACTGACACACGATCTTAAATTTCACTTTTGAATTTCTCTCCGCGCAGCTGTTACGAACAGATATCCGCACTCAAAAAAAAACTCGACCAATCCGCACAGCAATTCCGGGCCTTTTTTCTGAGGATCAGGGGTCGACTGATATTCGTGGGGAATCGACGTGGGAAATAGCTAAATGTTTGCCAAACTCACGAATTGCAATTCCGGTCAGCGTACACAGCAAATTACAACCAAAACATGAAAACGCAGTCAAGTTAACCATGCGCTGTCTCAGCAGGGAAAGGCCAGTCACACAGGCTCTCTTCTATTTCCCTCAGCCCAGGAGGGGCCGAGGTCCAGGCCTTTACAGCTCTGATACCAAAATAAAATGTGAATATGCAAACTCTATATTAATTAAATAGATTACACACATTTATACATGAATTAGTCTCAAGATAGGATATCTATCTTGGACGTACAATAAGTTGGTTGAGGGAATATCTCAACCTCACACCAAATAAGGAAACTAGATTTAGCTAATCTAGGAAATAGGAACAAACTCTATTCATAGAGAGTCACAACTGGACAAGTAGGAATTACACATTATAACAAAATTAACTGTGATTGCCAGTGCCATTTATTCAGACCATTTTAATCTTCAAAAAGTTCTTCTGTTTCTCTTTGGTTCCCAGGTAGTTGCTGAAAAAAACCCAATAATCTATTTAATTTTCGGGAGATGCACTTCTACTCTGTTCGAAATTGGATATCTCTTATTTCAATATTTCGTAAGAGTATTTTGAGAGAGAGTTGTCTACCACTGCAATAAACACAACAGAATAGTTTGGATGGTAGTTTTTTTGTTTGTTTGTTGGAATTGAATAAAAATATTCAAAAAATCAAGTAGTTGGAGTGTTTGAATTGAAATAGATTCAATACCATAAAAATCTTTACAACATCCAAAATACTAAAGTTTAACCAATGTAACCTAGATTTTCAAAAAATTTTGCCAAAATTTTTCATAATCTTACTAAAATTTCTAAATTATTTCTAAATTATTCTATAAATTTTTTGAACTAAAACTTTTGAAATACATACTAATTTGTCAAAGCCGAAAAATTTCCACATCTCTATCAAACCCAAATCTAATATGATGAGTGCGTGGTAATGTCATATTCAATAAACTCAATGTATTGTCTACATTCCCATCACACTATAATGCCACTCATCATATTCAATAAACTCAATGTATTGTCTACATTCCCATCACACTATAATGCCCACCCATAATCAAGATAGAGAATGTATCTCACCTAGGTCAATGTAATGTAAGTAAGATGAATATGATTCCATCTTTCCTTTTCAACAATACAGGGTAAGTAATTCCTATATTAAATTGGCTTTATTCTTATTTTTGGAAAAATTTTAAGCATAGTGTTAACATGTTATGATCTCAATTTTTTTTTAATTATAATTATATTTTAATGATTTTATTTTTTAATTGGTAAAAAATTTAAAAGAATTATTGAATATATAGATATGGGCAGTTGATATTGCACAATCTGAGTGTAATGGGGCTTTTAAGAGATTGAAGCTATTTATGCATTGAATTATTGAAATGATATATATGAATTGTTGAAATTTCACAATTTGGGGACAATAACTTTTTTTCAAGTCCTGAGTTCATATATAAATTGAAAAATACAATTTCAACCATCCAAAATTGTAACTTTACAAAAAAAACTACATATTTAAATTTTAGTGGTGATTGCTTGAAAATGTCTAAAATACAAGTATTAAGAATTTTAAAAAATTTTAACAATTAAATTTCCTAATTTTATCAAAATTTCTACTCTTAAAATGTAGATCTTTAATTCTTTTTAACATAAAATATTGTAAAAAGTAATATAACCTAAGTCTAAGTCTAAGTCTCTGTACCAAATAGACATCTTGGAAGACACAAACAATATAGTCTGAATTGCAACAAACGCTGCAATTTCTTTAGTTGAGAGGGCCTTGCACAACATGCACCACACAAGGAACCTCATTCTAAAGGAGACTTGGGCACCTCATACTTTGCATTCTTTTATGCCATTTATGTTTTCATGATCTGCCCTCCCACGTAGATTGGAGGACAACAGCCAACTGTTACATACTTGGCAATGCCAGCACAGAAAATAAACCAAGAAACTGAGCATGGACAGTGAATCTCAATATGTAGCTTTTTAGCTAGAGAATCCCTCTTTGGGACATCAGAATGGGTTTAATCTATGGTTAAAAATGCTTACAATTTTGTTAAGAATGTTTCTAATGTGAATTCCATTCATTTTTACTTTAAAAGAAAATTATGCGGAAAAACCTTCTAACACTTTTTGCAGATGGTATTGACTGTAAACTTATTGTGAGCCATAGAGACATCAGGGTAAGACATGCCATAGAGAAAACTAATATGGAGATCAATCCCAGACAGTTTGTGTGAAACTCAAATCACTCAACTAATCCAACTAGCCAAGCCAGCCCTTCAAACCACAATCTTACATGTGCAATCATTGCATTCTGCGTTGTGGTATTAGTGTTTTTCTGTCAAAAGTATTAATATTCAGAACAATATTAAAGGAATAATGATAACAATTACAGATACAGTTTTAGTATTCAGAACAATATCAGAGGAATAATGATAACAATTACATATATAATTTTAGTATTCAGAACAATATTAGAGGAATAATGATAACAATTATACATATATGAACTGTGATTGATTTTGGAAAATTCTAATCAGAGAAAAATCAGCAAATATTGCTAAATAATAGATTTAAGGCTAGCCAATATGTTGGGCCTTGCCAGATAAACTTTTACGGCCCAACTGATCTGATACATTACAATGAAAAATCCCCAAGCTTTTTCAAAAGATTGATCACACATGATACCATATACTCAATACCATGGGTCACTAATACAAGTGCCCAAAATCACAACTATTAACTTCACAACTTTAACTCTTCACCTAGTCAAATTTACCTAACAAAAAACAAGTTTACTCACTCACAGAACTTCCTCCCTATTCTGTTTGGCCTTCTCCCTGTTAATGTTTCAAATGGCTTCAACGTACAAGCTAAGAAGTCATAACGCTAAGTGTCTTTGGGCTCCACGAGCATCCATGTTGGCCTGGAGTTGCTGACGTTAAATAGGATAGACTGGCGTATTTCGGCGTGCATGGCACTATTCCAGATTAGTCATTCCCCTTCAATAATCAATGGTCCCCATTGTTCCTTTAATACTGCCAAAACCTACTGATGTGTGCCATGCCTGGGTAGTCTGTTGGAGGATGAGAAGGGAGGGTGTGCTAGATACCCTGTTCCTTTAACACTGCCAAAAGCTACTGATGCGAGCCATACTTGGGTAGTTTGTTGGAGGCTGAGAAGAGAGGGTGTGCTAGATACCTTGTTGATTTCTCCTCTTCGGATGCAAATCCTATATAATGATAACAAGAGAGGGTATGTTTCTATGACTGAAGTCTTATGAATAATTTAAACGCTGATGTTTTCCTTGAGTCCAGTAAAACACAATCTGTTCTTGAAACATGACTCCTGTGCTGATATGGTCATTGGAAGATATGCTTCTACTTCCCTGTGGCATCTTCTACCTTAATACCTGCTCTGGTTTCCTAACCAATATTATTTTAATGGTATTGTCCCCATTACCAATTAACCCTCCTACTTATCATTGAGCATAAAATTCATATAGGCTGCGTACCAATTAGATTAGTCCATGCATGCGCAGCCCCGCTTACATATCCTCCCGATCCTGATGTATGGGAATGGGAATCAATATAAACAAGAGGGACTTCATATTATGATGAGTAAAACTCTAATTTCTGTTCGACTAACAGTGGCAATCCCGTGGACTAACTGCTTACTTAAAGTAAAGAAAAGGATTTGGAAGTTTACAAATGCGTGTGGGTTTTGATGTAATGCCAAAATTCATATATTATAATGAGCAAAAATCAAATTTCCATGTGAAAACACATCATTTACAGGCACATTACTAGAAAGGAGAAGCGAGCTCTGTGTGGCATGAACAGGTAAAACACCGTTACTATTTTTACAATTAGAATTTCGCTGGTTAGGTGGGTATTTATGCACAAAAGCTGAAACTGCATACGATGCTTTCTCTACTACAGTTGCATCTAGGGATGTTCAGACTAGTTGATCATCAATACTAATCATATTCAAAGCAGTAGAAGCTGACAACTGCTGTTTGGGAAATATCTGAATTATTTCTCCTCTTTTTTAAGTTATTGCCACCAATCCAATCATACTTCCGCTCTGAGTTCTAGCAACCAGCAATTGAGCATTGATCTGTGTTTCTTTGTTGTATTTTTTGTCGGCCGTGTCAATTTCCCAGCTGGTGGTTGTTGTTATTTGGTGGTTATTTGTTGGACTAACAGTAATACATATGAAGGGCATTATGAAGGGAATTTTTATGTGGATGGCAGATTTTGAGAATATCTTGGAATCTCATTGTGAGAAAATAGTTTCTCTATCCTGACCATTAAATTTGGGGATATTTTTGGAATCTGCAACTTTTTGATCGTCTAATTCTGGGATATTCTTGGAAAGTTGGAATCTGTAACCCACATAAGTTTATCACTCTAAGAATGGATCAGGGGATTGACTATCACCTCGGCAGGTATCAAGTGGATTAACCATCACCTGAGCACTTTGGATTAACTGTCCACTCAAGGTAATAGTAAGGGTTTAGAAGTTTATTAATATCTATGGATTTTGATGTAATGGAAAACCACAACATGCTATTGGAGTTTTAACCCCAATGAATTTCCTATATGAATTCCCTATGTTATATCAGAGGGAGTTCCATTTTCCATATTATATCAACCAATTTGGTGTAATAACAAACTTCAACATTGTTGAACAATGACAAAATGCACTCCAAGAAGACCAATAATTGATTAATTCTTATTTGCCATTTTATTGCACAAGTGAATGTTATAACTTTATAAGTGGGGAAATAGTTGTGTTCTTATTGTTCTTTATTATTGCAAGTCAACAAATGAAATGAAATGAAATTTTAATGTCCACCAGACTAAAAATAGTTTATGGGACTATGAGTTCAGTGAATTTAGCCTTCTGCATTTCAGTCCTTTTCTTATTCAAATTGATGATGAGTTGGCCCAACCTTCCAACAATCCCATGGTTGAAAAGACAATGCCAAGAAACCAATGCTAACATATTCCCATAAATTTTTCTAATGTCTTTGAAAGCATCACATTCCAAAATGAAATGTTTTTCCGATTCCAATGCCTCAGACAATGCCAAGAAACCAATGCTAACATATTCCCATAACTTTTTATGATGTCTTTGAACGCATCATATTCTAAAATGAAATGTTTTCCCAATTCCAGTGCCTCAGATGTGCAAAAGTTACACTTGTTCTTCCCAAACTTCTTTAGGTCTTTTCCACTATCCTGTTTCACACCGAAGTTGATGCGATTTGGTTCTTAATTAAGAAATAAGAACCTTTACTGAACTGAGACAATCTTATTGTTTCCAGACTTAATGATAAAAATGTGTGGAAGTTTTTTTCCCTCCATCACACGCATTAGCCTGTGTATTAGCCTTAGCCTTCGAAAAAGACTTTGGTATGATGTATCGTAATTGATATCTTATCTGTGTTAGATTCCAACTGGGGCAAGTTTTTTAGTGATTCCTAGACCAGAATGAATAGAAAACCATGGAGGGTGGAACTATACTGGAACTAAGATGATACAAGCCCCTTAATATTTCTGGCCACTCTAATGAAATTCCAGTGCCGCTACATCTTGCAAACATGGAGCTCATAATACCAATTAGCAGAAACCACTGAAGAAGGTTCTTAGAAGATGATCGTCCAACAACATAACAACTATAGGGTTTCAACCTCGAACAGGTCACTGTTGGAATTTCTGAATGATTCCAAACAACAGAGGAAATGAAATTCCTCAACTTCAACACAGAGATGTAAAAATTTTGGACAGAGATGCATAAAGCAACACTTCTATTTCATTAAAAAAACTATTACAAAGATGCCACAGAACTGTTGTTTTGACATTTACAAAAAAAACAAGCTGCTACAAACACAGCGTTACAGTATGCACTTCTCTGTCTTCAAAAAATGGCTCACTGTCATAATACTCTGTTTCTCAGCCTTTTGGCAATTTCTTCACAAAAATCTACACAGTCATTCTCTCTGTTTTCATACAAAGTCTCAAAAAAAATTATTGTTTTCTGCCTTTGGGCTCTTTTTAAAATAATACATAGTGCATAAAAAAATACACACAGGCTTACACTCTACAATGCACTGTTGTATTTATTATATATATATATATATATATATAATAAAAATTTATATATATTATAACCCAAGTCAAAAAAGAAACTTTATGAGATGAAAACTCATATCATGGTGGCCTATAAAAACATTTAAGAACTAAGGTTTATAACCGTAAAAAGAAAACTTCATAATGCGGATTTTAAAAAACATGAAATTAAACTCCATTTGATAACTTTATCGCATTCCAAAATTGAGCTTGCTGACGTAAGCTCTCGAACATGCGATAAATCCTTAATTCCATTTATAATTGCTTATCGGGTCCGTTTGGGGCTTCGCTGACTGTACTCCTAAGCTATGCGAACGGGCTGTGATTGGCCATGAGTTTTGACGTGGATTTGTGTGCCCCCAAACGTTGACGTGGACCTATTCAAAAAAATGAAACCACGGTAAATATTGTGGTTGTTGCAGTGTTTTAAATGCGGGTTGGTGGTGGATTTAATGAAGTGGAATGGCATGGTTGCGTGGTTGAACCACGGTTCTTTAAAGCACTTATAGGCTACGACCATATCCAAGAAAAATGAATTTGCAGAGTTTTGATGGCGGCTCTTCAATGCACGGTGGCGTGCAGACAAACCTTTGATGCTACTGTCCTCCGGCTCTCCTGCATGGTGCAGTTGAAGTTTAATATTTCAACACTCCCCTTTAAACACAACTGCTGGGTTCTCTTCCATACCCAGACATTTTCTCAAATAATTAAAACTCTTCTGCCCCAATGTTTTTGTCAGTGTATCAGCAAACTACTCCTCTGTTCTGTAATGTTTCAAAACAATTTTCTCATTGTTCACTAGCTCTCTGATGTAGTGATACTTCGCATCAATGTGTTTCGTTCTTTTATGAAACACTGAATTCTTTGACAATGCTATAGCTGAGCTATTATCACAATAAATTGTTGTGCCTTTTACCTGTTCATGACACAAACTTCTCAACGTTCTCCTCATCCAAACTGCTTGACATGCTGCTACTGTAGCTGCCACATACTCTGTCTCTGCTGTAGATAAAGCCACAATTGGTTGTTTCTTAAAAGCCCATGAAATGGATCCTGAACCCATATGAAAAACATAACCAGAGGTGTTTTTCCTGTCATCTATACTTCCAGCTCAATCACTGTCAGTATATCCAATCAATTCAATTTTTTTTGAAGTGGTGTATAAAATACCATACCTTTTGTTCATTTCACATGCTTCAAAATTCTTTTTTTCTGCTTGCCAATGTGTCTCCTTTGGCCTTTCCATAAATCTGGTAATTAAACTCACAGCATGCATAATATCTGGCCTAGTTGCAATCAAATACATGAGGCTGCCAATCATGCTCTTGTAAAAACTTGGATTAAAATCCTTGCTGTTGTCCTCTTTGCTTAACTTCAATCCGTTCATTGTAGGAGTAATTACTGCCTTGCAATCCTGCATATTAAATCTTTCCAAAACTTCATTTACATATTTTTCTTGAGAGATAAAAATTTATTTTCATTTTACTCTACTTCTATTCCTAGGAAGTATTTCAGCAATCCCATATAAGTCATCTCAAATTCATCCTTCATGACTGATTTAAAATTCTCAATGAGGTAAGAATCATTACCTGTAAAGATCACATCATCAACATACAAAACAACAATCACCATCTTACCATATTTCTCCTTGATGTATAATGTGAGTTCTCCTTCACATTTTTCAAACCCATTTTCCAGTAGATAAACATCTATCATACTGTACCATGCTCTTGGTGCTTGTTTCAGCCAATACAGAGCCTTCTTCAATCTGCAAACTTTGTGCTCTTGGTCTTCTTTCTCATAGCCCAGAGGTTGTTCAACGTAAACCTCTTCCATCAATACTTCATTTAGGAATGTTGATTTCACATCCATTTGGTAAACTTTCCACTTGTGTTGTGCTGCTACAGACAACACTGCGCTTACTGTTTCCATTCTTGCAACCGGTGCAATTTTTTTTTCATATTCTCTTCCTTGTTGCTACTTGTAGCCTTTGACAACAAGTCTGACATTGTGCCTTTCAATCTTACCTTCAGCATTGCTCTTGGTCTTGTAGACCCATTTTACTCCAATAACTTCCTAACCTTTTGGGAGATCAACCAATTCCCATTTCTTATTTTTCTCTATGGCATTTATCTCTTCATCCATAGCATCTATCAATTTCTTATCTTTTACAGCTTCCTCAAAATGAATAGGATCATCTACATGACAATACAATGTAAATAAAGAGTTCATACCTTCATTTTTTGCTGCTTGCTCAAAAATTTCATTCAAACTTCTGAATTTGGTTCTTCTTCACTTGGTGTACTTGTGCTTGTAGAAGCACTCAAATCTTCTCTTTGTGGTGTGCTTGGAGAAGCACTATCATCACTTCTCAAGGGTGTTCTCATTCCCGCTTGTGGTGTCCCTTGTTGTCCTTGTGTTTGTGGAGGTGGTGTTGCTAATGAGGGATGTATTTCATCCATTTCTTCCTCATTATCATCATGAGACAAACAACTTTTAACATTTATTGTTTTCTCAATGCTTCCATTCCAAGCTTCTTCCTCAATGAATTGTACATCTCTGCTTATAAAAAACTTCTTGGTGGATGGGTTATACAATTTGTATGCCTTGGATTTTTCACTGTATCCAATAAATATGCACTTCTCCCCCTTACTATCCAATTTTTTCCTTAGCTGATCCAGAATGTGTGCATAAACCACACAACCAAAAACTCTCATGTGGGTGACACCTTATTTTATGCCACTCCATGCTTCTTCCGGAACTCTATTCATTACACCTTTGGTTGGGCATCTATTCAATATGTATGCTGCACAATGTACAACTTCAGCCCAATATTCATTTGGCAAATGTTTTTCCTTCAACATACTTCTTACCATATCCATGATGGTTCTATTTTTCCTTTCAGCAACTCCATTTTGTTGTGGTGTATACCTTGTTGTAAATTGCTTGTGTATCTGATGCAGGGGCATTAGGCTCAGAAGTAACTTTGTACATAAGTAGACATAGGGGGTCCCATGTTCTTATAATTTCTTGTAAATATTAATATTTTGAATAAATTTGGTAGGGAATTGTAATTGTTCTCAATGTTGAAGATGGCAACAAGAAACAGTGAAGGAGGCATCCTAAAACATCTTTCCTGATCCTAGTTGGAAAGTGATCACCTAAACTAGGTGGGGGACTACACAGGTGATTTTTGTCGCAAAGTCTATTTTTAGACTATGTCTATTTTTAGAAATATGGAGCATGGTCCGGGGATTGCAGTATGTTATTCTTGGATGATTGGTCAAGTTGGTAAAAATAGATGGACATCTATTTTTAGACATACAGGTCAAAGTCTATTTTTAGACTGCCTATCCTAAAAATAGGGAAGTCGAATATTATTAGCTCTTAATAATATTTGGACTATAAACATTATCTTATTCTCTTGAAGCACTTCAGTTTGATGCCTGGATGTGGCACATGCAGCTAACAGAAGGAAATACGCTTTTCCTAGGGTTTAAGTGAAGCTATTGCATGAAGACTTCGGTTAGAACTCATGTGACAGAGTTTGGTGGAGTTGATTGAGGAAGTTAGTGGAGTTGTATTCAGTTTAACTAATCTAAACATAGTTGAGCTATTTGTATTCAGTTTAACTAATTGATGCAATTAGTGAGAGTGGTGTGAATTAATTATTAATTAATTCACTAATTATAAACTCATTAATCAACTAAAGAATGCATCAGTTAACTTCAGTGCATGGACAGTTTCAGTGGAGACCAGTGCAGAAATAGGTGAAAGAGTAGGTTAACTATCAGTTGTGACTATACTGTTGCTATTTGCAACACACGGATAGGTGGAGTAATCAATGAGGATTGTGCAGTTCAATCCAGGTGGTTTATCTATATAAAGAGGCCATCACTTGTTAGAAAAAGAACCCCGAGGTAGGGTTAATATCAAGTGGCCTAAAAGGTTTAGACATGAGTTTTGCTAGATCTAGCTTGATGATGTGCCAGCATAGGAGGAGTGGTTGCAGAGAGCTTGCAAAGAGCTTTGTACTATGATTGTTACATGATCTCCATGACATGTACAATATACAGATAGTTGGGGGTTTTCAGCTTTAAGCTTTCCCATGAAATACTGTGTTCATATGTGTGAATTTTTATGGCTTTAATGTGTGCATGCAATTGATTTTATTTCCGCATTTGATGATCAATGGTAGAAGAGATTCTGTATTATGCATGAAGCTAAAATAGTGTGTGATCAGGAGAATCTCGATGGATAACATATCAGTTATTCAAATTTTCTACACTCAAGTCATTTGAGAAAATGAGAAATTGGTTAAGATAGGAATATGAAGAGACAACCAAGGGTATGAGTAGATTTAGGATTAGTTTCAGTAGTTTCAGTTTGAAGTCTAAAATTAGGAACTAGAGAATTTCAAGAGGTTCTGTCAAGAAGTCGAATCGACTCATTTGTGTTAGTATAAATGTAAATGCCTGTAGAGTTAGAGAAGAGAACTTCTTCAGCAACAGAGTAGGAGGGTAGTGGCCTCCGCATTGAATATCTGGCCAACCATGAAACTGTAAGTGATTACTTTTGAGATTGATCACCTGTATATATATATATTTGTTTATGGAGAATTGTTATAAGTTCCATGTGTGACTTTATGTCTTCTTGGTCGAATCTATTTGAAGAATGTTTGAGGTTCTAGAATAACTATGAATTCTGAGTTATGAAATGATTGAAATTTCCTGCTTCGACCGTTCAAACCCTTCGTGAGAGTATGGTTAGAGGTCCTGGTTTTGTGAGTAGGAACCTCTGCACAAAGCACTACCAGTGAATTGAAATTGGGGTTTATATCGTCTTCTGTGAGTTATTGGAGGAATTGACTTGTAAGGTGAGGTGAATCGATCACTGTAAGGATCGATTCTGAGATAGAAGAATTCCTGTGTGTGAGGTTAGGGTAAGTTGAATTCTTGTGTTCACTATATGAGTGAGAGTTTAATTCCTTTGAAATTGCTGGATTGTATGTGCCTTGATTGAACTAAGTTCTGCGTAATTGAACCCGAATCTCAGCAACCCAAGGTATAAGAACCAACATGAATAGGTTCTGTGGGGATGTTAGAGTCTCAGACTTTAAAACCACAGTTGGAAGGTTTCAGAAAACCGTGCATGTATAAACCGGTACCACGAGTGGATTGGCGTTGAGGAACTGTGGATGATTACCGTGTAGCCGAACACGATCACGCTACAATCGAACTTGTTGATCGAATTGAACTGGGCAAAGTCGGATGGTAGTAATGGAACTGTGCTTGACGGAACCTTGAGCGAAAGTTGAGTGGAGCCTGGAGTAAGGGGAGCGGAACCGCGACGTGTAAACAGTGAACGTGGGTTGGAGTTGAACCGACGGTATTTCGTGAGGTACAAAGGCGGTAAGCAGTATTTAAGAAATCAGCGTGATCCCATACATTGGGTGACGCGTGTCCTTGAGCGATTTTGGAAAACCACCCTCATCGCGAGTTAACGGTCGTGCAAGTAGCTCGCGCGATACTCAGTTGGATCGTTGGATCGTCAAGGCCGGTGCGACGTGTTGTCCGATGTTGGATGTGGAAGGCTCGTCAACGTTGGGGCCCATGCATATGTATGAGTTGATCATTGTTAAGGTCTTCGGGTTAAGTAAGGGATGACATTTATATGTTGCATGGTTCACTTTATAATATGGAACATGGTGATATGTTGATAGAACGTCAACGTTATAAGTTATGGTCCTACCTTAAGGCCGGACGGATCTGTATTAGTGTTGGTATTTCATTTTAAAGCTCCAGTTATTTGAACGGAGGCGGTATTATATACATTGAGATATTATAGTGTACATATAAGGTTTGGGTATGCATAGTTTGCCTAATTTGTGAATTGCTTGGGCATGGAAGAAACTTTGGATGTATTTACACACAGATGGAGGTTGAAATTTTGAGTATACAGGGACTGTGGGTTTGCTCGGACACTAGTATCCTATTTTCTCTGCAAAAACATAGAAATTCTTTTGAGATATAGTCTCCTCCTCTATCAGTTCTTAAGACCTTGATATACTACCCACTTTGGTTCTCAACAAGTGCCTTAAAGTGGCAAAATTTCTCAAACACTTCACTTTTAAATTTCAAGAAATAAACCCATGTTTTTCTTGTATAATCATCAATAAAAGTCAACATTTATTGGTTGCTTGCTAATGATGGTGTTTGCATTGGCCCACACAAATCTGAATGAACAATTTCTAAGGGTGCCTTTGCCCTCATGTTCTTTCTTGATGGAAAACCTGCTCTGTGTTGTTTGCCCAAGATGCAATCTTCACATAGGCTGTCTAGTTTCTCAATCAATGGTAATCCCTTTACCATTCCTTTCCTATGCAACAAATTCAATTCTCTAAAGTTGAGATGTCCAAATTTCAAGTGCCATAACCAATTTTCATCTTTTGCTTCTCTTTGGAATGTCTCTTGTGTCACTGCTGCAATGGCATATCCTTTCTTCAAATCTGCTCTCATCTTGAGAGGGGACATTTTGTTCATTGTCATCTTCACTTGTGCAATGCATTGCTTGCTTGGTGGCTTATCCATGATGGTGCATACATCATCTTCAAAGAAAACATTGTACCCCTTTTGAATGAGTTGTCCAATGCTCAAGAGGTTACACTTCATACCAGGCACATAGTATACATCTGATATGGATCTTCCTTCTCCTTTCTTTGTCCAAACACTTACTCTGTCTTTTCCCATGACAAAGACCTTACTGTCTTTCCCCAATGTTACTTGAGACTTTACATTTTCATCTAACATGGAAAATATGGAAATGTTTCTAGTCATATGGTTGCTACATCCTGAATCTAGATACCATATATCTTCACTCTTTTCTTCAGCCATATTACATGCTAAAAACAACTTATCTTGACTGATATTTTCTTTACAAAAAAAACACGCTGCTACAAACACAATATTACAATATTGCACTTTTTTGTCTTCAAAAAATGGCTCACTGTCATAATACTCTATTTCTCAACCTTCTGACAATTTCTTCACAAACAAACGACACAGTGATTCTCTCTATTTTCATACAATCTAAATAAAGAATTGTTGTTCTTTGTCTTAGAGCTCTTTTTAAAATAATACACAGTACATGAAAAAATACACACAAACTTACACTCTACACTAAACTGTTGTATATATATATATATATATATATATATATATATATATATATATATATATATATATTATATATATAACAAAACTTTATATATATTATAGCCTAAGTCAAAAAAAAAAAATTATGAGATGAAAACTCATATCACCATGGCTCATAAAAACATTTAAGAACTAAGGTTTATAACCGTAAAAAACTTCATAACGCAAATTTTAAAAAACATGAAATTAAATTTTATTTGATAATTTTATCGCATTCCAAAATTGAGCTTGCTAATGTAAGTTCTCGAACACGATAAATCCTTAATTCAGTTTATAATTGCTTAAGTCCTTTGGGGCTTCGCTGACTGTACCCCCAAACTATGCGAACAGGCTGTGGTTGGCCATGAGTTTTGACGTGAATTTGTGGGCCCCAAACGTTGACCTAGACCTATTTAAAAAAATGAAACGGAAGTAAACAATGTGCTTGCTGTAGTGTTTTAAATGGGGGCTGGTGGTGGATTTAATGAAGGGAGTTGTCTACCCAGGCAACGAAATAGCCCGGACGACAGTTTTTTGCTGGAATCTGGGCAACTAAAATTCAAGAAATTAGGTAGTTGGAGTGTTTGGAATCCATTTTTGACAGTGGAAATGGATTTAGCACTACCAAAAACCCTTATTCCATTCAAAATACTAAATTTTAACAACTGTAAACATGATTCTGATAAAATCTTTGCCGGATTCTGGGCCAAAACGTTGCTTGGGAGGACTACGACTTAATGAAGTGGAATGGCATGGTTGCGTGGGTGAACCACGGTTCTTTAAAGCACTTAATGGCTATGGCCATATCCAAGAAAAATGAATTTGCAGAGTTTTGATGGCGACCCTTCAATGCAAGGTGGCGTGCAGAAAAACCTATGATGCTGTTGTCGTTTTGTCGTTCGAATCACTTGCACGGTGCAGTTGAAGTTTAATATTTCAACAGTGACTTACTGATTTGTTTTGGGTAGTTTAAGTGTATTGAAGAGGGGTGTTATAGTAATAAGATATTATAGAACCCCTTGACATGAATAGGGAAGTGGGATTGAGCGTGCATACCCTGCAACTGTAGCATCATCAACATTTTCGAAGCTTTCGATGCATGCCTCAACCATGAACACGCCCGTTATTTCAGGGTGGGTTATAAGAGTTTTATGTGTTATCGGTAACCTATACAAAAAAAGCATAAATCTGTGTCAATGGAAGTAACGAATGCAAATTACAGAAAGCTTTTATGACTTCGAAGAGGAGGAAACCAAATTTATAAGAAATTTCAAAATTCCCGGAGTTGTATACCCAAATATGTGTCACTACATTTCAAGTCCCTACAATTTTAAATGGAGGAAAAAATGTCTTAGGCCAAAGAGATGCTGCGACAATGGCGATTATAAATCGGAGTTGAAACTCTGTTCCATCTTTGTGCGGTTCTTATCAGCGGTTCCTAAGCATCCAAGGCCGTTGAATTCGTGAAAATGTGTCAAAAAAAACCAGCCATTCTATTATCTTTCACAACATCAAATATGCCTCTCAAATTTTCTAGGCCAGGTGGAGAAGGAGACCTGTAGCTTCTTCCAGTACCATATGCCTGCCTACACACTGATTGATGTAAATAATATTATAACAGACCTGAAATTGTTTTCACTAGGATCATTGGATGTGAACGAGATGATTGAAATAATCTTCAAAGGTGCCCAAGTTCACCAGTGATCCCCATTAGAATTCCTTGATGCTTAACAAATAGCCGCAGATAAAAGTCTTCGCCTATGTTGAATTATAACTTCAACTGCAGCAACGCAGAGAAGGACAAACGATAAAGGAGGTTGTCTCTTGCACGCTACCGCCAGATTTTTAAAGCCTGCAAATTGTTGTTTAATGGCTCTGCAATAGCCACCTGAGCATTGAAGAGATTGTGGTTCCAAACCACGGAACCAGAAAAATTAAATGCAGTTCTTGCCGCCTTCCTAATTCCTGCAACCACCACATTCAAAGCTCAGATATTTACCCACCAGTTTTTACCACGTGGCTTTGCATGATTCGTTTGAGTTTCACTTGGCTCGTTCACGCAGTTGGAGAAATCGGACCCGAAATTTTATAAGGTGGATTCCATGGAGTTTTCGCATAACACTTTGGGCCTACATCATCATCCCATTTTGGAACGCGAAGAGCCTTTTGCAATAGAGTTTTATTTATCGTTGAAATCCGTGAAAACTTCATAAAGTTTTTAAAAACCTTCGGTAAAAGTTTTTTTTACTAAGGTTAATATATATTATAAATGTTTTTAGTATTTATAATATATATAAGTAGTGTTTTATTTTTTAATAGTTATGTTTTGGAAAGTTTTAAAAGGCCAGAAAGCCAAAACAAAAAAAGGGTCATGAATGTAATTTTTATTTACTGTGTAATTTTTTTTAAAAGTTTATTTGCACAGCAGTGTGTATAAAAAGGAAAAAACAGAGTGTAATTTTTTTTGAGAACAAGTGTATGCACAACAGTGTGAAAGAAAGAGAAAAAACACAGCAGAGTGTTTTAGAGATAGAGTATTTTCTGTGTGAGACAGAGAAGATTTTTGCTTGGCATTGTGTCTTGTAACAGTCCAGCATTTTGTAATCCCTAATAGAGGAAGAAGTTTTTTTATTGTAATAGATTTTTACAGTGAATGAAATAGAATTTTTCATTGTTGATCTCTGTCTTCTGTGAGTGAAATTTTAATATTTTCTCTGTGTGGAAGAGGGGAGTTTTATTCTCCATTTATTGTGATGGAATTTTCAATATTCCAACATGGTATTGGAGCTAGTCCAGGCTCTTTGAAGATCAAAGAAGCTGAAGGAAAGGAGTTCTTTGTTGCAGCAGCTTCTCCAGCGGTGTGAAGACTCAACCAAAAAGAATCCAAAGGTATTTCTCTATATATTTTTTGTGTTACTGTTGCAGAACAATTAGTTATTTTAAATACACAGTCAAGTGTTTTTGAATCATAGTTAAGAGTGCAGAATGGCTGGAGCCAGCACTGGAATGGGTATGGGAAATATCCATCTCCCAATGTTTAATGGGAAAAATTATGACTACTGGTCAATAACTATGAGAGCTTTATTTGTCTCCCAAGACCTATGGGAATTTGTTGAGGAAGGCTTTGAAGAGCCAGCAAATGAAGAAGAGTTTTATGTTTTAACTCAGACAGGAAGGGAGTTACTAAAGAGCAATAAGAAGAAAGATTTCAAAGCTCTCTTCTTTTTGTATCAAGCAGTGCATGAGAGTGTGTTTCCAAGGATAGCAGCAGCTAAGAGATCCAGAGAAGCATGGGAAACTCTCAAGACAACCTATCAAGGTATGGAAAAAGTGAAGACAACAAAACTTCAGTTGATGAGGAGAGACTTTGAGACTCTCTGTATGAAAGAGTAAGATACAATTGACTCATTCTTCACTCATGTGATTGGAATGGTCACACAAATAAGATCTCATGGAGAGACTCTTGAAGACAAGAGGATTGTTGAAAAACTCTTGAGAAGTTTACCCTCAAGATTTGATGTGATTGTCACCACCATAGAGGAGACTAAGGATCTCACAAATTTTTCAGTGGATGAGCTACATGCATCACTGATGACCCATGAACAGAGATTGGGTAGAAGTGAAAACTCATCTCTTGAACATGCCTTTAAGACCCAAATGTCTTTCGGAAGAGGAAGAGGGCAAGGCAGAGGAAACAAAAGAGGAAGAGGCAGAAGCCAAAACAGAGGTGGAAGGAACATCCCTTCACATTCACATGGAAGGTGCAACAGTCAAAGTCACAGCCATGGCCAAGGCAGCAGCCAGCAGAGTGGTCAGAAGAATGCTCAAGGACAAAGGCATGATAAGTCCAATGTCCAATGTTACCATTGTAAAAAATATGGTCATTATGCTAATGAATGTAGAAAGAAGCAGTAAGATATGGAAAATAGAACTAGTGAAAATTTCACTAGAGAAAATATCAGCCAAAATAATTTGCTTTTAGCTTGTAATATAGCTGAAGAAAAAAGTGAGGATTTATGGTTTCTAGACTCCGGTTGCAGTAACCATATGACAGGAAACTTAGCAATGTTTTCTATGTTAGATGAGAGTGTGAAGTCACAAGTCACACTAGGAACTGATAGCAAAGTTTCTGTTATGGGAAAAGGAAACGTAAATGTTTTAACAAGGAAAGGTGCAAATAAATCCATAGCAGATGTTTATTATGTTCCAGGAATGAAGTGTAACCTCTTAAGTATTGGACAACTTGTCCATAAGGGGTATAATGTTTTCTTTGAGGATGATTTTTGTACCATCATGGATAAACCACCTAGCAAACAATGTATTGTTGAAGTGAAGATGACAAGGAACAGGATGTTCCCTCTCAGAATGAGAGCAGATCTGAAAAATGAAGAAGAGAAAGCAGCAGTGGCACAAGAGACTTTCCAAAGCGAACCAAAAGATGATAATTGGTTATGGCACTTGAGATTTGGACATCTCAACTTTGGAGGTCTTAATCTGTTGAACAGAAAAGGAATGGTAAGTAGTCTACCATTGATAGAGAAACCGGACAGCCTTTGTGAAGGTTGTATCTTGGGGAAACAACACAGAGAGAGTTTTCCTTCCAGGAAAAGAATAAGGGCGAAAGCACCCTTAGATATTTTCCACTCAGGTGTATGTGGACCGATGCAAACTCCATCGCTTGCAAGCAGTCACTATGTGTTAACATTCATAGATGATTTTACAAGAAAAACTTGGGTTTACTTTTTGAAAAACAAAAGTGAAGTGTTTGAAAAATTTCGCAATTTCAAAGCACTTGTTGAGAACTAGAGTGGGCTGCATATCAAAGTCCTAAGGACTGATAGAGGAGGTGAGTATATCTCCAAATATTTTCTACGTTTTTGTAGAGAAAATGGTATTCATAAGCAGTTTACAACTAGATATACTCCGCAGCAAAATGGAGTAGCCGAAAGGAAGAACAGAACCATAATGGACATGGCAAGAAGTATGTTAAAGGCAAAGCATTTGCCTAATGATTATTGGGCTGAAGCTGTACATTGTGCAGCATACATTCTAAATAGATGCCCTACAAAAGCAGTTATGAACAAAGTGCCGGAAGAGGCATGGAGTGGCACAAAGCAAAGTGTCACACACATGAAGGTTTTTGGATGTGTGGCTTATGCACACATACCAGATCAGCTAAGGAAGAAGTTGGACAGCAAGGGGGAGAAATGTATTTTCATTGGATACAGTGAGGAATCCAAGGCTTATCGCTTGTACAACCCATCCACCAAGAAGTTTATTGTGAGCAGAGATGTTCAGTTTATTGAAGAGGAAGCTTGGGATGGAAGCATAGAGAATACAATGAATGTTAAACACTGTTTATCTCATGATGAAAATGATGATGAGTTGGCTGAAATACATCCCCAAACAGCAACACCAACAAAAGAGCAGCAAAGCACACCTTTGAGGAGAAATGAAAGTGCTTCTCCAAGCACACCACAAGGAGGAAATTCAAGTGCTTCTTCAAGCATTTGTACACCTAATGAAAGAGGTAAGAAATTCAGAAGTTTGAAAGATATTTATGAACAAGATATAACAAATGAAGGTATCAATTCTTTGTTTGCTTTATATTGTCATGTTGATGATCCTGTTCATTTCGAAGAAGCTATTAAGGATAAGAAATGGATAGAAGCTATGGATGAGGAGATAAATGCCATAGAAAGAAACAAGACATGGGATTTGGTTGAACTCCCAAAAGGTAAAGATGTCATTGGAGTTAAATGGGTCTACAAGACCAAGAGTAATGTTGAAGGCAAAATAGAGAGACACAAGGCAAGGCTTGTTGTCAAAGGTTATAAGCAGAAGCATGGGATAGATTATGAGGAAACTTTCGCACCGGTTGCTAGAATGGAAACCGTGAGAGCAGTGTTGTCCATAGCAGCACAAAACAAGTGGAGAGTTTACCAAATGGACGTGAAGTCAGCATTCCTAAATGGAGTGTTAATGGAAGAGGTTTACATTGAACAACCTCTCGACTATGAAAAGAAAGGCCAAGAGCACAAAGTGTGTAAGTTGAAGAAAGCTCTTTATGGGCTGAAGCAAGCGCCAAGAGCGTGGTACAGTAGGATAGATTCCTATCTACTGGAAAATGGATTTGAAAAATGTGAGGGAGAACCCACCCTCTACATCAAAGAAAAAGAGGGTAAAATGTTGATTGTAGTTTTATATGTTGATGATATTATTTTCACTGGTAATGATGGTTACCTTATTGAAAATTTTAAAACAGTCTTGAAAGAAGAATTTGAAATGACTGACATGGGTTTGTTGAGATACTTCTTAGGAATATAAGAAGAACAAGATGAAAATGGGAAAGCAAAGCAGAAATCACTCCCACAATGATGGGATTAAAACTCAGCAGAGAGGACAGCAGCAAGGATTTTGATCCTAGCTTGTACAAGAGCATAGCTGGCAGCCTTATGTATTTGACTGCAACTAGGCCAGACATAATGCACGCTGTTAGTTTGATTTCCAGATTCATGGAAAAGCCAAAGGATGCACATTAGCAGGGAGCAAAAAGAATTCTGAGGTATGTCAAAGGTACTAAAAGGTTTGGTATTTTATATACTGCTTCAGAATGTTCAGATTTAGTTGGATACACTGACAGTGATTGGGCTGGAAGTGTAGATGATCGGAAGAGCACTTCCGGTTATGTTTTTCACATGGGTTCAGGGGCCATTTCATGGGCTTCTAAGAAACAACCAGTTGTGGCATTGTCTACAGCAGAAGCAGAATATGTGGCAGCTACAGCAACAGCATGTCAAGCAGTTTGGATGAGGAGAATGTTGAGAATTTTGTGCCAAGAGCAGACAAAAGGGACAGTGCTTTTTTGTGACAATAGCTCAGCTATTGCATTGTCTAAAAATTCAGTTTTTCATAAAAGGACAAAGCACATTGACTCCAAGTTTCACTTCATACGTGAATTGGTTAACAATGGTGAGATAGTTTTGCAACATTACAGAACAGAGGATCAATTTGCAGATATCCTCACAAAGCCACTTGGGCAAAAAAGCTTTGAACATTTCAGGAAATGCCTGGGTATGCTAGAAAACCTAGCAGTTGAATTTAAGGGGGAGTGTTGAATTATAACTTCAACTGCAGCAACGCAGAGAAGGACAAATGGTAAAGGAGGTTGTCTCTTGCACGCTACCGCCAGATTTTTAAAGCCTGCAAATTGTTGTTTAATGGCTCTGCAACAGCCGCCTGAGCATTGAAGAGATTGTGGTTCCAAACCACGCAACCAGGAAACTTAAATGCAGTTCTTGCCGCCTTCTTAATTCCTGCAACCACCACATTCAAAGCTCAGATATTTACCCACCAGTTTTTACCACGTGGCTTTGCATGATTCGTTCGGGTTTCACTTGGCTCGTTCACGCAGTTGGAGAAATCGGACTCGAAATATTATAAGGTGGATTCTATTGAGTTTTCGCATAACACTTTAGGCCTACGTCATCATTCCATTTTGGAATGTGAAGAGCCTTTTGCAATAGAGTTTTATTTATCGTTGAAATCGGTGAAAACTTCATAAAGTTTTTAATAACCTTCGGTAAAAGTTTTTTTTTACTAAGGTTAATATATATTATAAATGTTTTTAATATTTATAATATATATAAGTAGTGTTTTATTTTTTAATAGTTATGTTCTGGAAAGTTTTAAAAGGCCTGAAAGCCAAAACAAAAAAAGGGTCGTGAATGTAATTTTTATTTACTGTGTAATTTTTTTAAAAAGTTTATTTACATAGCAGTGTGTATAAAAAGGAAAAAACAGAGTGTAATTTTTTTTGAGAACAAGTGTATGCACAACAGTGCGAAAGAAAGAAAAAAAACACAACAGAGTGTTTTAGAGACAGAGTATTTTCTGTGTGAGACAGAGAAAAGTTTTGCTTGGCATTGTGTCTTGTAACAGTCCAGCATTTTGTAATCCCTCATAGAAGAAGAAGTTTTTTTATTGTAATAGATTTTTACAGTGAATGAAATAGAATTTTTCAGTGTTGAACTCTGTCTCCTGTGAGTGAAATTTTAATATTTTCTCTGTGTGGAAGAGGGGAGTTTTATTCTCCATTTATTGTGCTGGAATTTTCAATATTCCAACAGCCTATGGATTCTAAGTTTTGTGCTCCCCCTTTCTTAGTAAGGAATTCTTGGAATTCTAATTTGAACAGTATAGTTTGCACAATCCTAATGGGTTCTTGGTACTTTAATTGGAACATCATAGTTTTTACAATGAGAATCATGGTTAGAAATTTTGGAAGGCATAGGTATTATATAGTTTACATAATCAAAATTTACATTAAGATATTGAATCTATTTTTATTTTTACGTTAAAAATATAATTTAAACAATAATAAATTATAATTTATTTTTAAAAATTAAATAATTTATTTTGCTTAATCAAATAATTAAATGTTTTATAACTGAAGATTTTGAAATATTAAATAAATTTTTTTCTAAATTTTTATATAAGCAAAGAAAGATAAAATTTAACATTTGTATTTGACTTTTCTATATATATTATGTGGGTGGATAATTAAATAAGATGACCATTAAATGACTTTTGAATTTGAAGTGAAAATTTATGAAATTTAGTTATCATCTTTTAATAAATTTTCAAACTTTTTAATATATCTTTTAAATTTATTTTAGTATAAATTTTCAAATATTTTAGTTGTGGTTAGTTAGAGGTCTTGTGCCCACAAAAGTTGAGAAAATAGAATTGAGAAATATGGTCGCTGCTACAATTGCGGGTTCATTATAGAGTTGAGAAATATGGCCAGTGTCACAATTGGGGTCCACTAAAGTAGTTTGCTACATGATTGGTGCTACCCTTCTTGTATTGTATGTGGATCATTTATGATAGTGATTGTTCTATAACTCCTCTTATGTTTGCATAAATTGAAGAGGCCCGTGATAAGTGTGGATGATTGTCTGTGGATGGTTGTCTCATTCCCCAGAATACATTGTTTCCATTGTTGGAAGATTGCACGATGAAGTACATTTCTTTATCATAGGTTGAGTGCGTGTCTCCTTCCCCATACTACACTGTTTGCAAATTGCAAGATGAAATACATTTCTTTATCATAGGTTGAGTATGTGTCTCCTTCCCAGAATACACTGTTTCCATTGTCGGCAGATTGCACGATGAAATACATTTCTTTATCATAGGTTGAGTATGTGTTTTACTATGATACGTGTTGACAGCGGAATAATTCATCCGAGTGATTATTGGTTCCATCAAAGTCTCAATTAAACTCTTTTTAGTTGAGATGGTTGTATACTATTTGGAACTAAGGCCCGCTTGCCTATGCTAAACTAAGCTTTAAAATAAGGTAAAGAAGATAATAAATAAAACAATTTAAAAAATAAGGAGAAATATATGATGTATTTCAATATTTACAATTATCTACAATAAATATATAAAAGAATTGTTGAGGAGGTAGAGGATTCATTCAAACATAATAAACCACGTGAAATATCATGTATGTTTAAATTTGGTTGGAATTTGGATCCGGCTAGCCACACAGATAGATTTTGAGAAAGTTTTTATATAGGAAATTCAAAAAAATATATTTATCTGGTTTTCATCTGATTCAAACTAATTTTTAATTGTTTTATGAAATGAATATGCATGCATTAGCTAAAAGAGGCAAGAAATAACACTATCAATTAATATTATATATTTTGAATATCAAATTTTAATCATCGAGAAAGAAGATATAAACCTAACGGTTCATAAACTTCTCTTAATAAATAAATATAGAATGTAACATGTCTTAAGAAATGTTTAAACATAATAATCAAATATTCATTTAGAAATAAATATGCACAATTTAAAGAACAATATAAAATGCATCAATTGAGGAATTAAAAAGAAGACCATACATTAATCTTGTAGCTCAAAACACATTTGATTCTCAAATAAGTTTTCAAAAAAGAGTTGTAACTTCAAAATTGATTAAAAAATGCAATTTCTAAATCTTTACAATTTCTCAACCCTTACTCCAACTTAAAATGTCCTATAAATACTTTAAAAAAAGATAACTATATTTAACAAATAATAAATAGAAAATCATAAATATTTTCTCTCATAAAGAAAATCTTCTAAAAATAAAATTTTCATCTTTTAAACTAATTTCCCATGAAAAATTGATCCACTATTTTTTTTCTTCCTCTTCCTCAACATCTTTATCTTCCACAAATTTAGATGTGGCTAACCTAGTCTGAATATACTTGAATAACAAGTGAGAACTCAAGTGGATGAAACCAATTTATTTTGACTTGAAAATCTGAAATTAAGCGTTGGACTATTCTCTTTCTCTTTTGATATTTATTTCCAAATTTAGAGATGAGCTTGATTTGTTCTAAAGGAAATTGTAGTAATTTCTGGAAAAACTATTGTGTCTAGATTTTGATTTCGTTTTTTTTTTTAAATCATAATTTCTTTAAAATGGTTGCTTTAATTCTCATGAAATGACTTCTTTTAATGGCTTTGAACCTGCAAGATCAAATTCTTCAATAAAATTAGTTTCCTTTTCCCATATTGCTAAATATTGCTTTTGAGCATTTTTAACCCATTTTTTGACTTCCTTGCTTTTGTTTTTTTGGGGCTTAAGGATGGATACATCAATCTTTTATCATTTTTGAAACTTTGCTAAACATTGCTTTTGGGAATTTTTAACTCATTTTTTGACTTCCTTGCTTTTGTTTTTTTGCGGCTTAAGGATGGATACATCAATCTTTTATCATTTTTAGAAACTTTTGGAATTACTCCAGACTGTAATTCTTTTTCCTCATATAGGATGGACGAAAATATGACCTTGATGTATTTGTCTTTTATCTCTAAAGAATCAATCATTTCATTAAGATTTAAAGTTTCTTGATAAAATCTTGAGATTTTATCCATGCATTTATAAAAGTTGGATTTATCTTTCCTCAAAATTAAACAAATTTGTAATTCTTGTTCCTTGAACTTTTCTATACTTTGGATTACCCCTTGGTTTTGTTTGAGTTCAAACTGAAGAGATTTAGTTTTCTCTCTTAAAGTTGTAGTCATGATTTCTATGTTACTTTCAGCCTCCTCTTTGAATATCTGAGTTTGATCCTCATGATATTGATTCAATTCTTGAATGTGTTGATCATACATTTATTTCTTTTCTATGTCACTTTCAGCCTCCTCTTTGAATATCCGAGTTTGATCCTCATGATATTGATTCAATTCTTGAATGTGTTGATCATGTATTTACTTCACATCATTCAATTCCATTTGGAATCAATTTTGAATACCTTGGACAAGAGTTGAAAAATATTTTTGCTAGTTTTTTTAATTAAATAATTAGCTCTTCTCTAACTATTTTTATAGTGCTTTAATTCTCCCATTGGCATAGGAAGCTGCTAGCTCATTAAGATGACATTGGTTATAGTTTACAAAATCACTTAAGACTTGCGAATATTCTTTCACATTTTCCTTTACAGCTAGCTCATTAAGATGATATTGGTTATAGTTTACAAAGGCACCTAAGGCATGTGAAGATTCTTTCGCATTTTCCTTTACAACCCCTTGGTATTGCCAACTATATTCTGAAACAATATCTAGAGAATTAAACTTTCTCTTCTTGTTTTTTCTCACTAGTGACTTGGTTTGGAATTGAAGTAGTACTTTGTTAGAGAAGGAACAATATCATTTATTGTTTCTAGTTCAGAAACAAGTTTAAAAGGAAAATAATCTCAAGGGATATTAATGGAAATAGGTGTCATTGAGGTATCGGGAGATGTTTGAAAGACTTGAGATCTAATATTGTTTGTATGTTGTTCCAATGCACATTTTTTTTTTCCGAAGAAATAATATCATATATTTTCTTATTCTTCTCTACATCAATCTCCATTTCTTCACCTGTTATATTCTCATTTTGTTTTTGTTGCATTTCGGGAGAATTGATCACAATGATCTCATGCTCATGTATTTTTTGTTGGTTTGTTTCATTTTCTGGATCCTTTTGTTTTTCCTCATAAACCTCTGTAGTTGTAACATCTTTTGCGCCATGCTGGTATTTATTTATTTCTTCTGTTGTGTCTTCTTCTTCACCTGTAATAGAACATCTAATGTTTTTTCAATTTTAATTCCTTGCTATTATTTAGAAATAGAGGAAGGATATGAAATAATTTGTTTAAATTAAAATTGAAAGAATTCAAAACTTTCAGCTCTTCTACATAAATATTGACATGGAAACTTTTCTCCCTTAAGAATCTATAAAAAAATATCTCCTGTTAATTCTTGTAATTTGGTCCTTGCTTCAGTGTCTAAGAGCTTTTCCCTGTCATAATCCTTCTAAAAATCATTAATGGCTATGAAAATATTATCGAAATCAGGATCCTGATGAATGGAGATTTTCACATAGCTTAATGTTTTATAATGATTACCAATGATTCCATGAGGGTCATATTCATAATGGGGTAAAGAAGAAATCCAAACATCTTGAATCTTCTCTACTTCTTTGAATGCCTGTCCCTAGTCTCTCATGTTTATTTCTCCAAATTTAATTGGAAAAATACAATGTATTTCCTTTTTCAATTTTCTCAATTTCTGAGTTTGGCCACACAAATCAGCTTGATTTGCTACTTCCCTTAGATCAAGTTGCTCAAGAATGTATTTGGGTAAAATATGAGGACCAACCTCACTACCATAAACTTTTATATAATAAAATAATTCTTCAACAAAATAGTGCCTTATTGATTCCAGGTCTCCTTTGATACTTTCACTGATTCTAGGAGGGACTATACCAAAAAGTGTTTCATGCAGAGGGATAAGAACATAATGAAAAATATCATGAAAATGGAATTTAAAATTTCTCTCCTAAAGGATTGGGGCATAATCCTGAATGGGGATTTGTTGGTCAGTAGGATAGTTCCATTTCATCAGGGGAAATGGGACTGAGGCAATAATGATATCCATTAAGAAATCATACATACAAAATATCTGCTTGAACCCAAGAAGAGAAATTAATAATAATTTCAAAGAATTTTTGATGTTTTGTGACAAAATATTGAACCAATTAAGGTTCTTTGAATCATTTAGGATACTATGGATTATGGGAATCCATTTGATTTTACAATGTTCTGGATATTTTTCTCCATAGAGTCAAGCTAATAATTTGATAAAAAAGTCTGGTGGGTTTCATAAAAATAGAAATGGGATATTCCTTGGAAGCTTTTAACTTAAACCCTTCCTCTTCTTCTCGCAACCAATTTTCAAATACTTTATTGTAATTATCCTCACATGGCTTGAAAACAGTACCTTGAAAATTGTTGAGGAATTCAATATCGAGATTAATTTCAGGGGTATTGAGCTTATAAATTCCATACAAGACTTCTGGCTTCCAGGAGGCTATAACATTCTTATTATGGTCTGAGACAATGCGTGTTTGGATGTTGACATGTGCCAAAATCCATGAAATCATATCGTAGTAAGGGAATATTTTAACCCTAACAACTATTCGATGCAATTTTTTTTTTTCTAATTTCCTCCAAAATATTATTCTTTGACTTAGAAGCCATGTCAACTTTCGACCATTCTCTATTCTCAAAGAAATAAAAAATCTCCTCCCACTTCATTGTACCTACTTTCTCATTTTTATAAGTGGAGTCAGAGATGAGAGCTGGGTTGAGGATGTATTTCTCTGGTTCCATATTTTCTACTTCTTTCAGCTTTTATTTTATATGCTCTACCACTTATTTTGTAGCTGGCGACTTTCCATTCTTTCCCATTTTATGGTTTGCAAACAAAACCAGAAAATATGAGTTATCTCTAGTAAAAATTCTGAAATAAGATTAAGTAATCCTTTAAGAGTATAGCTTTACCTAAATAAAATTGTTGAAACTCGGTTTGTTATTTATAATTGAAATCTCTATTAAACAAGCCTAACAAGCTAAAACAACATGCAAACTAAAATGAGTTGGGAAGTTTATGAATTTTGATAAAAATCGGGAAATGCGTGAAGTAATTTTTCTGAGTCGATCATTAATTTTGTGTTATGTGGCCAACCATTTTCATCCATAAATCAATACATTTGCAAAGGAATTTTAATGTCAAGATCACATAAAAAAATTTTAAGCATGAAAAATCGGAAATCAAGCATCAAATCAATTTATTGAAAATTAAGAAAAAAAACAAAAAATTATGCATATTGAGAAAAATATTATTTTATTGGACGGTTGGGTAGTTGGATAGTTGGGTAGTCGGATGATTATTTATTTAAGTGAGGAAATTTACCAACCTATAACCTTGACTACATAGGAGTAAAGAGATACCAAAAGGTCAAACGATGAATGATAGTCGGGAGGTTGGCAAATCGAGAGGTGGAAGTTGAAATTTGTTAGAGAGAAAAAGAAAACCGACACGACTTCCCAGTCGGAAGGTCGGGGAGTTGAGAAGTCGAAGATTCAGGGGGTGAACGTGAAATTTTTTGTAAAAAAAGAATCCAACCTCCTACTTATTAAGTTATTTTTATTATTTTTCTTATTTCTTTCAACTTTTTTAATCTTTTTAAGGAAAATAAGAAAAACATTATTTAGGTCCTTTGTTTTATTTTGTATAAAAAACAAAAAGAGGGTTGTTGTAATCCTAACAAAAATGTACCATAAGATGTCCTTATTGAATGAGTATTACACCAATAGCATAGTTGGAGGCCTTTATCTCGATCTCAAATGGTTGTTCCAGGTCTAATAGGGTGACGATTGGTGTAGAGAAAAGGTGTTGTTCTAGCTCATGAAACACCTTCTGTTGCGATTCAAACCAAAAAAAAACTTTTCTTTTGTTCCAACTATGGTTACTTGACTTAAGGGCCAAGTGATATAAGATAATCCCAACATGAACCTTTGATAGAAGTTAGCAAGGCCCAAGAAGTTGTGATGCTCTGTTAGAGTCGTCGGGGCCGGCTAATCCCAATTGACTTGGCTCTTGGATCGAGATGCACTCCTTGCTCATTAATAATGTGGCTGAGGTATTAGACCTTACCCATGCTGAAAGAGAATTTTTCCAAGTTAGCATGTAGCTTGTCCCATCACAGAGAGTGGAGGAAATCTTGAATATATTGCAAGTGTTCTTCCCAACTATTGTTGAAGATGATGATATCATCAAGATATTTAACCACAAACGAGTTGGTGAAACGCTGCAAGATATCATCCATCATCTTCATCAAATTTGTTGGGGAATTTTTCACACCAAAAGGCATGTTCAACCATTCAAAAAGACCCTCCTTGGACTTGAAAGTAGTCTTCCACACATTAGTTGGTTCTACTGGGACTAGGTGGTAGCCTGACTTCAAATCAATCTTACTGAAATAATTTCCCCCCTTGAGCTAGTCAAGAAGGTCGTCAATTCGAGGAATCAAGTATTGATTCTTAACTCTGAGTTTTTCAACAGACCAATGATTAATGCAAAGTTTCTAGGTCCCATATTTCTTCTGCAAAAATACAATTGGGCTTCCAAAAGGTGAGGAAATTGGTTGTCTGTGCCCTTTTTGGAGCAGCTCTTGAATCTGTCACTTGATTTCTTGATTCGCCAGGAGAGAGTGGCAATAGATTGGCCCATGGGTAGTGGTGCACCAGGGGTCAAGTCAATTGAATATTTGATTTGACAGTGCAAAGGTACTCGCGTGGGTGAGAAGAAGAGGTTTCTATATTCTTCCATGTTCTTATTCACTTGTTCTTTCTACTTAGAGGATCCCTGTGTAGAGACCACAGATGTGGCAATAATATTCCCATTTATTTGAAAACAAATCAGGAAGAAAATTTTCCTAGTCCACGAGATGGTCTTACGACATTGCATAGTAGGGATCAAATAAATAGTAGTATGCGAGGCTGCCTATGGTATTCTATATATTTTTCTACCCAAAGTAATAATAACAATATGAGGTTTAGACTCATACACAACATGTTGCTTCCAAAATATGGTTGGCCTAACAGAACATCACAAACTTTAAGGGGAGCAACATCAAACAATACCTCATCTATAAAAGGCTTGATGCTATAGGGTAGGAAACATTATTGGTTGACACAGAGATTTCGCCCTTGGTGGAGCCACCCAATGGTGTATGGTTGTGAATGTGGAAATGTCGATAGGCTCAACCATTTAACGACCTCTACTAAAATGAGGTTCTTTTGATTACCTCTATCAACAATGAAACACAATGGATCACTCTTCACCTACATTTGTCAGTAGAAGAGTCATTCACCTTCCTCTAGATCTTCAGGCTCACTTTGTTTCACCCTTGTGGTGGAAATGGTGGGACTGGGTTTTGCATCAATGATTTATTTTTCCTTGTCTAGGTTTGATTATGAGTTGGAACCTGTGCCTGATTCTGAAGCTTTTATCCCAACCACTAACAACTGTTTTGTCGACATTCATTGGTGTTATGAGGGGGTACCTTGTGGAACTCACACCACTTTCTCATGTCTTTCTTCATCTTTTCAGTACCATTCTTTATTTATGGATTCAGTGGGTTGTCTTGGGGTGGTCCATCTTGGGTCTATCTTTTGTTCTGTAGTTTTGGGATTCCCTTGCCCTATTTCTGCAATGAAGGGTTTGTAGATCCAAAGTCTCGCATCTTCTATTTAAATTTCTACTCAATTTTGACAACATATTCGTATGGTGCGCTAAGGAAAAAGATGTCCAAGAACTCCATTTTTGTTTGAATGTACCTGTGTAGACAACCATGGTACTTGAACACCAAATGTTGCTAAGTGCTTTTGACACCCAACTTGGTGGGCAAGGTATGAAAGATATTTGTGAACTCTGGCACTACTTGGTCCCTTTCCTATCATAGTGTGGTCCATCTCATCTATAGGTCTTCATAGCCTCTCATAGGGTAATATTTTCCTTAAAAATAGCTCTAAAAGAGCTCCAAGTGGGTGTGACTGAAAATAATGGGGATTCCTTCATGGAATTTCATTCAAAGTAATATTTCCACCAATACTTGACATGGGGAGAAACCTTAAGGAGTGCAAAGGTAATCATTTCTCTTTCATAAAAATTATAGACCAAAAAGTACCATTCTAACATATTTAACCATTTATCTAGAGAATTTGTGTCTATCTAACCTTCAAATATATGAATATCATTTATTAACTTGTACCTTAAAGGGGTGGTGCCTCCAAAGTGGCCACTTGATGACGATGCGTCATCTATTGGCATGTGTTCAAGGACCAATGAAAAATTATCCATCATCGTGTTCTTTTTATGCTTTCAGGATTTTATGAGAATCAATTTAATATGATCTCCTACTCCCTTGCCTTTCTTTTCTTCCACCATGGGAGGTCGTCGGGGTCGGCGATGATGGTTTTTCATGGGATCAAGCAGTTCAAATCACAAATCCTTATATCTCGACATCCTTGAGGACATGAAAAAAAAAACATAGAAAGAGCATATTGCGTTGATACCATTGTTCTGAGTCTATGAAGAAAAAAAAATGAAATACAGATTACTAACAAAAAACACAAAGATATAGCGAAACCTAACTTTGATTAAATATGGAAAATGGTAAAAATTGTATACAAGTAGGATGAAAGAAAACTATCTCAAACAATGGTAGTTTATCTCTTCTAAGAGATGTGATAGCTACACACCTTCCTAGATATATTATAATGAGGCTTTAAGATCTTTTTATCATGAAGAAGCAATAATAAAATCCTAAAAATCCAAAAACCTAACCCTAGGAGATGAAGCGCCAAAGACATATGGGCCCTAATGGGGTCAGTTGGAACATCAACTTCTCATGGTTGTAACTTTGGCATATGATCTCTATTTGGCACACACGATAACCCTTTGGAAAGGTATATCCGAGGAGTACCATTTCATATTGTCATTATCCTGTTTACCCAAAAAACTTCTTTTAGGTCCTTAAAATAGATCTAAAAGTTCAAGACTTGAAAAATACTAAAAATAGAAAACTACTAGAGTAGGAAATTGTGCTACAAAGTACTAATATGTGTTGTGAGATAGGTAGAATAGGTGGGTGGCCATTGATATCCACCTAGATAAATAAAAATCATATCAATGGAGAATCAAATTTATATACCTTAGAAAATCCCACAATGAAAAATTCACGAGAAGGTAGGATGGATGACTCAATGACACCAAAGAAAATGTTAAGTAATATATATAATCAAACCAATAACCAAAAAGGTATTAATGTTGAGTGATGCTACTATGGTGGATATGATATATGATGATCTTACAACTTGCTAAAGAGAATAAGATATGGAAATAATCATTTTGGAATGATGGAATTGAAGATATCATATATTTTAACATTTCACAAATAACTTGGTTTAGAGGTATTTAAGGGTGTTGATTCCTTTTTTTTTTTAATTTAACGATTCCCTCAAATCCAAAATTAAAATTTTAATAAGCATTGACTCTAAGACAAATTTCTATAATGACAAACCAAAAATGTCAAAATTGTAAAATGTTTAGCCTCCTTCTAAAATCCAACTCTTATGACATTATTCCACTTTTTGTTAAGCTTTGTTTAATAGAAAATCTAGGCAATAACATGTCTTCTATATTGAGAAATGTCATATAACTCCAATCCCAATCCTTGTATTCTAATATAGGGGAGTAAAAAAATCGAATCGTAGTCTTCTCTTCCTCAAGAAAATTTTCACAAATATTCATCCTTGAGAAAAATTTCAAAAATATCCAAAAATGTAGATTTCTCACTTAGTAGTAGTCATTGAATTTGGGTGTTTGAAGGTACAATTTATTCATTAATTTTTCACCTCTTAGTTATATCACAAGGCTTGTACGATAAAAAAAGAATAGTCCTAACATAGTGGATTGTAATCACAACTAACATGAATTGGTTTTTGGAATCCATCTAAGTTTTTTTTTTTTCATATAGAAGCAACACAATTATTGTTGATGTTTTTATTTTCTATTTGAATTGCTAAAGCTACAAATTGGAGCCCCAAATGGAAGGTTGAATTCTAATGGAAACTCAAAAAACAAGCAGGGGATAGTAAAAAACACAAGGCGACATCAGGAAGCATAATTAGTAATGGGATTCAAGGTGATTCCCTTTGACGTAAGAAAGATCTGGATTAATACCAACTATGTAGCCTCAACCACAAGTGCACCCCATGAATTGAACTTGGCCTCCCTGTATGTTGCAGTGGCAACCCCAACTGATATGCCAATCATGTTCACCATGGTATTCAGAAAGAATTTCTCTTTCTTCAAGGAAAATCCAATGGAATACACAACCACGAGAATGAGGGCCTTTAGCATCAGGAGAAACCACATTGATAGGTAAATGTAAGCAGAATTGGAGAACCAAAGGATGAGAGAGTAGAGGGCTCTAATGGGCACAACTGAGAATAGGTAGACCTCCATTGACAATCCAATTGGCTCAACAAGTTTCAGGACTCTCGCCAACACTATGGCAAGGAACGAACATAATGCCATGTTTTCGAATTTAATTGATTTGCGGTCTCTACAAACAGAGATCTTATTCACCTCACCAGAATGAAACGAATAGACTCATTGGAAAGTCTCCTCCACCTCACCAGTACAAAACTAGTAGACTCACTGGAACATCTCCTTCACCTCACTAGTCCACGACTCTCCAACTGTATTCGTGTAACTCAAATACACACTACTCCCAACAATGACTAATACATCAAATAGTTAAAATACTGCACCTCTGTAGTAACCACACATCGATCATAAATTATCATGGATAACCGAACTTCAAATTGTTGGAAAATTTAATTCCTACTTGTCTCAGTTGTGATTCTTTCTATCTAGAGGAGTTTGTTCCTATTATGTTTCCTAGATTGGTGTGTGGTTGAGAGATTCTCTCAACCAAGTGATTGTGTGTCTAAGACAGTTTCCCTATCTTGAGGCAACACTTCATGTGTTTATTTGTAACATTAATTGATTAATGAAGAGAAATATTTCCTCATGTAAATTTAACACAAATGGCTACTCCAAGTAACACAACAGATCCATGGCTCCAACAACTCAACGCAGAAGCAGTACACAACACACCACAATCACCGTTGGGCGATCCAGTTCATAAAATCTAGTCACAGGCTCAATTCAAGAAAGTTGGACTCAACTTTTAAAGATCCATGCAGGCCTTAGCACCGTGGTAGGAAACAAGCACCATTGAATCTTCTCCAATCACGTAGTCGTAGAACACTAAAGCACACAAAGTCGGCCTAACGCTCTTTGACTCACCGACCACAAATATGTGAGCCCTCACAACCTAACTATTGTCTGCATCTCTAAACAAAACTCCCCACTGGTCCAAACTCTCCAACAACTCCAAAATAACTTTAATAATATGATGGACAAAAAAAAACTAAAAAAATTCAAATATATTATCTTATTTTCCTCGACGCCTCACCGGCCAAGGCCCTTGGCCCAAACAGGCTCTTATACCGATTTGAAAAACTAATAGCAGCTTCAATTAATCAAATAATGTTACATATAAATACATGTAGTGTTGTCTCAATATAGGTAGAATATCTTGGACACACAATCACTTGGTTGAGAGAATATCTCAACCACACACCAATCTAGGAAACATCTAGATCTAAACAACTCCTAAGGAATAGGAAAATACTCCTTTACATAGAAAGAATCACAACTGAGACAAGTAGGAATTATATTTTCCAAGTCAAACATCATCAATAAATTGTTAATGTCATATTTTTTCATGATGTTCAACCTAAATGGTAGATTGCGATGTTTCCAAAAATCATGATTTTTTATAAATGTTTCTAAAAGATCATGCCAATATTGGTAAATATTGACATCCCAAAAAGATGTTGCCTTTAAAAAATGAATACTAGTTTTCTATAGCTCATTTTCATTAGTAACAATTATGGATCAAATCTGTGTAATTTAAGATTTTCTTCTTTTAAAGTGTCATTGAAACTATGTTGTTCTAAGTTAATAAGAATATTTGGAAATATATTTGTTACAATGTTTTTGACTCATCAATTTGGGGCATTTGTTGCCATTTATTATTCTAAAATTTGGTGTTGCTTCCAGATCTTACTTCCCAAAAGGAATTTTTTTTAACCAAAACTCTTCTCTCCTGTGCCCAATTCCAAATGCTCGATCCCACCATAGAGTCATGCACTTTTAATCTCCTCTCTAGCATGGGAACTCGGATATAATTGTAGTTCCATATTTTAAGAAATATTTTATCTCCTCCTCTAATCCACCGCCACCATAGTTTTGCACCAAATACTGTGTTCATGATGTCTTGATCATGTAATCCTAATCCTCATTGAGATTTAGCAAAATGAGCTTGTTCCATCCAACTAGCATCCATATCTTTGCCTTATCTACTCCCTTCCACAAGAATTCCCTCCAAATTGTTCTTATTTTACTTCTTATAGTTTTTGGTAGTGGCATGGATAGCATCTCATACAATGGTATGGCTTGCAAAATTGACTTCGTCAAAACTAATATACCTGCAAAGTTTAGAGTTCGAAATGTCCAGTTCTGTAGTTTCTTCACCAATCTATTTGTTAACTCTTGCCAACATCCAATGTGTTTTTGGGTAAATATTAATGGGACTCCTAGTTATTTAATGGGGAGATTACCTCGTTAAAACCCTAGGACTCTGGTCAAAAAATTAGCCACCAGTTCTTTACAATTAAAAAATAAAAATCTGGTTTTTTATTGGTTAATCATAGTGCCTAATGCTTCTACAAAAAATTCCATTATTTTTTTAGATATGTCTTACTTCGTGTACTGTTGGTGCTCCAAATAAGCATATATCATCAACAAATTGTTGATGTGTGACTTGTAAATCATGTCCAAACATCTTAATACCTTTGATACTACCATTTTCATATGACTTCATCAATAATCTACCTAGACCTTCCATAGCGAGTATAAAAAGAAATGGTGATAGTGATTCCCCCTTCCTTAAGCCCTCGGTTGATCGGAAGGTGAAAGAAGGGGATTCATTGACAATTATAGAAAATAAAGGCAAGGAAATGAGTGAAAATATCCATGCAATCCATTTCCAAGAAAACCCAAAGGCATCTAAAGCTTGAAGTAAATTGTCCCAACTGAGGCGGTCATAAACCTTAGATAAATTTAGTTTTATTAACATACCAAGTGTTATTGTAGTTTTGAGGGAATGACGAATTTCCTGAGCTGCAAAAATGTCATCCATTCTCTGCATGCCTTCCACACATCCTATTTTTTCAGGTGCAATGAGATGAGAGATCAAGGGTTTTAGTCGCATGACAATAATCATTGATACAATCTTATAGATAACATTACACAAAGAAATGGGTAAAAATCCATTAGGATCTTCAAAATTCCCTTGCTTGGTCACTACTATAAGAAAAGTGGTATGCAGGGCTCTCCATAGTGACTGAGTCTGTCTCGATTCCTCCACTAATTCATGTATCTCTGCTCCTATGAATTACCAACCGGATTGAAAAAATTTGGAGGTAAAACACATTCAGTCCGGGTGCTTTGTTAATGGGTAGTCCCATAACTACCTCTTCCACTTCCTAGAAAGAGATTAGTTTCATCAGTGAAATATTCTGCTCTTCAGTGATAATTCAAGGGATCCCTTTGAGGACCTTGCTTATTTGACCTTTTCTTTGGTAAGAAATCTCTTGTAAGAGATGTGTATAATAATGGACTAGCACTGCCTCAATATCAAAGTGTAGGGTTTTACGTGGTCCATTAAACCCTATTAGAGAACAAATTCTATTATTATGCCTTCTCTATAACATGGAGTTGTGAAAAGACTTAGTGTTTCGCTCCCCTGCATGTAACCACTTAACCCTAGATTTATGCATCCATCAAATTTCTTCCTATTGTCGCCTATGTTCTAGCTTATTAAGAGTGAGTCCTCCTTCCACCACTAAGTGCATCGTTCATCCCTCTAAGATCATTTGTTGTTGCAAATCCTAAATTTTTTGTTCCAACCTTTGCTTTTCCTAAAAAATATTGTTGAATTGTTGCTTATTCCAACGTTTAATATTCCTTTTTAATGCATGTAGCTTAAGTTGGAAGGAATGCATATTATTTCTAGCTTGAGCATAAGTTTCTTGCCACCAAACTTGGACATGTTCCTTGAAGCAGAGATTAGATAACCAAAACTTTTCCAATCTAAAAGGTTGATTTTTTGGCATTGCTATGAGATCTACTTCCAAACGCAAAGGCCAGTGGTCCAACCAAAAACAAGGGAGGATGGTTGTCTCAGTAAAATGATATTTTTGTAGCACCTCATCTGTGATCTGAAATAGATTTGATCTAATACCGAAGTAGAACTAATTATTTTCCAAGAGTGAATTGATTGTTAACTCGATCACTTAGTGTGGAAGACTAAAGGAAAGCTAATGATTTAATGACTTAAACCAAAACTTAAGAATCATATTAAACATGAAATTGAAGCAAATAATAGAGATAAAAGACAACAAACACTGACTAAGGAGTTCGTCCCTGGTGGACCACATCTCCGGGTCTGCTTTCAAGATGGGTGTCTGTTTTATTAAGGATTGATCCAAAGAAGTCATTACACAGAAAAACACCAGAATGAATGTGCTCACAGGAACCTATGGTCACTGTTAATAGAAAGCTCTCTCTCCTAGCTTTCCAACACTTGTCCCTGTGCTCAATCTGCCTTCGGACAACCAAGTTACACTGAAAAAAAAACTGCCTCTCTCGCTCAGATCTGAATACAAGTCTTCAAAATCACTCTATATCCCCATCATGGTGAATTGGATAATGTTAAATAGTTCTCGAACAAAAATTGGCAAATTTGTTTTACAATTACTGTGATCAGGTGAATGGAAGCTCTTGGTCTAATACAAGATGGACACCTTGCATTAGGTTACATGCTAGGCTAAAATTACAACTTGGCGCATATAATCACAAACACAAAATAAGGCTTTAGGTTATAAATAACATCGACAGTTTGCAACCAGAAGAGAGCAATACACTGCTTGCATGTGATTGTGTTGCGGTCTAACCGCTCACTGCCACCTGGTGGTCAAGTCCCTATCGGCTTTGCAACTATGTGCTGACTCCTTCACAACCCCTTGTGGTCTTCCTAGCGGCCGATGCATTCATAACTGTGGGTTGTTAACAGAAACCTTGATCACATGCTACCCGACAATCTCCATTGCAGTTAGCTTGACTGTTGTATTTACATCCCCGACTGCTCACTTGTTGTAACACTCAACTCCGATGCGGCTTAGTGACTGTGGTTAAGCTGTGATATTATATGGTTTGTTTGCAATTTTTTAACATAGGCCTGAAACATTTATAACATAGGTTGTAAACATAGGTTTATAATATTTGTGCTAGGTCTTTAAGAATTAGGATTTAGACCTTAGTTCTATGTCTTAGGATTTTCCACCATAGGTTTTTCCAAACCATTACATAGGTTTAGGATTAGGATTAAATACACCACTTAATCACCATGTACACACATTTTGCCACCACATGACATTTACCTATAACTAAAGGACTTTCACCGGAAAAACTGGAAACACTAAAGATAAACTAGACTTCCTAAACTGATGCAAGATTCTCCTCGTCGGACAAACTAGAGATGATTGGACCTCATTGTCGATCTGTATTGATGTAAGATCCTCCTGGATCACTCTGCTACCAAGAACCTATCTAATCTATTGGCTATTTGGTGTCGTTCTCCCCTTTTGTTGTTCCATGTGAAGGTACCATTGATTGTAGGAATATCAACAAGTAACGAATCTTCAATGAGAACATTAAATATTGTTGAGGCTGACTCAAGTTTGTTTGAACCCCTTTCTTTTCTTCTAATAACTTTATTATGTTAAAATCTCCATCCACAATTTAAAATGTATGTGAAAATGACCTTCTAACAATTTTATCACTAATTTTATGTGCTTTAAATTGCATTTGCCAAAATAAAAATTATATTATTACTCCAAATAAATTGCAGTTGTCAAAATCAAAAATAAAATAAAAATTATATTATTACTCCAAATAAATTGCAATATATATATATATATATATATATATATATATATTAAATACCAATTTATCCTCCCAATTGTAAAAGTCCACTCCAATTGTACTATCTATATCTATATATATTACCAAGGGAGTAGTCCCGGCTGCTAAGACGTTGCCGATTGCGCTTGGGGATCACCGCCTGACCTGCCAGAGAGTCAGCCATTCCGCTCCCGCCTGGGGATTGCAACTCTGTCAGAGTAGTGTCTTCGGCGAGGAGTTAATGAAGTTGGCAGGTAGCCCTTCGGCTAGCAGTTAATGAAGTTGGCAAGTAGGTGAGTGACGTTGCTGGCTATCTTCCCAAAATGGAAATCTGTTCACCAATTAAAACGCGTCGTTTAAGGTAGTCTATTGGCCCTAGGCCGTTGAAGTATCAATAATATCAACGCTGCAACTTTATCAAATCAAATCTTGATGTTGAATTCACTGAAAATCTTATATGGCGTTAAATCATGTTACCCTCTCGAGGCCATCGCTCCCTCGTGCAGTCTCAAGACTAAAAGTAAAAATGATTTCGTGGAATATTTTATGCACTCGGCAGGAAGGATTCCAACAGTTTATTTCCCCATACATAAGATGGGGGAAGACTAAATGAATTCCAATACGTTCTAATATATTTTTTAAATCCTTCACCTTAGCATTAACACGAACTCAAATCGGTATATATTTTCCATGTAGGGTTTAACAAAAAAATTGAAACCCCTCGCACAGATTTCAGGCTTTGTGTGTTTTCCATCACCCCAATGGAAGAGAGATCTTGAGGAATTTCCAATAAATTTTCTTCTCTCCTAGTGGATTTAATAGGTGAAATCAAATATTGCACAAGGTAATGGAGAAGACCCAATTCTGCCCTGACGACAGTGCAGGGCTCGATTTCGTTCAGTTTTGTATGTATATGAAGGGACATATCATTCTTAATATGAAATCAATATTCTGGCTTAGTTCAAGAAAATCTCGAAATTATTTTGAAGTGAAAATCAGTTTGTTGATTTATTATTTTAATTGTGGCCTTTTTCATTATTATGGTTTGATTGTTGTTGGTGTGATGAGAAGAAATTGTGATCTTTTTCATTACTATGGTTTTATTGTTGTTGGTGTGATTAGAAGAAGTTATGGTTTTATTTTTGTTGGTGCAATGAGAAGAAATTGTGATTTTTTTATTATTATGGTTTTATTGTTGTTGGTGTGATGAGAAGAAATTATGGTTTATTATTGTTAGTTTGATGAGAAGAAATAAGTTGGTAGATTCAATATTTTATAATTTATTTTAGATTTTTTTTATTAGTAGTTTTGATTTATTATTTTAATTATGATTTATTAGAAGTTTATATAAAAATTAAAATAAAATCAAATAAACAGTGTAAACCTTGGCAATGAACCAAGTCTCCATTGGCAAATATAATTCTTCAGTTTCCATACAATATAAGATAAATTTAATGAACCGAGAGAGCTTTAGTATTATTTTTGATTGTGTAGTATGCAACAATCCATGATGTATGGAAAGTGGAAGAATGTAAATGTACTTTGTAGAGTGACACAATGGTGGCTGTTGATATTAAATGCTATTGGAATGAATAAGCATACATTCTCTTATACACTAGAAATGGTATGGATTATGCTAGTCTGCTACTAATTTTTCCAATTTGAATTTTAGTCGGATGAAGAAAAGGTATAACTTACAAGGGGAATATAAGCACTCCTTCCAACATGCTTGTTTCATCTATAAACTGCATCACTCTTGGAACTGCTATATCACATTAAATGGATAAGCACAACTATTTATAATGTTGTTGAAACTGAAAGAAAAGCAGGGTACTGTGGACCAATTCAATGTACATTTTCTAGTTTGCTAGTTGTGACAAATTCACTCTAGTAGGTCAAGTGTGGTGCGTGGAATGCATGATTACATTGTGTTTTCTCGATAATATGGTCGCAAGTATAATTAGATGAGGCAAAAACATTGCCCTTTTATTGCTGAAAATGGGGTTATGGTATTCGAAATTCATGATTACATAATGTTTTCTCCATAATATGGTCTTCTTTTTAATTAGATGTTGAACTGATTCAAGACATTATTTTTTTTACATTAACTGTCTATTTTTTGTCAAGGAGAAAGGTATATTTTTGTTGGTGGCCGTCTATTAAGATTACATTATACTATTCTAGTGGTTTGATAGACATGGAATACGATTGATCTAATGTTGATGTTGTAAGCAGTTTCCCGACTATAATTAATTGTTTAAATTGTAGTTATTGTATAAAATGGACTTGTAATTGCTTAGAAGTGGCTGTTGTCAAAGTTATATTGCTCTTGTGATGGAGGTAGGTATATTGCTGTGGGTGGGGAGTCTATATATCGGAGTACATAGTCCTTGCACAGGGTTTGGGGTTGTACTTCGAATCAAAAGGGCTTTTAAGTTTACTAGTGTTTTAGAAGGGCATTCATTTTCACTTCCTCAAGAAGGAGAGAACATAGAAGTGGAGAGGAGGAACACGTTGGGAATTATAGTTTGGACGGGAGTGTAAACATGTGAAAAGAAATTTTGAGATATTTTCGAAAAGTATCCTTGAAAACTAATTATATTTATGTAATTCACTTGAGTAAAAAAAATCAAAGTATATTTTGTGTAGTTGAGTAGTTAAAAACAGATTCTTTACTAAAAAGTATAAAGATAGGGCACTTTGTGAAAAAAGTATAAAGACAGGGCAAGGTAGATGTTTTTCAACACAAACGAGGTGTTCAGGTAGAGGTGAATCCAGGCAGCAGGCAATAGTACAGATGTTGAATAGTGCCATACAGTTGTACAGGATAGTTTTGTACAGTTGTATGGACATATCTGTACAGGATGTTTCATAAGCTATATAGTAGTTTTCTGTAGTTTCTGGTTATTTTTAGTAGCCTGTACTTTTTTGAGCAGGTTGTACAAGCTCAGTTTAGGGTGGTATTTGGCATCTGTGTAGTGTTGTTTTCATTGGGGGATGTGTGGAGGTTTCTTATAAGCTTTTTGAATGAATGAAAACTTGATTTGAATGAGTAATTATCCGTGTATGTGATTAATTTGTATGCTTTGGCAATTTAATTTCTAGCTATTGTGTGATTCATGCTATGGTATTAGAACAAACTTCTCTAATTGAGATTTTCAAGATTTACCATGGTAAACCGATTGTTGGAAAGAATTGTTCACTAAATTTAACTCGGTCATGTGGCAAGTGTATATAGACATGAAACTATAACTTATAGTTAACAATGAAGAATGGTCAACTTTGGATCATCAATTTTATTTTGTTGTTATGCTCTAGTATCAATATATTTGTTGCTAACATGTTTTTGTATAGGATATTTCTCTGATGTGTTTGCATATTTTTTAACAAGAACAGTTCAAAATGGGCAAGCGAGCAAAATGACAGCATATCATGGATATTTAGGTGCAATACCTGAAATACAAGACGACCTTTTCCAGTAAAGACTTAGTTTGGACTGAAATAAAACGAAATAACAACAACATTGATCGGGTTGCTTTAATCCCTTCAGAAAGAGTTTCTCACTTTATCAAAGGGGAGGAAGAAAATCATATTGCTCCATGTAATTTCATATGGAAGCGTAAAATAGAACCAAGACAAAGAGCTACTACTGCATCACAATATGATGTGTAAGTATTTCAAAATTCATTGATTAGGTCCTTTAAAACAAAAGTTATCATTCTTTGTATGTATTGACATTTCAAGAATTTTCGTGTAGATATTATTGCTCATTTGGACCAGAGGATAGAAGAAGAGAGCCTTCAACTAAACAAAGAGCCTCATTTGTGCAGAAGAGGGGTTGTCAATGCCACTTTATTGTGAAAGTTATGAATGAAAGTCCTCAGATAGCAACATTGACTTTCAATATGTATGAACACGAAGATGGAGAAGGTTGGCCTTGTCATGGACAACATGACAATTCAGGTGAGGCTAGGGCCTTGCATAGGCCAAGGCTTTCAAGGGACATCGTTGCTTATGTTGAGAGTTGTTTCTTTTTGGGAGTGCCTGTTGATATGGTGTATAGAACCCACGTTAAGAGACATGTTGACATGGATACGATAACTCGGGATAGAGACTTCTTCTTATGCAGGAAAGATATTGTAAACATATATAACAGGTTGGCAAAGGGAAATTATCAACTCCACAAAAAGGATGAAATGAGTGTAAACCTTTGGTATCAAAAGCACCAAGAAGATTTTTTCTTTTACCAAAAACCCAATGGTGTGGAGGTCCCTTTTATAATAGGGATTCAAACAAAGTGGATGTTGGAGACAATGGTCAAGCTATCGCACAATAGCTTAATAGCCATGGCTTCAACATTTAATACAAATAAATATGGGGTAAGTTGGATAGCAATGATTAATTGAATATACATATTTAAGTTGTATACATTAAATATGATTAATAACGTGTATTTGACTTTATGTAACATTGAATATGAAAGTATCAGTTGTATACACTTGTGGCATTTGATGAAAAACAAAGCGGAGTACCAGTTGCATGGGTCGTGGCATCACGAAACACATCAGATGATATTGCACTATGGTTGGAGAAGCTCATGCACAGGTGTTTCAAAATCTGTCCTGATTGGAAAGTTAATGCATTCATGGTCGATGATGCATTGGTTGAAATCGCTGCCTTGAGGTAACTTTAATATTGTCCTCATATAATAAAAATTTCATTTATTCTAAAATGTTTACACTAAAATGCATTGAATATGGCAGGAGGATCACAGGTTGTGATGTTATCTTATGTGTTTGGCATGTACGGAGGGCTTGGTTAAAAAATGTGAACCGGTTGGCCACTAATTCCATAAAAGCCAATGAGATATTCAGTGAGTTAGGTTCTATCACGAAACACACTCTCAATACTGAAGTGGATGATGCAATCAATCGATTTTTTATCAAATTTGCAGATGAAGAGAAGTTCTTAAACTAATTCCACAAGAATTGGGTTTTTGGCGATAAGATTTGTAAGTAAACAAACTCTTTGTATTGTATCCATGTTTGTCTTCTATAAAAGTGATATATTTTGACTAAATTAATTCTTTTTACACTTAGGGATGTGGGTGAAAGGTTGTCGGGAGTTTCCTCATGCAAATCAGGAGACTAAAAATGCTATTGAGTCATATCATTTCTATTTGAAAACAATTTTTTTATCTGATAGAAGAAAAAATTGTTCTCGTCGGATGGATTGGTTGTTGTATATGTTCCTAACAACCGTTGAACCTTGTTATCGGTATAAGGAAATATTGAAAGAAGAAGGATTTCTAAACAACTACAAGAAAGAGAAACAACTTGAATCATCAGTGGAAAGAACAAGAAAAATTCTGAATAGTGATTGTTCTCCTCATGAGAGAATAACCAATGCTTACTGGGTGAGAAGTCAAACAGATAGAGATAAGAAGTACCTTGTCAAATGGTATCGCATGGATTTTATAACGTGTGAATGCCCATGGTCTACTCGTGGAAACATTTGCAAGCATGCCATAAAGGTTAATTGGTTGTATTTCCACTCAGATAATCCATATCCATTACTTCACCAACATGCAGTGGATAACATATTCAATGACTCTTCTGAAATCAATATAGAGACCCAGACCCATGATGTAGATGTTGATGCCACTCCTGTGGCCACAAATATTGTTGATGCAGATGTTGGAGCACTTCATTTGGTAAATAAGGATTTTTGTAGACACATTCATTTCATTCTAGATAACCCTCCTACTACTTTGACAAAGGCAAACCAATTGCTTAGTCTAGTTAAAAAAATGATGGATGAAGCCAACAACTTGCACATTATGGATTTTGACTTCATACCTGGGATGGGCTCTCTTGATTCATCTTTGAAGAGGAAGAAGAGTTTTCTTAGCCCTACAAAGAAACAAAGGAGCAAAAAAAACAATGGTTTGGGAATTGATTTAAATGCCCATCCATTAGAATATGAACCATTTGAGTTTCAATACCTCAATAGGCGAGGCCATCCTCGATCAAATAATGCATTGTCTACGGTTCCAGGTTTTTTTCATGTATTGAATATAGTGATTATTTTATATTTGTGTATTTAGTCATCACCATTCTTTAACATGTGATATGTTTATTTTTACAGCGATGCAACAATCCATAACTATGACGATAAACCAAGATCAAAGAAAGATGCAAGACCATCCAACATTTCCTGCCATGACAGGTACATTTGAATGAATGTGCATCTAACTAAATCCTAAATAAAAGAGAAAAAAGTGATATTTGGTAATGAAAATGACAAAAATGATAAATATGATACATAAAGACCATCTACTCAACATTTAGGCATTTCCTGTAGTTTTCCCCTCCCATCCAATCAATATAGTTATGTTTGCACATATACCTTGATGCTTTAACAAATTTCATTGTTCTAACAAATGACATCTTGTTAGGTAACTATGGAACGGGTGGAGAAGCATCATCTTCTACAATGGTTGAACATCAATGGAAGGATTTCAACTCTAGTGGGAATTAATGAGCTAGGCACAAACAATAGGTATGTACTTTCCAAAGAGTGTATAGATGTACTTTCATAAGTGATGACCCAATTAAATGCATAGGTAACTTATATATGGTTCTTACATTTATTTGATTTGAGAGGTAAAATAGTCTTAATATGGTCACATGTTTGGTGTAGTTTGACTAATTAACAAAGTTCATGGAATTTGTAGCATCTTTAATTTATCTTTTGTTTTGTGTTTAAATTGTATACTTCGTGTAATTCCTACAACAATTTTGCAGGTTTTTAATTTTGGCCAATGGGTGGGATCTTTTTTGCATTTCATCTTCCAGTAAGAAACTAACTTGAGTAATTTCTATTCTCTACTCTACACCATTCTTGTTCCAAAAAATGAATTTTTTTAACATATCTTGACTTATTTTGTTGCTTCTCAACATCCATATGGGTTACAACTTATAATTTGTTGTGTTGTGCATGAATGGCATAAAAAAATTTTCTGTTGTAGCAATTTTTTCTTAATGGATTGGGTAGATTCTCTCTGTATATGCTGGATTCATTTGTGTGTCATCACATTTCCAGAGCCCTTAGGGTCTGATTTTCGTACTATAAAGATCCATGAATTTGGTAATAATTTTGATTGTAATTGTGATCTCCACTCAAACATGATTTATGGTACCTTAAAAGGCCTTCAATTTGCGCAAAATGTGAAATACAACTATTGGCGATGCCCAAATATAGACGTGGGAATTTACAAGGCCTTTAATATTTGGTTAGTCATGTGCATTAATCTTGGGGTTCGAACTTAAAATTTTCTTTGATTATTCAGAAAGTCTTGAATTTGTTCAAGCGAGGAGAATACTGCTTCATGATAACCATTAGAATCTAGTTTTAGTGTTTATATTGTTAAAACTCCAGTGGTGTGGTGATAAACTTTAGTATAAATTGTTTTATAAACAAATGGACTTATAGATTTGTGCTTAGAAACTCTTTGAGTGAGTTTCACATAACTCCTGAAAAAAATTACAACAACAATGAAGATGGGTTTCATCCAGAAGAATACTAAAGGGCTACCTAGAGGTGGAAAACAGACAAGGAAGCTTCATCAGATTTTGAGCTTCTCTTGGAATTTCTTTCTTGAAATGTAAGATCTTCAAACCTGTCATTAAAAAGGTCTCCATATAGATGCTTCACCCGAGAGAGATGCATGACATCGATATTAAGGACATACATAAGAGGTGCGAGCAGTTCATGCATTCCTGTAAGCAAAAAACACTGATGTTAAACTATTAACTCTGATGACCTTCAGAAGTACTTAAAAGTTTAAAACCTGTATGCCAACATGAAGTAGGAACAATTTTATAAATAATGGTATAACCTCTAAACATATTTGTAGGCCTCTTAATGGAATCATACCTTGTCACTAGCTATGCTCTGGATGATTCAATGAAATTAACAGCAATATACGTCTTAACATAGCCTGGCATGCAGGCGTTTGAAAATAGCTTCCATGATCAGGATATAAACGGGACAAATAATTTTCTATGGCTCTTTCGAGTTCAACAGTTCGGAAGAAATGGACCCATGAACTCTCTACAGTAAGGTGGTGTAATTTTAGCTATACAAAATTTTCAGTTTAACTCTTACATCCTTTTATTATCATATCTCAACCCACCTGGATTTTGAGATAAAGGGTTGTCCATACTTAAATCAGATCCCTTCTGACTTTCTTCCATAATGTGTGGATCAACAAGCAAGCACCTTCTCAATTCAACATACCTGCAATGGGATGGTCTTAAATTTTTCCCAGCAGAAAACAATTGCTTGTACATATTGTTTGCTTTGGTATCATTCATAAAAGGACCCGTAATGTTAAAAATAGTGGTATTAAGCACAAAAGAAATTGCTAAATTGCACAAACGTCCACCTAATGTAAAAGCACTTCACACAATAAAATAATGCCATTTCAATAAATTGTCATACACATATATAGTATTGTTGGAAATATTGTCATTGATGGCAAAGGAGGCAACACTCAGGCAAAAGAGGCAGCGCTGAAGCAGAGGAAGGCAAAAGAGGCACAGCGAAAGCAATAGAGGTAGCAAGAAGAAAGTCAAAATGTAATATTCATAGAAGCAGCAGAGGCAGAGACAAAGCGACAGAAGCAGCAAAGGCAGAGGCAGAGAGCCGTTACAAAATTTCGGGAATCACACACTCCAACCGGCGTTATACATATAAAACATAATCCTTATTCCAGGAATCGCTTAACTCCAGCGGCAATGCAATGCATATAATACAGAACCATATTCCGGGAATCGCACACTCCAACCAGCGTTATACAACACAAATATTATTCCGGGAATCGCCTACCCCGATGGAGGATATATATATATATATATATATATATATCCATCATCTTACATATAAATGTCGCGCATTACGTATGCTGCAAAGGACCAAGGCATATATATTATGTTATATAAGTGGAGCGCATAAAACAAAGTTTATAAGGTGGGACCCCTCCCCAATCGCAATCGGAGATTGCAAGGGCAGCAGAACATGTAACCAACAGGAAGTTGCGATTGCGATTGAAGTTCGGACCTGACGGGTCTATAAATCATGGTTAACATATATTTGAGTTCCAGGTCTAATCGCATCGGCACTGGTCAATCGCATCGGAGAATATATGAGTTGCGATTGCGATTGGAAGTTCAGACCCGATGGAGGTATGAATTATAATTCAAATGTGTTTGAAGTCCTTTCCCAATCGCATCGGAAAAATACAATGAACAGTGGCCAATCGCAACACATATTAAAAGACTTGCGATTGCGATTAAGAGTTCGGACCCGATGGGTGTTTTAATGATGGTTTATATATATTTGAATTCTGGCTAATCGCATCGGATATTATAAGAGCGTCGGAACATATGTTAAAGACTTGCGACTGCGATTGAAGCCCGAACCCGATGGGCTTATAAATTATGATTAACAAATTTTTCAATTCCATGTTCTAATGCTGTGGCCTTTAGTCGATCCAGACATGTTAAAGAATTGCGGTGATTGCGATTGAAGCCGGGACCCGATGGGATTATAGAATTATGACAACAAATGTTTGGTTCCATGGTCAATGCATCGGATGAAGTGGAGCATGGAACATCTGCTTAATTCGATGCGATTGGTCCGGATCCGATGGGCTTATAAATTATGACTAACAAAATGTTTAGTTCCATAGAATCAATGCTTGTCGGAGGTAAGAGTAGACATCGAACATCACAACAGAAAAGTTCTGATTGCAATTGAGGTCCGGACCCGATGGAGCGATAAAGCTGTGACTTGATAGGTTTGAAGTTAGAAACATATTAACAAGATTTGTGATTAGATTGAAAGGCGGTTGATGGGTTTATAAGCCAGAAGTGATATATGTTTGAAGTTTACACATAGGTGAATAATCCACAATCGGAAGAGGTAGAGAGTGATACATCGCATCGGAAAGATCATGAGTGAGCGAAAGGAGTTCTTATTTGTTTAAAGAGTTTTTATTATATAATGCAGTGATTTAAGCCTTTTTAAAAAGGAAGGTTGTATGTATGTAAGTGTTGAAACTACTTATATATATAGAAAGAGGCGACTGTTATATATATATATATATATGCGCGTTGCGATAAGCCGTGTGGTCACAGCAGACCACGGGCCTCGGCTGTGGGAGGCGGTCTTAATATCCATGGCCCAGCAGTCTGTAGCCCGTTGCACGGGCACATCAACAAGACACTCGTGGCATGAAAAGGGTTGAAATTGCTCTGATTTAAAAATTCAGCAATTGCATTTCATTTATTTAAAAGGCAGAGTTACACGTATGCAGCTGTTACACCCCCACAGAGGACAGAAAATCAAATAGAGCCGAGAGGAGATAAAACACAGTCACAAAAAGGACAAAGACAGCCAAAGAAAAGACAAATGCGCAGCAAACCAAGAGACAAAATAAGTGAGCTAGAATTCACATTGTAATTCGAATGTAAATGGTTTAATTGTTTTTATTGTTTGTGATGCATTGGCAAGTCTCCGAGAGAAAACAAACTCCCACTGTAATGTTCAAATTGACACCTACAGTTATAATTTCTGAGTAAGCTGATAAAAGGAGAGAGAAGGCAGAAGGCAAAGAGACATGAATTTCCATTTCGAATTCCAAGCAGAATAAAGACAGTCATGTGAGGAAATCTATAAATAATATCATCTTGATATACAGAGAGAGTTTTTTTTTAAGAGCAAGGGAGAGAGCATATATAGAGAGAATGCAGAATATAGAAGGCAGAGAAGATTAAGAGAAGCTACAGAACAGAGCTGATATCTGAGGTAAATCAGCAAACATTCCGTTTTAGAAAATGAGGAAGTTGGAGCTTCCCTATCAAGTTGCAGCCTGATAGCTGTCATTTGTAGCTGACTGAGGTTGGAGCCTCCTGTAGGTTGGTGCCTGCAGAAAACTGAAGGGAGTTGGTGCTTCCTTGCAAGTTGTAGCTTGCAGAATTGAGGTAGGAGCCTCCTGTAGGTTGGTGCCTGCAGAAAAACAGTAGTGAGAGGGAGTTGGAGCTTGCCTTTGCATCACAACAATAATAAGATGTGGTTTTCTCCCTTTATGGGTTTCCACTTATATCTGGTGTCTCTGTGCATGATATTTATGTATTGATCTGATATGTATCATTTGCTTAATACCTGTTGCTCTCATATTAAGTCTACTGCTCTATTAAACTAATACTTTCTGATTACATTCTAAAATTACTCTCACATCAAATTGAGCTTGAAATGAAGGTGTAAATAAGTTTAATGAAAAGTTTTAAAAGATCAGGAATGTATTAAACTGATTCACCCCCCCCCCCCTCTCAGTTGAGGTTCAACAATTGGTATCAGAGCAGGTTCCTTGTATATCAGTCTAACAACTGAAAGGAGATCCTAGGCTCTCAAGATGGCAAGTCAAGAAGGAAGCTCAACCAATAAAGCCCCTTTCTTTATAGGTGCAAATTATGCCTTTTGGAAAATAAGAATGAAAGCTTATATAATGTCCTTAGGATTAGAAGCTTGGGATGCTGTGGAAATTGGATATGTCACAAAGTCAACTGACACAGAGAAAGAAGCTAAAGAAAGCTTTGTAGCTAATGCAAAAGCAATGAATGCAATCTTAAATGGACTATGTGAAGCTGAGTTTATCAAAATAATGCACAGTAAGACTGCCAAAGATATGTGGGACACTCTAGAGAATATCCATGAGGGAAATAAAAAGGTTAAGACTGCCAAACTTCAAGTATACAGAGCCCAGTTTGAAAATTTAAAAATGAATGATGATGAAGATGTTGGGAGCTTCTTCTTAAAAGTTGCAAAAATTGTTAACAGTATGAAAGCTCTTGGAGAAACAATACCAGAAGGTATAATTGTACAAAAGATTCTAAGATCTCTTCCATCCAGATTCAATCCCAAGGTGTCTGCAATAGAAGAAACAGCTGATTGGGAGACCTTGACCATGAACCAACTACTAGGAAATCTTACAGCATATGAGATGAGGCTCCCACAGAAGAAGCCAAGTACAAGGGAAGTAGCATTCAAAACAGAAAAGAAGAAAGAAGAAAAGGAAGACATATGCTCCTGCTCTGATGAAGAAGAGGCTAAATTTGTCAAGAAATTGGATAGAGGATCAGGTAGATACAAAGGCAAACTTCCTTTTAAATGTTTTAACTGTGGAAGAGTTGGAAATTATGCTGCTAGATGTCCTCACAAGAAAGTAAGAAATCAAGCTCAAGAATCAGAGAAAGACACATCAAAGAATTGGCAGAAAGGAAAGTAATTCAACAGAAAATCATTCTATGCTCAGCAAAACAGCAATGCATCTGAAGACTCAGATGAACTCTCAGGAGAAGAGGGAACCTCTGAATTTTTACTAATGGCCATAGAAGACCTTGAAGGACTCCCGCTAGAAGAAGAAGAAGAAGGGGAAGTCGATCTTGAGGGGGAGCTAAGAAGTGCTCTGGAGGAGATTGACAAACTCAAACTAAAATGCAGAAAACAAAAAGAGATTCTCCTCAAATGTGTGAAAGAAGAACAAAATTTAGAAGTCCTCATGCAGCTGAAGGTAAAGCTTGAAGAAGCCAAAAAGATAGAAGATATATTACTTCAACAAATCAAAGATAAAACTCGAGAACAAGAGAAGCTGGAAGAAGAAATTCAGTCTCTGAGAAGGAAATTAGAAAGTGCTCAACAGAAAGTTTCTATATACCCTTCTCAAATGACAAGTTCTAGTAGGTTGAATGAAATCTTGGATGCTCAAAGATCTCCTCTAATAAAAACCGGGATAGGCTATGAAGGAGAATCAAGTAAAGGCAAAGAAAAGGAAAACAAAAATATAATTTTTGTGAAAGCAAAGAAGGTTGATGAAGTAGCCCAAATAATCCCTACAAAGGAAGAAACATGTAATGAGAAAGACAGAGACCAGAAGAAACCTCTAATAACAAAGATTGTAACAAATACTAAGACAACAGAAAAAAGATCATATATTCCTGATTATATCAAATTTGGAAGCCATCAAAGGAGATTCTTGCCTCCTATGAAGAATGCCACCTGTTATGTCTGCCACAAACAGGGACACATTGCTGCATATTGTCGTGCAAGGAGGAATGATTCAAACCAGCAAAAGAGGCAAGCATGGAAGAGACAACCTTACATCAGGTATGCAAGTAATTTCTATGGTTATTGTTTTTATTGTAAGGATTTTGGCCATAGAATTATTGAATGTAGAAAGAATGGACAAAGACTGATGTTCAATACCTCAAAGAGGTTTATGAGTCAAAGCAATTTTGTTCATGCTCACAATTCTGCAAAAACTATAATCAAATGTTGTATATGCAATCAAATTGGGCATATATCTTCCAAGTGTTCTCTAAAGGGATATAATTCATCACCTCACAAATGATACCAAACAAAAGGGGGCCTCCAGTGGATAAAGAAGGTGAATAAATGTGACTTGGCTTTAACTGCTCAAGATTTGAAGAGTCAATGGTATTTGGACAGTGGCTGCTCTAAACACATGACAGGAGATAAAAACAAGTTTATTACTCTTGATGAAAATAAATCTGGCAATGTTACTTTTGGCAATGATAAATCAGGTAAGATCAAGGGAAAAGGCTCAGTCAGCATAGATAATGGAAGAGGAAAGGCCCAAGATGTACTATTTGTAGATGGGCTGAAAGCAAATTTACTGAGTTTCAGTCAGATGTGTGACAAAGGCTATGAAGTTCTCTTTAGAGCGCAAGACTGTGAAGTCAGATCAAGCACAACAGGAAAGACTCTGCTCAAAGGTGTCCGAACAGAGAGTAATGTGTACATAGTAAAAGAGGAGGATGAAGCCTGCCATCTGAGAAAACTTGAGGAGTCATGGTTATGGCATAGGAGATTAGGACATCTCAGCTTCGACCATATCATCAGACTGAGTAAGAAGAAAGCTGTCAGAGATATGCCTGAAATAAAGAGGCCTTCAAATACCATATGCAAATCTTGTCAATTTGGGAAACAAACTCGCACATCCTTTAAATCTAAAGATGAGCTATCAACTAGAAGACCACTCCAGCTTCTGCACATGGATCTGTGTGGACCTGCAAGAACTAAAACACCAAGTGGAGAATCCTACTTCATGTTGAAAATAGATGATTTCTCCAGAATGACATGGGTTTCTTTTCTCAGGAACAAATCAGAAGCACTGGAAAAGTTTAAGATATTCAAAGCATTAGCAGAAAATCAAACTGGATGCAAGCTGAAATGTATCAGATCAGACAGAGGAGGAGAATTCACAGATTATGACTTTGTAGACCTATGTAATGAACATGGAATAAAGCAACAATTTACTATTGCAGGGACACCTCAGCAGAATGGAGTAGCAGAGAGACAAAACAGGTCTGTACAACAAATAGCAAGAGATATGATGCAAGAGAATAATATTGCTCAAACCTTCTGGGCAGAAGCAGTGCACACAGCAGTACATATCCTTAATAAAGCTCACTTAAGGCCAAGCAGTGACAAGACTCCCTATGAACTATGGCATGGAAAGCCAGCCTCAATCAAACATTTCAGAATCTTTGTAAGCAAGTGTTACATAAAGAATAATGATGAAAATCTTGGCAAATTTGATGCAAGAGCAGATGAAGGGATATTTCTAGGATATGCCTCCAAAAGCAAAGGGTACAGGTGCTACAACAAGACCCTTCGGAATATAGTTGAAAGTATTGATGTGAGATTTGATGAAGAACTTCCAAACAATACTAGAGATACAGACTGTTGCAGTACATCAGACAACAATGAAGAAGAAGACGAGAATGATTATGAAACCAGCAAGACAACAGAAGATGCAGAGCTGAGCTCAAAAACCCCCTCAAGATACACTCAGAAGAATCATCCTGAAGATCAGATCATAGGAGACAAGAAAGCAGGAGTCCAGACAAGAAGGTAGCTAACAGAACAAACAGAAGAAGTATACATAGCCATGTTATCACAAATAGAGCCAAAGAAATTTGAAGAAGCCAGCAAGGACAAGTATTGGATAAAAGCAATGAATGAAGAATTGGACCAAATTGAGAAGACCAATACCTGGGAACTAGTTCCTAGACCTATTGAGAAAAATATCATTGGTTCAAAATGGGTATTCAAAAACAAAATGAATGAGCAAGGACAAGTAATCAGGAATAAAGCTAGGCTGGTCTGCAAAGGATACTCACAAATAGAAGGACTTGATTATGATGAAAAATTTGCCCCTGTAGCTAGAATGGAAGCTATCAGAATGTTCCTGGCATTTGCATGCTATCAAGATTTCAAGGTATATCAAATGGATGTAAAATCTGCTTTTCTTAATGGTGATCTAGAAGAAGAAGTGTACATGGAACAACCAGAAGGTTTTTCATTGACAGATAAAGAAGACTATGTATGTAAACTGAAAAAGGCCCTATATGGACTGAAACAAGCTCCTCGTGCTTGGTACTCAAGACTGGATAAATATTTGCAAAAACAGGGTTTTAAGAGAGGTGGAGTAGACAGCAACCTATACATAAAAGCCCATGAAAATGAACTTTTGATTGTTGTAGTGTATGTTGATGACATTATGTTTGGAAGCAACAAAGATGATCTAGCAAAAGGGTTTGCTGATGAAATGAAAACAGATTTTGAAATGTCTATGATCGGAGAGCTCAGTTTCTACTTGGGACTACAAATTCAGCAAAAGAACACAAGTACATTTATTTCACAAGAAAAATACATAAAAGAAATGTTGAAAAAGTTCAAAATGGAGGACTGCAAACCTGTGTCAACTCCCATGACCACAGGTTGCAAGCTGTGTGTTAATGATGGGTCTGCTGACATAGATCAAAGACTTTACAGATCCATGATTGGAAGTCTATTGTATCTGACTGCATCAAGACCAGACATCATGCTAGCAGTAGGATTAGTGGCTAGATATCAAGCAGCACCTAAACAAAACCATCTTCTGGCAGTCAAAAGAATATTCAGATATCTACAAGGAACAATACAGTATGGACTTTGGTATCCTAAAAGCAAAAACTTCACTTTATCAACATACACAGATGCAGATTGGGCCAGCTGTGTGGATGATAGGAAGAGTACAAGTGGAGGTGCATTCTATCTAGGAGAAAGTCTGGTGGCATGGCTAAGCAAGAAACAAACATCCATCTCTTTGTCTACAGCTGAAGCAGAATATATAGCAGCAGCAGCATTTTGTACACAAGTCATGTGGATGAAGCAAACTCTTCAAGACATGAAGGTAAGTATTGATGAACCTATTTCAATCAAATGTGATAATACAAGTGCTATAAGTATATCTAAAAATCCTGTACTTCACTCAAAAACTAAACATATTCCAATTAAGTATCATTTCCTCCGAGAACAAGTGGCTCAGAAGATAGTAAAGCTGGAATATGTACCAACGAAAGAACAGACAACTGATATATTTACCAAACCTCTTGCTAGAGAACCATTTCAATACTTGAGAGATAAACTAGGGGTAGTATCTGCAGATGCTACTCTCTGATATAAAGAGAAAGCACAGTCTCAGGGGGAGAACAAAATGAAGATATCATTCCAGGGGAAGAACAACCAGCAAGATAAGCATAAAACAAGTCCACAGGATCAGCATTATCAATAGTATCAGCATTTCGAAGCAACAAGAACCGTTCAATCGTAAAATGCATATTACAGGCACTACAAATGAAACACAACTATAAAACATATATTGGCTCACTATACCAAAGTGTTCTCTCAACAAGTTTCATACATCACTCTGGAGCAGCATAGTCCAATTTCAGCAGAAGAGGACCTAAACTTAACTCAGAGAAAGGAAATGCAACGACAGAACCCATACAGAGAGATGAGGCGTCGTCCTTTGCCATTGATGTCAAAGGGGGAGGAAGAACAAACAACAGGAGGAAGAGCAAGCAACAAGAGAAAGAGAAAGCAAACAGAGAAAGTGGATTGCCATCAATGCCAAAGGGGGAGACTGTTGGAAATATTGTCATTGATGGCAAAGGAGGCAGCACTCAGGCAAAAGAGGCAGCGCTGAAGCAGAGGAAGGCAAAAGAGGCACATCGAAAGCAATAGAGGCAGCAAGAAGAAAGTCAAAATGTAACAGTCATAGAAGCACAGTGAAGAACCGTTATCGAAAGGTAGAGACAGAGGCAGAGCGACAGAAGCAGCAGAGGCAGAGGCAGAGACTAAGTGACAGAGGCAGAGAGCCGTTACAAAATTCCGGGAATCACACACTCCAACCGGCGTTATACATATAATACATAATCCTTATTCCGGGAATCGCTTAACTCCAGCGGTAATGCAATGCATATAATACAGAACCATATTCCGGGAATCACACACTCCAACCAGCGTTATACAACACAAATATTATTCCGGGAATCGCCTACCCCGATGGAGGATACATACATACATATATATATATATATATATATATATATATATATATATATATATCCATCATCTTACATATAAATGCCGCGCATTACGTATGCTGCAAAGGACCAAGGCATATATATTATGTTATATAAGTGGAGCGCATAAAACAAAGTTTATAAGGTGGGACCCCTCCCCAATCGCAATCGGAGATCGCAAGGGCAGCAGAACATGTAACCAATAGGAAGTTGCAATTGCGATTGAAGTTCGGACCCGACGGGTCTATAAATCATGGTTAACATATATTTGAGTTCCAGGTCTAATCGCATCAGAGAATATATGAGTTGCGATTGCGATTGGAAGTCCGGACCCGATGGAGGTATGAATTATAATTCAAACGTGTTTGAAGTCCTTTCCCAATCGCATCGGAAAAATACAATGAACAGTGGCCAATCGCAACACATATTAAAAGACTTGCGATTGCGATAAAGAGTTCGGACCCGATGGGTGTATTAACGATGGTTTATATATATTTGAATTCCGGCTAATCGCATCGGAGATTATAAGAGCGTCGGAACATATGTTAAAGACTTGCGATTGCGATTGAAGCCCGGACCCGATGGGCTTATAAATTATGATTAACAAATGTTTCAATTCCATGTTCCAATCGCATCGGCACTGGTCAATCGGAACACATGTTAAAGACTTGCGATTGCGATTGAAGCCCGAACCCGATGGGCTTATAAATTATGACTAACAAATGTTTCAGTTCCATGGTCAATCGCATCGGATGTAAAGTGGAGCATCGGAACATCACAACATAAAGTTGCGATTGCGATTGAGATTCGGACCCGATGGGCTTATAAATTATGACTAACAAATGTTTCAGTTCCATGGTCAATCGCATCGGAGGTAAAGTGGAGCATCGGAACATCACAATAGAAAGTTGCGATTGTGATTGAGATTCGGACCCGATGGACTGATAAACTGTGACTTGATAGGTTTGAGTTCCGGAACATGTTAACAAAGATTCGTGATTGCGATTGAAAGGCCGGACCCGATGGGTTTATAAGCCAAGACTGATATATGTTTGAAGTTTCGCCATAACAGTGAATAATCGCAATCGGAAGAGGCTGAGGAGTGATACATCGCATCGGAAAGATCGGCGAGTGAGCCCGAAAGGAGTTCTTATTTGTTTAAAGAGTTTTTATTATATAATGCCGAGAATTGATTTAAGCCTTTTTAAAAGGAAGGTTGTATGTATGCCAAGTGTTGAAACTACTTATATATATATGAAAGGGCGCTGTTATATATATATATATATATAACGCTGTTGCGATAAGCCGTGTGGTCTGTAGACCCACGGGCCTCAGCTTAACGGGAGGGCGATTCTTAATATACAACGACTGTGATCTATGTTCGTTCCGCTTGCGGAACTTCCACATCAACAAGACACTCGTGGCATGAAAAGGGTTGAAATTGCCCTGATTTAAAAAGTCAGCAATTGCATTTCATTTATTTAAAAGGCAGAGTTACATGTATGCAGCTGTTACACCCCCACAGAGGACAGAAAAGCAAATAGAGCCGAGAGGAGATAAAACACAGTCACAAAAAGGACAAAGACAGTCGAAGAAAAGACAAATGCGCATCGATTCAAAAGACTAAATGAGTTGAGCTAGAGTTCACTTTGTAATAAGAATGTAAATATTTTAATTGTTTTTATTGTTTGTGATGCATTGGCAAGTCTCCGAGAGAAAACAAACTCCCACTGTAATGTTAAAATTGACACCTACAGTTATAATTTCTGAGTAAGCTGATAAAAGGAGTGAGAAGGCAGAAGGCAAAGAGACATGACTTTCCATTTCGAATTCCAAGCAGAATACAAACAGTCATGTGAGGAAATCTATAAATAATATCATCTCGATATGCAGAGAGTTTAATTTAGAGCAAGGGAGAAGAGAGCATATATAGAGAATGCGGAATTATAGAAGGTGGAGAAGATTAAGAGAAGCTACGACCGCAGCTGATATCCGAGGTAACCGGCCAGTCCTCGTCATTAAATTGAGAAGTTGGAGCTCTATCAAGTTGTAGCTTGATAAAATGTCAGTTGTAGCTGACTGAGGTTGGAGCCTCCCGTAGGTTGGTGCCTGCAGAAAATTGATGGGAGTTGGTGCTTCCTTGCAAGTTGTAGCTTGCAGAATTGAGGATAGAGCCTCCTATAGGTTGGTGCCTGCAGAAAACAGTGGTGAGAGGGAGTTGGAGCTTGCCTTTGCATCACAACAATAATAAGATGTGGTTTTCTCCCTTTATGGGTTTCCACTTATATCTGGTGTCTCTGTGCATGATATTTATGTATTGATTTGATATGTATCATTTGCTTAATACCTGCTGCTCTCATATTAAGTCTACTGCTATATTAAACTAATACTTTCTGATTACATTCTAAAATTACTCTCACATCAAATTGAGTTTGAAATGAAGGTGTAAATAAGTTTAATGAAAAGTTTTAAAAGATCAGGAATATATTAAACTGATTCACCCCCCCCCCTCTCAGTTTAATTAGAGGTTCAACAAGTACAGCAAAATCAAATGATAGCAAGAAGAGGAAAGGATATAATGGTCTATCAAAAATATCCCCAAAAGGCACAATCATTTTTGGTTAGGAAGAAGAAAACAGTGAAGACTACGAAGATGCAATCTTTACTTCAACAAACTTCTTGCAACAAGTGCAAGAAAAAGGCCCGGCATTCAACTCCGACCAATACAGACAATTCCTAGTGGTTCCTAAAATTGAACCAGGGAATCCTTTAACTTTGGGAGCTTCATCCCCAACTCTCCCAGCCTCTACAATAAACTCAAGTACTTCTTCAATCAATACTGCGATTCAAACATTGCCATCAGACATCATATTTGTCCCAAATTGTCAACCAAAAGGAGAAATGAGAAACGAGATATTTTTGTGCTAATCATGTCTAGTGTCCATTGTACATGTCCAATGTGAATGCAATTCCCTTGTTTATTGTACAGGTGTCTTGAAAGAGGGACCTCAATTACAATATGAGGGCCAAATTCAACATAAATTGTATATAATTTTCCCTATGAGCAAATATCCTATGATGGGGTCAAATATAATTTTCCTTTGTGAAGGGCGACTAATTGTGTATTCAATATTTCATAGGGATTTTAATGTTTGCTGTCAATTAATTAGTGATGGTTCTATTGCTAGTAGATTGGGGGATTGTATATCTGTCCATGGGCATTGGGTTTTAAGTTTTAACCATTATGTAGAGGGATCAATGTCTTGAATTCATTCTTATGATGATTGAATATTTTTTTTGAGAGGTAATTTGATATCAGAAAAGAGTAGTTTCACAATATGCTATCTTTTGTTCTAATCTCTGTCTTATTGTCTATACATGATAGGTTTTCTCCATACAATTAGGATCTTTGAAGTAGCCAGCAAAATTTTTCAGAACAGGTATAACAGTCTCTCAGGTCACTGACCAAGATTAGATTAAATACCAAACAACAAGCTTCTAGGGCTGAGAGGGAACACAAGAAAATCCCATTGTCCTTGAGGAGAACCTGACACCTTCCATGTATAAATAAGGTGAATAGTGGGAGCAAAAGGAGCCAATGGAGCAGCCTAATGATCCCAAGGACTTGTCGCCCATAATTTGAAGCCTCGTTTATCTTCTTTTTCTAGTGGTTGCTATGCATAGATATGGGATGGTCTTTTAGAATGTTGTTTTTTTATGTATATCAGCAGATAGGATAGTTTGTCTAGACTCCTTGGACAAACAATTTGGTATCCACTTGGTGGAGGACTTGGTTTCCTCAAAGGCAGGCCTCCACCAGATACTGCATAATTTCTTTTCATATATATAAAGTGAATTAGTTTTGGACCTTGGTATGTTTTTAAACCAAAAAAAATTAAAAAAAAATAATATATTTTGTTATAGAGAAGATTTGATTATTTATATTGATAGAAAATTTAGATGTAAATTGAGATTTTAATATTTTAGATTATATTCTTTCAAATTTGATTAGAGCTATATTCTAAATTTAAAAATCTCTGAAAATGCCATCAAGGCTCAAACAGTCTAGCATCAACCATGATAGGATCTAACAAAGGAATATCTCCATCTTCAATTAACTCCAAAACTGCGCCATTTAAAAGCATTGTTTGACTATGGAGGTCTCAATCTTTTGGTGTTAAGCGGTATTCCATTCTATAATCTGTCACCTCTGTTGTTTTGCTTCCAACCCAAGCTAAGAATTTCTTAATATTATGTATTAAAGAATCTTTTTCATTCAGGATTCTCTTGTACATGGTAGAATTTGGACCATAAGTTGAACCCTTGATATTCCTGAATTTCGAGTTCTGTTCACTGCCCACTCTAATTTTATGAATGAAAACATGCTCTTTATCCCAACTATGATTCCAATAACAAGAGGACCAAATTCCATGTTGTCAAATGTTCCGTGAAACTTCCATGTGAACAAAATCAAGATTTTTAGCAATACAAATATTAAGGACATCGTTGGAGGTATTATTCTTGGAGGAAAGATTGTCAAAGGACGCAACTAGTCATAAACACGAACCTCAAATGTACACAGGTGTTTTGTTAAAAGGTTAATCTTGTTGAATATGATGATGAACCCTTATCTCCTTTAACTCACAAGATATGTTTATCCTAGAATTTAAATTATAATACAGAAGGAATATGGTACAGTCAAAACATATACAATGCAATAATTTGCAAAGCATCTTAATTTTACAGCTTTCTCTCATGTTGACACTGTTTCTATCAAATTTTCAAGGAAATTGTTCTTCAAAACCATGTGCAAGCATAAAAGATAAAAAGTGAAAACAAGAACAAACCAAGCCGGACTAATGTATTTGCATTTCCAAACCCTGTTTTCAAGAATCCAAGATAAAAAGCAAGAACAAACCAAACCTGACCAATGTAAAACCCCTCCTACTAGTTTACCCTTTAACCAGAACTCAACTATCCATACATTTATTGCACAATGTATACAATTATTTTTTCTCTCAATGACCATTCCATATTTTCAAGAATTCAAGAAAAAAAAGTGAAAACAAGAACAAACCAAGCCTGACAGTTGACTAATGTATTTGCATTTCCAAACCCTGTTTTCAAGATAAAAAGCAAGAACAAACCAAACCTGACCAATGTAAAAACCCTCCTAGTTTACCCTTTAACCAGAACTCAACTATCCATACATTTATTGCACAATGTATACAATTCTTTTTTTCTCTAAAATCTTAAAAGGGCAAGCTTACCATTCCTCCTGTTATGAAATTGAGGAGATAGCAGGCAATTGTGGAGCCTAGGAGCTGAGCGATACAGTACAGAATAGACCTGAGAATAGTGATATGGCCTCCAACTGCTAATGCAAATGTGACCGCATGGTTAATATGTCCTCCTGACAAATGAGACCCAGCTGAGACCAGTCCACACACTGCAAATGCATGGGTCAGAGCAATGATTACCAGTCCTGCTCCTGGTGTCAAAGCTGAGCTTTCAGACAGGCGATCTGCATGAAAGACAGAGTAATTAGTATGTCAAAAAACACAATCTGGATGTGTTTATTTTGCAGTTTTTTGGAACAGTTTTTAGGATTATAAAATCTAGTCTGGATGGGTTTATTTTGCAGTTGTCTTGACCAGTTTTTAGAACTATAAAATCTCTTCTTCTTTCTTCTTTATTGCAAAATCAACAATATTAAGTCATCAGTTTGTAAATAGGTGAGTCTTATTTTTTTGGGCTATTCGCCATTTAATGTAGTATGACATATACTGTTCACCCCTAGGGGATAGTCCAAGAAATAAGCTTTGTCCGTTTGTGATTAAATACTGTACAATAATTTTCACAGCTATTTTTTATTCAGAATTTCATCATATAAGAAATTTGTGATTTTATTATTATTTAAAATGTGTTTTTAATGAATAAATAAATCAATTATTTGAAAAACTTTAAACACTGTACAATAAAGTTTCATGGCTGTTTTTTATTCAGAATTCCATCATATAATTTTAAGCAAAATTGTAAATATTTTATTATTTAAAATGTGTTTTTGAATGAATAAAGAAATCAACTATTTAAAAAATCTTTAAGAATGCATAGTAATCTGCTTCTATCTACAATTCTTCAAAATCTCTACTTAAAAAATAAACCAGATTTTTGGAACAATAATTAAATATTAAATCTCATCGCTTCTTTATTGGAGAATTTTATCCTTCTATTAATATTTACTACAGTTTTAGGGTTATAAGTTGTTATTGAAAAAAAACTATTTGAAAAACTTTAAATACCGTACAATAAAGTTTTATGGCTATTTTTTATTCAGAATTCTATCATATAATTTTGAGTGAAATTGTGACTTTTTTATTATTTAAAATATGTTTTTGAATGAATAAATCAACTATAGAAAAACCCTTTAAAATACATAGTAATCCACTTCTATCTGTGATTCTATTCTCTAGGAACTAAATAGCAATGCCAGTGGCCCAAGGCCTTGCATTAAAACAAGCAGCATGAGTTAACGGCAGCTGTGATCAGCCCAGTGTTTGGTGGAGAATCATTGTGGTCCTTGGGGTTGGTCCCCAACCATCTCCATCAGGATTTTGATTGGCGACAAAGCATTTTGTCAGGCCCAAGAGGATTTTCAGCCTCCAAAGAAGAGATGGCAAGAGAAAGTGTGAGGAACTAAGCATTCTTATGCATTGGCAGAGGTGGCCACAATTTCTTTGATCTTATATTGTATGTAAACTGACGAATTATATTTGCCAATGGAGATTTGGTTCATTGCCAAGGTTGAGGGAGGTATTAAGCTGCCCACCAGGGTCCCGTTTTGCAATGGTTTGTGGCCTACCCCACTTAATGGCATGTTTCAGAAAGGGACAAGGCCTGTTTAAAGTTGGGATTCCAATTTCTTTTTCTATGTTAGGGATTTTTTTTTTTTGGGTATAAAATCATGAATTGGAATGAAAATACAATTGCAATCGATATCTCAACTAGTTTTGGCAAACTATCTGCTAATTATTATAAAAAACATAATGTGTCAAAACAAATGCATATGAAAACCTTTGAAATCCATCGAAATTCATTGATTGGATTTAGCAGAAAAATTTATATTTCATAGAGAGGTAACATGTTAAGGCCAAACCCAGTCGGTATAAATTGTGGGCTTCCTGTGTTGATGCCAAATCTGTGATGTTAAATATAAAATAGAAGAGGTTAAAGATTGAAAAAAGAAAATTGTGTTGAATCTCTAATTAAACTGAGAGGGGGGGGGTGAATCAGTTTAATACATTCCTGATCTTTTAAAATTTTCAATAAACTTATTTACACCTTCATTTCAAACTCTATTTAATGTGAGAGTAATCTTAGAATGTAATATGAAAGTATTAGTTTAATAGAGCAGTAGACTTAATTTGAGAGCAGCAGGTATTAAGCAAATGATACATATCGGATCAATACATAAATATCATGCACAGAGACACCAGATATAAGTGGAAACCCATAAAGGGAGAAAACCACATCTTATTATTGTTGTGATGCAAAGGCAAGCTCCAACTCCCTCTCACCACTGTTTTTCTGCAGGCACCAACCTACAGGAGGCTCCTACCTCAATTTTGCAAGCTACAACTTGCAAGGAAGCACCAACTCCCTTCAGTTTTCTGCAGGCACCAACCTACAGGAGGCTCCAACCTCGGTCAACTACAACTTACGACTATCAAGCTGCAACTTGATAGGGAAGCTCCAACTTCCTCAATTTATCAAACTGAAAGTTTGCTGATTCACCTCAGATATCAGCTCTGTTCTGTAGCTTCTCCTTATGTTCTGATTTTCTTAATCTTCTCTATCTTACTCTTCTATATTCTGCCTTCTCTCGATTTACTCTCTCTTCATTTAAAAAAAAAACTCACTCTGCATATCAAGATGATATTATTTATAGATTTCCTCACATGACTGTTTGTATTCTGCTTGGAATTCGAAATGGAAAGTCATGTCTCTTTTCCTTTTGCCTTCTCACTCCTTTTATCAGCTTACTCAGAAATTATAACTGTAGGTGTCAATTTTAACATTACAGTGGGAGTTTGTTTTCTCTCGGAGACTTGCCGATGCATCACAAACAATAAAAATTTAAATAAAACATTTACATTCAAATTTAAATGAGAACTCCAGCTCAACTCATTTAGTCTTTTGAATTGGTACGCATTTGTCTTTTCTTTGGCTGTCTTTGTCTTTTCTGTGACTATGTTTTATCTTCTTTCGGATCTGTTTGCTCTTCTGTCCTCTGCTGTGGTGTAACTGTTGCATATGTGTAAATGTGCCTTTTATATCCGCTGACTGTAAATCTGGAGGAATTCCAATCCCTTTTATGCCATTAGTGTCTTGTTGATGTGGCAGGTTCCACAGGCCGGAACATACATAGATCACAAGCGTTAATAATCGCCCTCCCGTAAAGCTAAGGTCCGTGGGTCTAGAGACCACGTGGCTTATCGCAACCGTGTTATAGATGTAACTCAATAACCATTATATATCATATGTGTTATGCCCCCAGATCATATTCAAACTTTATTCAACATATATAATATATACAATTTATTTGCAAATAACCCGACGTCCATAAGGATTGGCTGCCAATACGATTAGACCCGGAACTCAAGTTGTATATGAGTCGTAGTTTATATACCAATCGGGTCCGGATTTCCAATCGCAATCGCAACTCTTATATTCTTCGATGCGATTGACCATTGCCGATGCGATTAGAACCTGGAGCTGAAATTTTTGTTAATCATAATTTATAAGTCCATCGGGTCCGAACTCTTAATCGCAATCGCAAGTTCTTTAATATGTGTTGCGATGGTTTGTTTCTTTCCGATGCGATTGGAACTGGACTTCAAACACTTTGTTAAACATGGTTTATAGACCCATCGGGTCCGGTCTTCCAATCGCAATCGCAAGTCTTTAACATATGTTCTGATTGACCAGTGCTGATGCGATTTGATCGTAACTCAAATATGTATTAACCCCTGCTTATAACAGGATCGGGTCCGCCATTTCAATCGCAGCGTTTTACAAAAGACATGCGATTGGGAACTCGGATGCGATTAGCATCTATCAACTCCTGCTTATAACACGATCGAGTCTGCCATTTCAATCGCAATCGCAACTTTCTGTTGCGATGTTCCGCTGCCCTTGCGATCTTCGATTGTGATTGGGGAGGGGTCCCACCTTATCAAACTTTGTTTTATGCGCTCCATAATATAAATGCCTTGGACCTTTGTTTATGTGATGCACTTCACATATATGTTTATATATATTTTTGCCGCTGGAGTGAAGCGATTCCCGGAATAAGTTTGTGTTATATTATATGTATAACGCCGGTTGGAGTGTGCGATTCCCGGAATATGGTTCTGTATTATATGCATTGTATTGCCGCCGGAGTTAAGCGATTCCCGGAATAAGTTTGTATTTGTTATATGTGCTCTGCCGGTTGGAGAGTGCGATTCCTGGAATATGGTTCTGTATTATATGTGTAACGCCTGGCTGGAGTCTGCGATTCCCAGAATAAGATTCGTGTTGTATAACGCCGGTTGGAGTGTGCGATTCCCGGAATATGGTTCTGTATTATATGCCGCTGGAGTGAAGCGATTCTCGGAATTTTGTAACTGCTCTCTGCCTCTGTCTTTGCCTCTGCTCCGCTGGTTGGAGAGTGCGATTCCCGGAATTTTGTAACTGGTCTCTGCCTCTGTCTCTGCTTCTGTCACTCTGCCTCTGTCTCTATCTTCCGATAACGGTTCTTCACTGTGCTTCTATGACTATTACATTTTGACTTTCTTCTTGCTGCCTCTATTACTTTCGCTGTGCCTCTTTTGCCTTCCTTTGCTACAACGCTGCCTCTTTTGCCTGAGTGCTGCCGCCTTTGCCATCAATGACAATATTTCCAACAAATTGAACTCTGGTTGATCAAGGGCTAGATTAGCCCTTATTCTTGGGAAATGAATGGTGATCTATATGGTTGTGGAGCGATAAAAAGGGTCTTTTTAACTCCTAATTACCTTCACATTAATTATCAACCCAGGGACGACTTTTTATTTCAAGAGTGTACTCAGTCTGAGGCGGCTATTTACTCAAGAGTAATGTTTTGCAATATAGTTCTTAAAATGCAAAAGTAACTGAAAGCTGGAAATAAAATCTACTTACAACAAAGCACTTTAAGACTTAAATCATGCATTCGAAAAAATAAGCAATGTATCAGTCAAGGGTCCAGTAACAATAACTCATCCCTTTGGAAACTGATGTAACCAAAAGTAATCAAGGAACAGATCATTAATCTGGGGACTAGACAGCAAATGCCAATGCCCACTACAGTTTCAGATCGTTCTTCACACCAAAGCAAAGATAATGTAAATAACAGGAAATGGAACAGCAGACTAAAAGAAATGAACAAGAATTGAACAGCAGCGTAAAATGAACAGTAACTATAATTCATAAACAAGCAATGCTTTAATTCTGTCGACAGTCACACAGCAATCACTAAAGTAATTTATAAATGAAAGGGACAACAACTGAAATCAGATACAGAACAACAGTGCTTTATAATAACAACCGAATATTTGAACAGCGAATCGTGCTTCTTATAAAGAATGAAATCACAATGATTATGTATTTGATTCAATTAAAAACAAATTCTGTAATTGCAATAAACATACTTCACACAACAGAAATAAAGTAATAGAAATACAAACAGCGGGTCGCTCCACCAGGGTCGGGCCCTCAACCGCCGGTGAGAGCGCCGCTGGGCTACTGCAGAGCTCGAGGAATGGAACGAGAAAAAAATCTTTTATTAATCAGGCATGAATAATGTTTACAAATAGCTCGTACTCTCTTAACAAGAGTTGATGCACAATTCTACAAATTACCACAAGAAAAGTCTCTCCATTCCCCCATACACAATACGTGCTTCTCCTTTTATAATCAGAAGGAGGGGAAATTAAATAGAAAATAGGATCTCTAATAATAATATTGAATTTCTTCCAACCAATTGATCAACAATAAAATAGATTTACATCCATCTTTCAACAACAACAAGTCGAATTTGGCTTTGTAGCTGAGATTTGGAGGACGGCCGCAACCACAGAACTGAGAAAATCGTGCTCAAAGAACCCTGCGTTTCTCTCAGTAAAAGCCGAATTTGGGCAAACCGTTCTTAAATTAAGTTAATTGGGCCTGTTCTGGACAAAACCCATGTTTCGGATTTTCCAGATTCTGCTTCATTTGCTCGAAATCTCAACCGCAAAACCGTCACTTCTTATTCCAGCGAATTTCTGAGTTGGCACTTTTAATGATCAAATCTTCAATCTGGAAATTATCTTGGAGGGTAAAAATGGTGAATAATGTTACAACTGATTTATTAAAACTATCATTGATAAAATCATGCATAATCATCAATTTATTAGAAATAAAGGAGAATAAATAATATTCATTCATAAGAGCATAAATCATTATAAAATGGATTTAAATAATAAATTATAATAAATGACGTGATGAAGAATGGTAGAAATGGGTGGAATAAGCATTCACAAGTGATAATAATAATGGCATATTAACGGCCCAACAATGATGATCAACTCTAGGTATTTGAAAGCACTGTAAATAAGTAGTTCTCTCCGTCTTTGAGAGTGTTGTAAATATGTAGAAGAATTTATTTCAATTGCAGATTTTGGGATATTCCGTAATTATTTCAAACAATTGACCTTGTTCTTGTCACTTAGATTTCTATATATTTATGGAATCTGCAATTTATATAAAGATAACACAAATATGTAAAGAGTTATAGTTTATATAAACATCATTTTAGATCTGTGGTGGATAACATATTCATCTTGACAACAGGATGTGGTGGATAACAGATTCATTTTGACAACAAGATTTGCTGAAAGTGGAGATTGTCGTAAAGGTTTTTGCTATTTTGAGTGTGTTCTCTAATCCTTTGTTTATATTTTTAGTGCTTTATCACATGTGATCCATACCTTAAATCCAAATCCATACCTCTAATATTTTTTAGTGTGTTTTCTGTTAGATCGATTTAACACTGAATGTGTTTGTGGTTACTGCATGGTTACACCTGTTGAGATTGCAACAAGATGATGAGCTTAGTGGAAAGGAGTCGCCTTCATTAAGTGGGCCCACAGGCTATTTTTGGCGCAAAGTCTATTTTTAGACATATGGATCATGTTCTATGAGTTGCAGGATGCTATTTGTGGATGGTTGGTCAAGTCGGAAAAAATAGATGGACTTCTATTTTGAGACATATTGGGCGGAATCTATTTTTAGATTGCCAGTCTAAAAATAGATATGTCGAATATTATTAGCTCTTAATAATATTTGGACTATAAACATTATCTTATTCTCTTGGAGCACTTCAGTTAAGTGCACAGATGTGGCACAGGAGCTGACAGAAGGAATTACGCTATTCCTGAGGGTTAAGTGGAGCTATTGTATGGATACTTCAGTTAGAACTCATGTGAGAGAGTTTGGTGGAGTTGATTGAGGAAGTTAATGGAGTTGTGTTCAGTTTAACTAATATAAACATAGTTGAGCTATTTGTATCTAGTTTAACTGATTGATACAATTAGTGAGAGTGGTGTGAATTAATTATTAATTAATTCAATAATTATAAACTCATTAATCAACTAAAGAATACATCAGTTAACTTCAGTGCATGGACAGTTTCAGTGGAGACCAGTGCAGAGATAGGTGAAAAAGCAGGTTAATTATCAGTTGTGACTATACTGTTGCTATTTGCAACACACAGATAGGTGGAGTAGCCCATGAGGATTGTGCAGTTCAAGCCAGGTGGTTTATCCATTTGATGAAGCCATTCCATAGCATTAATTACGCAATAGAGGCTGGCTATCAAGTGGCAAAAGATTGGAGCATGTGTTTTGCTAGATCTAGCTTGATAGTGTGTAGCAATTGAGGGTGTGCATGAGAGCTTGTGAGGAGCGTTGTACTATGATTGTTACATGATCTCCATGACATATAATATACAGATAGTTGGGGTTTTCAGCTTTAAGCTTTCCCATTAAATACTGTGTTCATATGTGTGATTGTTTGTGGTTTTAATGCATGCATGCAATTGATTTTATTTCCGCATGTGATGATCAATGGTAGAAGAGATTTTGTATTATGCATGAAGCTAAAATAGTGTGTGATCAGGAGAATATCAGTGAATAATATATCAGTTATTCAAATTTCTACATGGTATCAGAGCTATATTGATCATTGGAGCAATTGCAAAACATTGAAGCGGTTGAGTTTTGTGCTGGTGGAATTCGAATTTGCAGCAGTGTTTTCTTGGTGTCGAAGTTGAGATGTCTTTCAACGGATTGCGATTGGAGTATGCCCTTGAGGGCAGCTCGAATTATATTGCATGGAAGGACAAGATGAAGGCGGTGCTGGATGAAAATGGGTTGAAGGAGTTCATAGATGCAGAAATTCCAAAGCCTACTTCTAGTGATGATGTTGTATTTGACACATGGCAAAAGAAGACAGCAAAGTGTCGAAGGATTCTGTTGGAAGGTGTGAAGGATCACATAGTATCCAGCGTTCATGGTAAGGCTTCTCCATTCTTGATGTGGAAATCTTTGACAGATTTATTCCAAAGCAAGAGCGACCAGAGGAAGTTGGTGCTCAAGGACAAACTCAGGAACATAAAGATGGAGAAAGGCGACAGTATGCCCAAGTACCTCACGAAGTTCATCCAATGCAGGGATGAGCTGGGAAGTGTGGGGGTGACTGTTGGTGATGAGGACTTGGTGAGCTTGGCTCTCCTTGGGCTTCCGAAGAGTTGGCACTCCTATCAGGGCTCTGTCAATGGTCGGGAGAAATTGCCAGGATGGGAGCGACTTTGGTTGGATATTGTGCAAGAGGAGATAAGGCGAAGTACCAGGGACGAATCTTCATCAAAGAACTCTGATGAAGAGAATTGCGCTTTGGCTGCCAAAGCAAAGAAGGGGAAGAGCAAGAAAGCTTCTCATTTCGGTGCGAAAGGCAAGAAGCAGGATATGTCCAAGTTGAAGTGCTTTCACTGTCACCAACACGGACATTATGCCACAAATTTTCCGCAGAAGAAGAAAAATAAGCAGGCTGCTGGAACTGTAGCTGGAGAGGCCTTAGCCTCACAGTTTGAGCTGGATTTTTCGTTGATCGCATGCTTGGTCTCAAGTATGACGGGTTCAGTGTGGTTTCTAGACTGTGGTGCGTCTTTTCACATGACAGGAGATCGAGATTTGTTTATTGATCTGGATGAGAAAGATCTTGGAGTGCACATCGAGATGGGCGATGATGGTAGATACAGTGTGACCAGTATTGGTACCATTTCCTTTGAGAGGGAGTCTGCTAAACCCTTCAGATTAAAGGAAGTGATGCATGTTCCAGGATTGAAGAAAAATCTTATCTCTGTGGCGATGTTAGAAGACAAGGGATATGATGTTGTCTCTAGCAAGGGAAAGGCTTTCCTGCCCAGTAAGGCAACTGGTGAGACCCGAAGAATAGGGGTTCGAGTTAAGAACCTTTATCAATTGCAGGTAGATCGCTGCGCAACAATGGTAGGCAAGGCAGAAGGAGTGGTGAGTCGGGATGATGGTGAGTTGTGGCACCAGAGATTGGGCCACCTTCACCATGGAGCTTTAAAGATACTACAGCAGATTTCTACTGGGCTTCCTAAGGGTACTCTTGCGCAGTCAGATCAGTGCAAGGGATGTACCTTGGGAAAATTTGTGAAAGCCACCTTTCACGAGAAGGATAGTTGCGCCATGACGATCCTTGAGAGAATTCACATAAACGTGTGTGGACCTTTCTCAGTAGCTTCGACAGCAAAGCACAGGTATTATGTGATATTTGTTGATGATTTTTCTCGTAAGTGCTGGATCTTCTTCATGCAGAAGAAGAGCAAGACATACTCAAAGTTCTGTGAGTTCAAGGCACTGGTTGAGAAAGAATCGGGGAAGTAGGTGAAGGCTCTAAGGAGCGACAATGGTGGTGAATTCATCTCTGGCGAATTCAAGGACTTTTGCAGCGCAGAAGGAATTCGAAGAGAGCTCATAGCACCTCATAACCCACAGCAGAACAAGGTTGCTGAGCGGAAGAACAAAACGATCGTGGGTGCTGCACGGGCGATGTTGCATGATCGTGTGTCCCGCACGACACTTGTGGGCTGAGGCATGCAATACTGCAATATATGTGTAGAACCGTTGTCCTCACAGGATACTTGGCACGAGTACACCCGAGGAGGCATTTTCTGGTAAGAGGCCTGATATTTCCCATTTGAGGATTTTTGGCTCACCCGTTTACATTCATGTGACGAAGGATGCCAGGAAGAAGCTGGAGCCGTGCGCAGGTTGGGATATTTGTGTTAATCGATACGCCCCACAACTATCGTGTGATTACGTACGTATCAGAAGACCTGCCAGCGAGATATCACCAGGAGGAGAAAGCCATGAAGTGTTCGCTTGAGAGGGAGCCACACTTGCATGCGTATGAGGAGCGTTAGTTCTTAAGGATGAGCTCAGGGATGTGATCACGAAGAGGAGGTTCATGGAGTGAAAGAGACCACTTAGGCAACACGAACGATCGAGGGCGGAAGCGCACTCGCGTAAGCCGAGCGACCGGCTCAAGATGCAGAAGGCTGTAGGAGCACCTACACCAGCGGGGGCCGCGTACGCGCAGACAACACCGTATCGGGTACATCGTATTGCATGGCTCTTGTGAGCAAGTGTATCGTGACAGAGCCATCCTCTTTCGAGGACTGTGGAGGATCCCGCATGGGTAGATGCCATGGTGGAAGAGTATGATTCGATTGTCAGAAACAGTGCATGGGAGATTGTCCCGAGGCCGGAGGGGAAATCAGTGGTGGGTTCGAGATGGATCTACAAAGTGAAGTAGGTAGCTGACAGGAGTGTGGATAATTACAAGGCAAGATTTGTTGCCCGAGGCTTTTCACAGATAGAGGGGATCGATTATGAGGATACCTTTGCACCTATCGCAAGGTATTCTTCCATACGGACGATTCTTGCTCTCTCAGCGCAGATGGGGTGGCACATTCATCAAATGGATGTGAAGACTGCGTTCCTCAACGGAGTCATTGAGGAGGAGGTGTACATAGAGCAGCCCAAAGGTTTTTAGATCTTCAGCAGCGAGTTGCATGTGTGCAGGCTCAAGAGAGTGTTGTATGGGTTGAAACAAGCACCTCGTGCTTGGTACACACGGATAGACAGTTATTTCACCGAACTTGGATTCTCCAAGAGTGAGGCGGATCCTAACCTATACCAGATTGTGGTGGAGGGTAAGTTGTTGATCATTTTACTTTATGTAGATGATTTGATTTTGACAAGTGATGAACTGTTGATACACTCATGCAAGGAGGATCTTGCAAAGGAGTTTGAGATGAAGGACTTGGGCCTCCTTCATTATTTCCTGGGATTGGAAATTTGGCAGCGTAGTGGTGGACTGTTTGTTTCTCAGGGTAAGTATGCTCGGGAGACACTAGAGAAGTTCAACATGCATGGCTGCAAGCCTGTTGATACTCCTCTTCCTGGTGGTTGGAGGAAGGAGGATGCTACTTCAGCGGAGGTAGTGGATGCCACTGTTTATCGACAGTTAGTGGGGTCGCTTATGTATCTAGTGAATACACAACCCGATATATGCTATGTTGTTAACCAGCTTTCACAAGCTATGGTTAAGCCAACCAAGCTCTTCTGGAAGGCAGGCAAGCATGTATTGAGATATCTCGTAGGCACACGGTTATGGATTATGGCATGCATACGAATGAGGGGTGAAGCTATGTGGTCGGCGGATGGACAAGGTGGAGCCCAACTGGACAAAGAGTATTTGGAGGGATTTTCAGTATCGGTTCGACAATAGTTTCTTGGTATAGTAGGAAGCAGAGATCCATGGCACTCATTTCAGCAGAGGTTGAGTATATGGTGGCAAGTTTGGCTACATGCGAGGCTATATGGATGAGGAAGATCCTGGTCGGGTTGTTCGGTTCACACTTAGATCCTACTGTGATATATTGTGATAATCAGAGTTGCATCAAACTCTCGGTTAATCCAGTATTTCATGATAGATCTAAACACATTGACATCCGATATCATCATATCAGAGATTGTGTGCAGCGGAAGATCATGTTACTTTCATACATTCCCACGGAGGATCAGGATGCTGATATCTTGACGAAGGCGCTCACCAGGAGAAAATTCGAATACCACAGAGGCAGGATAGGGGTTGCATATAATCCATATCTTGTTGAGAGGGAGTGTTGAAAATGCAACAAGATGATGGAGCTTAGTGAAATGAAGTCGCCTTCACTAAGTGGGCCCGCAGGCTATTTTTGGCGCAAAGTCTATTTTTAGACTATGTCTATTTTTAGACATATGGATCATGTTCTATGAGTTGCAGGATGCTATTTGTGGATGGTTGGTCAAGTCGGAAAAAATAGATGGACTTCTATTTTTAGACATACTGGGCAGAATCTATTTTTAGATTGCCAGTCTAAAAATAGATATGTCGAATATTATTAGCTCTTAATTATATTTGGACTATAAACATTATCTTATTCTCTTGGAGCACTTCAGTTAAGTGCACAGATGTGGCACAGGAGCTGACAGAAGGAATTACGCTATTCCCGAGGGTTAAGTGGAGCTATTGCATGGATACTTCAGTTAGAACTCATGTGACAGAGTTTGGTGGAGTTATTGAGGTAGTTGATGGAGTTGTGTTCAGTTTAACTGAGTTAAACATAGTTGAGCTAGTTGTATCTAGTCTAACTGATTGATACACTAGTGAGAGTTGTGTGAATTAATTATTAATTAATTCACTAATTATAAACTCATTAATCAACTGAAGAATACATCAGTTAACTTCAGTGCATGGACAGTTTCAGTGGAGACCAGTGCAGAGATAGGTGAAAGAGCAGGTTAACTATCAGTTGTGACTATACTGTTGTTATTTGCAACACACAGATAGGTGGAGTAGCCCATGAGGATTGCGCAGTTCAAGCCAGGTGGTTTATCTATTTAATGAATCCATTCCATAGCATTAATTACGCAATAGAGGCTGGCTATCAAGTGGCAAAAGATTGGAGCATGTGTTTTGCTAGATCTAGCCTGATAGTGTGTAGCAATTGAGGGTGTGCATGAGAGCTTGTGAGGAGATTTTGTACTATGATCGTTACATGATCTCCATGACATATAATATACAGATAGTTGGGGTTTTCAACTTTAAGCTTTCCCATTAAATACTGTGTTCATATGTGTGATTGTTTGTGGTTTTAATGTATGCATGCAATTGATTTTATTTCCGCATGTGATGATCAATGGTAGAAGAGATTCTGTGTTATGCATGAAGCTAAAATAATGTGTGATCAGGAGAATCTCGGTGAATAATATATCAGTTATTCAAATTTCTACAACACCCATATTCTCTCTTTAACACACAGGTACTCATGCACGGCCTCAAGTACATCATGTGGAGATGGATTTGCAGGTATATTTGCCAAAGATAAACACAAAACAGTTTTCTGTGATTAAGTAGGTTGCTCGCTGAGATGAACTGAAGCTAAATTGAAATAGTGGGCAAGATTTGGCAGGGCTACTGCCAGTAAGGATATAACGCTGAGTAAGGTTGAAGTTAAGTTGTTGGTGGACATGACTCATTCAACTTGGAACTATTCAGCTTCCGAAACTTATCCAAAAGCTAGGACTACAAACAGGCCTTTTATAAATATTTTCATTGTATAGAGAACTGCTGGAACAGTGACTCTTCCTGACAGAAATATCTACTAACTCTGCTGCTTTGTAACCTGCTACTGTGATGCTAATTGAAGGTTAATTTCTGCTGTTCTTAACAGAGTTTATAGCAAAACAGAGCACAAAAAACAAAGGATTGAGAAACAGGGCATACAATAACAGATCAAATGCTAATAGCACAGTCTGCTGCTGCAATAATCATGGGAGAAACCTGCTTTCATTCTTATTATTCCTCTCAAACAATTACATCAAGTTATCGCAATTGAGTGTATACGAATGATCAACAATTATCCAAGAACAGAAATGGAGCTTGCTGCATGCTTGATACAACTATACGTAATTCACTCAACCTGTAAACAACTTAATGATGAATATACTTCTGATGAAGCTGATGTGTATAGTAGTTGCATTAACGGCAACAAGCCAAGCTAAAAGCTTTGATTTTGATGCATTGTTAGCATTCACGAAAGGTCTTGGCAGCACTGATGGACTTGCAGTCTGGAAGAATCACTCATCTCCCTGTGAGTGGACTGGTGTGAGCTGTAAGAGGGACTCTATAATATCTATCTCTCTTGCACGTATGGAACTGCAAGGCCCCATTTCGCCAGAGCTCGGGAATCTTAAGGATTTGGAGCTTTTGAATCTGAGCAACAATCTTCTGCTTTGTAGCATTCCAAAAGAAATTTGGAGTCTCACGAAGCTAAAACATCTCGACTTGAGCGGGAACTCTCTAAGTGGAGAGATTCACTCCAGCATTCAATGTCTTACAGACCTTCAAGAGCTTGTTTTGGGTACCAATACTTTGTCAAGGAAGCAGCTACCAGAGTTGGGATTTCTTTCTCGCTTGGAGATGCTGGACTTGGGTACCAATTGTTTCACTGGAAGCATACCCATAGAACTTGGCGCCCTCTCCGAGTTGAAATACCTGAACCTCGGTGGCAATAGTCTCTCTGGAAGCATACCAACACAACTGGGTGACCTCAGAAAACTCGTGGTTTTTGATTTGGGTAACAATCTTCTTATAGGTAGTTTTCCATCCGAACTTGGGAAACTCAGCAGGTTGGCGTCTCTCTGAGTTTCAGGCATTTGGTCTGCCAACTTGAAAAACTTGAAAACCAGAATGGCAAACTAAAAATTTTTATTTCAAAACCAGAATGGCAAGCTAAAAATTTGAATTTCAGCCAGGCGCACGTGGGCGATGTATCATTTTGGAGCGAGGGTTTCCCGAGGGTTATGTCTTTTCAATGCGGTTATCTTTTCAATTCTCTGATAGGTCAGGTGGTGATCCCCAAGCACAATCGGCGACGTCTCCACGGCCGAGCAGGAAATGTTTTCCGATGGGCAGCATCTCCGGGCTAAAACGTTGCCTGGGTAGACTACTCCCGATATATTTTAAAATGGTTAGTATTTGACAATTAAATAAAGAAATAAGAACAAATACCCAACCAATTTAACCCCATGCCTCCATTTCATTCACAATAAAGCAAAATAAATTATGTGACTTTAAAAAGTATTTTAAAATAGTATAATTTAATACACTAATTTTGTGTCCGGTGGACTGTATTGACTGCTTTGTTCATGCCGTGTGAACTTCGCTGACTGGCACCCGTTTATCTACGCTGTGTGAACGCGGATTCCTACCCAAATGATCTCTTTCCCGTCCTAATCTTCCATTTCACCGCAATGATTTGGTCAACGGAACACCCCATTCACACCCCGCGGCTGATCGCCACGTAACACAAAATTTGAACCGTGTTGAATTCCCGGTATTAAATATTATCGCACTTAACTTTATATAATTGTATCTTGTACTCACTTTCATCCATACTTCTTCAATATGCAGTCATCCGAAGCGTCAAGAGGTTTCATTGAGCTCTGTTAAATTATGCAAAGCTATGCAATTGCAAATGAGAGAAAGAGAAGAAAAACTAGTTATAAACCAGTCATATGATGGATGGATAGGTTTAATGGCAGGAACTCTCCCAGTGGGTGTTCTAGGAACTGCTTATAGATGGATGTTGCTCAGAGACCTTAATCAAATTCTTCAGCAGATCTGTTTGTTGAATATACAAGTGCCCAAAATGAGCAAACACCCATCTATCAGCAGTTCAAGACCACCCTAAGGGCGTTGAATCGGTGGGAAAATGTGAGAAAACTAGCCGTTTTAGTAGCTGTAATAGCTGCCTGTTAAATCTACCTGCAGAAGTTCCGTGGCTTTCTTCAATATAAATTCATAACATAATTGAAGAGTTCTCACCATATGTACGAGAGTCAGGGTTAGTGGACGAGCACAAGCTAAGTGACACAATCGTCGAACATTAATGAGATCCCCATTGACAATGCCATGATCCTTATGGGTGCAGATGATATGCTTAATGGAGTTTTTTATGAGGCTCTTTTTTCTTAATGGATCACTGAAATCTAATTTTGTATCGAGGTTGGAAAAAATTATTTGGAAATCGTAGAGAGTACTGGAGATCTCCAGAGAGATGTGTCCATTGTTGGGATGCAGGGCATGGAAGGTGTTGGCACAACAACTCTGGCATTGGCGCCCCCCTCTGTAATGATCCAGAAATTAACTGTGATTGCCAGTGCCATTTATTCAGACCATTTTAATCTTCGAAAAGGCTCTCTGTTTCTCTTTGGTTTCCAGGTAGTTGCTGAAAAACCCCCAGTAATCTATTTAATTTTTTTTTTCTTCTCCTGTTTTAAAAGGAAAAATGTGTCAAACTAATAACACAAATCCATCTAAATCTGGGTTTGAGATGCACTTCGACTCTGTTCGAAATTGGATATCGATTTTTTCAATATTTCGAAAGACTATTCTGATAAGAGTTGTCTATCAACGGAATTGACAGAATAATTTGAATACTAAAATTTAAATGTTATAACTCACATTTTCAAAAATCTTTGCCAAAATTTTTCATAATTTTATTGAAATTTCTAAATTATTTTTAAATTATTCTATAAATTTTAAACTAAGACTTTTGAGAAATACATACTGATTTCTCAAAACCTAAAAATTTCCACATCTCTATCAAACCTAAATCTAATCTAAATGAGTGAGTGATAATGTCATATTCAATAAACTCAATATATTGTCTACATTCCCATCACACATATACACACTATAATGCCCACCCATAATCAAGATAGAGAATGTATCTCACCTAGGTCAATCTCACGTAAGTAAGATGAATATGATTCCATCTTTCCTTTTCAACAATACAGGATAAGTAATTCTTATATTAAATTGGCTTTATTCTTATTTTTGGAAAATCCTAAAGCATAGTGTTAACATGTTATGATTTCAATTTTTTTTAATTATATTTTAATGATGATTTTTATAAAAATTGGGAAAAAATTTAGAAGAATTATTGAATATATAGATATTGGCAGTTGATATCTGAGTGTAATAGATTGAAACTATTTATATATTGAATTGTTGAAATGAGAGATATAAATTGTTGAAATTTTACAATTTGGATGCAATAAAATTTTTTCAAGTGTTGAGTTCATATCTAAATTGAAAAATGCAATTTCAACAATCCAAAATTATAACTCTATCCAAAAAATAACTATATATTTAAATTTTAGTAGTAATTGTCTAAAAATATATAAAATACAAATATTAAGAATTTTAAAAAATTTTAACAATTAAATTTCCCAATTTTATCAAAATTTCTACTCTTAAAATGTAGGTCTTTAATTCTTTTTAACATAAAATATTGTAAAAAATAATATAACCTAAGTCTAAGTCTTTGTACCAAACAGACATCTTTGAAGACACAAACAACATAGTCTGAATTCCAACAAACACTGCAATTTCTTTAGTTGAGAGGACTTTGCACAACATGCACCACACAAGGAACCTCATTCTAAAGGAGACTTGGGCAACCCCATAGTTTGCATTCTTTTATGCCATTTATGTTTTCATGATCTGCCTTCCCACGTAGATTGGAGGACAACAGCCAACTGTTACGTACTTGGCAATGCCAGCACAGAAAATAAACACAGAAACTGAGCATGGACAGTGAATCTCAATATGTAGATTTTAGCTAGAGAATCCCTCTTTGGGACATCAGAATGGAATTAATCTACGGTTAAAAATGCTTACAATTTTGTTAATAATGTTTCTCATCTGAATTACATTCATTTTTACTTTAAAAGAAAGTTGTGCAGAAAAACCTTTTAACGCTTTTTGCAGATAGTATTGACTGTAAACTTATTGTGAGCCATAGGGACATCAGGGTAAGACATGCCATAGAGAAAACTAATATGGAGATCAATCCCAGACAGTTTGTGTGAAACTCAAATCACTCAGCTAATCCAACTAGCCAAGCCAGCCCTTCAAACCACAATCTTACATGTGCAATCATTGCATTCTGGGTTGTGGTATTAGTGTTTTTATGTAAAAAGTGTTAGTATTCAGAACAATATTAGAGGAATAATGATAACAATTACACACAGTTTTAGTATTCAGAACAATATCAGAGGAAGAATGATAACAATTACACATATAATTTTAGTATTCAGAATAATATCAGAGGAATAATGATAACAATTATACATACATGAACTGTGATTGACTTTGGAAAATTCTAATCAGGGAAAAATCAGCTAATATTGCCAAATAATAGATTTAACGCTAGCCAATATCTTGAGCCATGCCAGATGAATTTTTACAGCTCAACTCTAATACATTACAATGAAAAATCTCCAAGTTTTTTCAAAAAATTGATCACACATAATACCATAGGCTCAATACCATAAATCACCAATACAAAAAATCACAACTATTAACCTAACAACTTTAACTCCTTGACCTAATCAAATTTACCTAGTCAAATTTACCTAACAAAAAACAAGTTTACTCACTCCCGTTCTCCTAACAGAACTTCCTCCCTATTCTGTTCGGCCTTCTCCCTGTTAATGTTTCGAATGGCTTCAACGTACAAGCTAAGAAGTCATAACGCTAAGTGTCTTTGGGCTCCACGGGCATCCATGCTGGCCTGGAGTTGCTGACGTTAAATAGGATCCACTGGCGTATTTAGGCGTGCAGGCACTATTCCAGATTAGTCATTCCCCTTCAATAATCAATGGTCCCCATTGTTCCTTTAATACTGCCAAAACCTACTTATGTGTGCCATGCCTGGGTAGTCTGTTGGAGGATGAGAAGGGAGGGTGTGCTAGATACCCTGTTCCTTCCTTTAACACTGCCAAAAGCTACTGATGTGAGCCATACTTGGGTAGTTTGTTGGAGGATGAGAAAAGAGGGTGTGCTAGATATAACCTTGTTGATTTCTCCTCTATATAATGATAACAAGAGAGGGTATGTTTCTCTGACTGAAGTCTTATGAATAATTTAAACGCTGATGTTTTCCTCGAGTCCAGTAAAACACAATCTGTTCTTGAAACATGACTCCTATGCTGATATGGTCATTGGAAGATATGCTTCTACTTCCCTGTGGCATCTCCTACCTTAATACCTGCTCTGGTTTCCTAACCAATGTTTTTTTAATGGTATTGTCACCCTTACCAATTAACCCTCCTACTTATCATTGAGCATAAAATTCATATAGGCTGCGTACCAATTAGATTAGTCCATGCACGCGCAGCCCCGCTTACATATCCTCCCGATCCTGATGTATGGGAATGGGAATCAATATAAACAAGAGGGACTTCATATTATGATGAGAAAAACTCTAATTTCTGTTCGACTAACAGTGGCAATCCCGTGGACTAACTGCTTACTTAGAGTAAAGAAAAGGATTTGGAAGTTTACAAATGCGTGTGGGTTTTGATGTAATGCCAAAATTCATAGATTATAATGAGCAAAAATCAAATTTCCATGTGAAAACACATAACTTAAAGGCACATTACTAGAAAGAAGAAGCGAGCTCTGTGTGGCATGAACAGGTAAAACATTGCTACTATTATTACAATTAGAATTTCGCTGGTTAGGTGGGTGTTTATGCACAAAAGCTGAAACTGCATACGATGCTTTCTCTACTACAGTTGCATCTAGGGATGCTCGGAGTAGTTGATCATCAATACCAATCATATTCAAAGCAGTAGATGCTGACAACTGCTGTTTGGGAAATATCTGAATTATTTCTCCTCTTTTTTAAGTTATTGCCACCAATCCAATCAAACTTCCGCTCTGAGTTCTCGCAACCAGCAATTGAGCATTGATCCGTGTTTGCTGTTTTTTTTTTCATCGGCCGTGTCAATTTTGTTAAAAATGTGACAACGACTATTAAAATGTAGGTTGAATAACTAAATATGGTTGTAATAACGAAATAGATTAAGTTTAAAGATATGGCCCAAGAGGCTTGTAGTAACGAAGAATTCATCAATAAAGTTTCAAGTGTTTTTTATCCCTCAGTTTCTTTCAGTTCCCAATTCAGTTTCTCTTTTCATTTCTTGTTTTTCCCGACAAGTGGTATCAAAGCTGGAGGATTTGGTTGCAAAGGTAGCCTGGAGAACGCGCTGTAGGTGAAGAGCAACCCGCTGTGTTGCCGTGAGCACAGCCGTGAGAGAGACGCTCGGTGAAATTCAGCCGCTGGAGAAAAGGAGCAGCTGCCGAAGAAAGAGGGAAGCAGCCGCCGTGGAATCCGCTGTTGAAGCCAGACATTGACAAGGAGGGAAGCCGTTGTTGAGTCTGGAGATGAGAGCGAATTGCTGAAGAGGAGCTGCACTGTGAGAGAAGTCTGCCATCCGTTGCTGGAGAAATCGTTTGCTGCAAGGAAAAGAAATTTGCCCAAGAAATTGTTTGCAGTGAGTAATCATAAATCCTAAAATTTGAAGAACAGAAATTTTTTTTTGGCAGAGAATGTAGAAGAAAGAGAATTTTTTTTTTTTTTTTTTTTTTCCCAGTGTGACAGAAAAGGGTTCGAACGGTGTTTGTTTGAAGAACAGAAGTGTTTGTTTGTAGAACAGAAATTTCTTTTTGGCAGACAATGTAGAATCGAACGGTGTTTGTTTGAAGAACATAAATTTTTTTTTTGGCAGACAATTTAGAAGAAAGAGAAATTTTTTTTTCCAGTGTGACAGAAAACGGTTCGAACAGTGTTTGAACAATTTTTTTTAAAAACAGGGTTTGAACAGTGGGTTTGAACAGTCTTTTTAAAAACAACGTTTGGTTTTTAAAGATATTTTGAGTTAAAAAAAAAAAAAGGGTTCAGTTTTTTTTGAGAAAAGGGTTGAACAAATTTTTTTTTGGAGAAAAGGGTTTGAACAAAAATTTGTTTAAAAGGGTTTAGTTTTCAAGAATTAATAAGGATTTTGTATTTCTCTGAAAAATTAGTAGAAGAAGGAAATATTTGAAACCCTTGAAACCCTAGGAAAAGAGGGGAATTTTTTTTTAAGGAGGGAAAAACAGAAAGGGAGAAATGGCGAAAATGACAAACTCAAGATTTGAAGTGGAGAAATTCACCGGGAAAAACAATTTTGCTCTATGGAAACTGAAGGTTAGGGATTTGTTTGTGCAACAAGGGTTGCACAAGGCACTTGACGGGGTAACTAGAAAACCAGCAAGCATGTCAAACTCGGACTGGGAGGACTTGGATGCCTGAGCTCTCAGTACCGTTCAGTTGTGTTTGGCAGACGAAGTACTCTTCAATATTGTTGGAGAGAGTACAACTGCAGGGTTGTGGAAGAAATTGGAAACTTTTTATATGACAAAATCTTTGACTAACAGAATCTATTTAAAGAGACAAAGGACTGGGAGGACTTGGATGCCTGAGCTCTCAGTACCGTTCAGTTGTGTTTGGCAGACAAAGTACTCTTCAATATTGTTGGAGAGAGTACAACTGCAGGGTTGTGGAAGAAATTGGAAACTCTTTATATGACAAAATCTTTGACTAACAGAATCTATTTAAAGAGACAACTGTACAGCCTTCGGATGAAGGAGGGTACGAAAATTGCAGAGCACTTGAATGTTTTTAATACACTTATTTGTCAATTGTCCGATATGGAAGTGAAGATGGAGGAAGAAGACAAGGCAATAACCTTGTTGTGTTCCCTGCCTGAGTCATGGGATCACTTCGTGACCTCAGTCAGTTTGAGCACTGCAGGTACGAAGACAATCTAGCATTGAGACTTCTGCACCTGAAGCCATGGTAGCTAGAGGTTGGTCAAAGGAACGGGGGGAGAAGACAAGAGGTTCTTCCAGATCGAAATCAAAGGGCGACAAGAAGAGTAAAGCAAAACGCTGGTACTACAACAAACCGGGACATCTCAAAAAGGATTGCTGGAAACAGAAGGAGACGGAAAACAACAAGGAAGCAAATCAGGTCGATTCAGGTATGGATGATGAGGTTTTAATTGCTGAGGCACTCCCTGTATGTAATATCTCACAAGATGCTGACTATTGGCTATTAGACTTCGGTGCTTCTCATCATATGAGTCCGCACCGGAATTGGTTTTCATCATATGAAACTGTAGATGGTAATTGTGTTTTCATGGGAAATAATGCATCTTGTCAGACTGTTGGGATTGGAAGTGTGCGAATTAAAATGTATGATGGTACAATTAAAACCTTATCTGATGTTAGGCATGTATCTGATCTAAAGAAAAACTTGATTTCCTTGGGAGTTTTGGATTCGAATGGTTATAAGTTTACAGGTCAGAATGGAGTGCTGAAAATCTCGAAAGGAGCCTTGGTTGTTATGAAGGCTGAAAAGGTTGGAAACATGTACAGACTCAAGGGAAGCACTCAAGTCAGTGAAGCAGCGATCGTGTCAGATAAAGCAGAAGAAGGTTCTCGTCTATGGCATCAGCGGTTGGGTCACATGAGCGAGAAAGGTCTTCAGGTACTGATGAATCGCAGGCTACTTCCTGATTTGAAATCCTTGAAGTTGGATTTTTGTAAATATTGTGTGTTTGGCAAACAATGTAAACAAAGATTCAAGTCTGGCAATCATAATAGCAAGCAGATTTTGGACTATATTCACTCTGATATGTGGGGACCATCTCCTACTGTGTCCTATGGAGGTGCTTTGTATTTTTTAACTTTTATTGATGATTTATCCATAAAAGTTTGGGTCTATATGCTGAAAAATAAAGCTGATGTGTTTAATGTGTTTAAACAATTTAAAACAATGGTGGAAAAGAAAACGGGCAAATCAATCAAATGTTTAAGAACTGACAACGGCGGTGAATTTACCTCTTTAGAATTTGAAAAATTTTGTAAAGATGAAGGGATAGTTAGACATAAAACCACTGTTTATACTCCTCAGCAGAATGGTGTTGCTGAACGGATGAATCAGACTCTTATGGAAAGAGCCAGAAGCATGATTAGTAATGCTAATCTGCAAAAGGAGTTGTGGGCAGAAGCAGTGTCTACTGCTTGTTATTTAGTTAACAGGTCACCTTCGGTTGCAATAGGCTGTCAAATTCCTGAAGAAGTTTGGTCGGGTCAGTCTTGTGATTATTCGCATTTGAAGATTTTTGGTTGTGATGCCTATGTTCTTATTCCTAGAAATCAGTGTTCAAAATTAGATCCAAAATCAAAATGTTGTGTCTTTGTTGGATATGATTATTTAGTGAAGGGATATAGGTTGTGGGATCCTACTTCACGGAAGATAGTCATTAGTAGAGATGTAACATTGGATGAATCATCTCTTTTAAAATCAGATGTTGAAAAAGTTGAACAGAAGCAGGTATCGCTAGGTCAGCAGATTCAATTGGAGATTGTACCTTTTCCAGAAAGTCGAAAGGAAGGAGAGACTTCTGAAAAAGGTGGAGAAGTAGAGGAAACTGGAGAAATTCCAGAATCTAGTCAGCAACCAGTCACCCTAAGAAGGTCTACGAGGGAAAGAAGAACACCAAAAAGGTATGAAGACTCTGCTTCATCATTTGCATTGATTACTGAAGATGGGGAACCATCTTGTTATCAGGAAGCAGTTGATGATGCAGATAGCGAGGTATGGAAAAAGGCTATGAAAGAAGAAATGGACTCCTTAGCCCAGAACAATACCTGGGATCTTGTAGAACTTCCTGAAGGGAGAAGCGTTGTTGGGTGCAAATGGGTCTTCAAGTTGAAGAGAAAAGTTGATGGAAGTATCGACAGGTATAAGACGAGATTGGTTGCAAAAGGATATTCTCAGGTTGAAGGTATTGACTTTCATGAGATCTTTTCACCAGTAGTTAAACTTGTTTCTATTCGTACTGTGTTAGCACTAACTACTTTACTGGACCTTGAGTTAGAACAGTTAGATGTTAAAACAGCCTTTCTTCATGGTGATTTGGATGAAGAGATTTATATGGATAAACCAGAAGGTTTTGTACAAGGTCGCAGCAGAAGATTAGTTTGCAAGCTCAAGAAATCATTATATGGCCTGAGGCAGTCACCCAGGCAATGGTACAAGAAGTTTGATTCCTTCATGATGAGCCAGAATTTTATCAGAAGTGAGTATGATCATTGTGTATACTTCAAAAGTTTCAATGGCATATTCATTATCTTGGTGTTGTATGTTGATGATATGCTTATTGCAAGCAAAAGCATGGAAGAAATCAGCAGGTTAAAGGCTCAACTCTCTAGGACGTTTGAAATGAAGGATCTTGGAGTGGCAAAACATATCTTGGGCATGGAGATACACAGAGACAGGAAGAATGGTAAGCTTTGGTTATCACAACAGAAGTATGTGGAGAAAATACTTGAAAAGTTCGGTATGAACAATGTGAAACCCGTTAATGTTCCATTAGCTTCCAATTTCAAGCTTTCTTCGGATTTGAGTCCTAGAACTAATGAAGAAAAACAGTATATGTCTCGTGTACCATATGCAAATGCGGTAGGCAACTTAATGTATGTGATGGTATCTACAAGACCTGACATTTCACATGTAGTTGGAGTTGTCAGCAGGTTCATGGCAAATCCAGGGGAAGAACATTGGCGAGCAGTGAAATGGGTGCTTCGGTATTTGAGAGGCACAAGTGACCATTGCATCAGCTTTGATGGTCGTGAAGGTACATTCTGCGGATATGTGGATGCTGATTATGCAGGTGATTTGGACAAAAGGAGGTCTACTACAGGTTATGTTTTTACTCTTGCAGGTGGAGTAATCAGTTGGATGTCAAAGCTCCAAGAGACAGTTGCTTTGTCCACTACTGAAGCAGAGTATATAGCTGTTTCAGATTCCTGCAAAGAGGCAATCTGGTTAAAAGGTCTGCTTGATGAGATTGGAAGGACGCAGGAGAAAGTGAATGTGTTTTGTGACAGTCAGAGCGCTATTCATTTGGCTACAAATCCAGCCTATCACAGCAAGACCAAGCACATCGATGTGAGGTATCACTTTGTGAGACATATAATCGAAGGCGGCAAAGTAGTCCTCAAGAAGGTCCGCACACAGGAGAATCATGCAGATATATTCACGAAGCCAATGACAATAGAGAAGCTGAGATGGTGTCTTGCTTCTCTCGGCTTGCAGAAAAGATGATGAATGGACAATTTGTTGTCAAGGTGGAGTTTGTTAAAAATGTGACAACGACTATTGTAATTTACTTATGTAGTTAGAATAACTAAAAATATAGGTTGAATAACTAAATATGGTTGTAATAACGAAATAGATTAATTTTAAAGAGATGGCCCGAGAGGCTTGTAGTAACGAAGAATTCATCAATAAAGTTTCAAGTGTTTTTTATCCCTCAGTTTCTTTCAGTTCCCAATTCAGTTTCTCTTTTCATTTCTTGTTTTTCCCAACAAATTTCCGAGTGGATGGTTGTTGATATTTGGTGGTTATTTGTTGGAATAACAGTCATACATATGAAGGGATGGCAGATTTTGGGAATATCTTGGAATCTTATGGTTAGAAAATAGTTTCTCTTTCTTAACCATTAAATTCGGGGATATTTTTGGAATTTGCAACTTTTTGATCATCTAGTTCTGAGATATTCTTGGAATCAGGGATGGAGTTTGACGGGCAAATTACAGTATTTTTCAGACTGTCAAGATTTCAGGTTAAAAGGATCAAAACAGGCTAAAATGACAGAAATACTCAAATTTGATGGGTGTTTGGGATTTCAAATTCCTACCTTGCTTGGTATCTGTAACCCACATAAGTTTAACACTGTAGGAATGGTTCGGGGGATTGACTATCACAAAGGCAGGTATCAGGTGGATTAACCATCACCTGGGCACTTTGGATTAACTGTCCACTCAAGGTAATAGTAAGGGTTTAGAAGTTTATTAATATCTATGGGTTTTGATGTAATGGAAAACCACGACATGGTATTGGAGTTTTAACCCCAATGAATTCCCTATGTAATATCAACCAATTTGATGTAATGACAAAGGCCAACATTGTTGAACAATGACAAAACGCACTCCAAGAAGACCAACAATTGATTAATTCTTATTTGCCATTTTGTTGCACACATGAACGTTGTAACTTTATAAGTGAGGCAATAGTTGTGTTCTTATTGTTCTTTATTATTGCAAGTCAACAAATGAAATGAAATGAAATGAAATTTTAATGTCCATGAGACTAAAAATAGTTTATGTGACTATGAGTTCTGTGTATTTAGCCTTTTGCATTTCAGTCTTTTTCTTATTCAAATTGATGATGAGTTGGCCCAACCTTCCAACAATCCTATGGTTGAAAAGACAATGCCAAGAAACCAATGCTAACATATTCCCATAACTTTTTATGATGTCTTTGAAAGTATCACATTCCAAAATGAAATGTTTTTCCGATTCCACTGCCTCAGACAATGCCAAGAAACCAATGCTAACATATTCCCATAACTTTTTTTGATGTCTTTGAACGCATCACATTCCAAATGAAATGTTTTTCCAATTCCACTGCCTCAGACATGCAAAATATACACTCAAGCTTCTTTAAGTCTTTTCCACTATCCTGTTTCACACTGAAGTTGATGCTAGTTGATTCTTAATTAAGCAAAAAAAACCTTCACTGAACTGAGGCAATCTTATTGTTTCCAGAGTTCATGATAAAGATGTGTGGAAGTGTTTTTGCCCTCCATCATATGCATTAGCATTAGAAAAAGACTTTAGTATGATGTATCGTAATTGGTATCTTATCTACGTCAGATTCCGACTGGGACAAGTTTTTTAGTGATTCCTAAACCAGAATGAACAGAAAACCATGGAGGGTGGAACTATACTGGAACCAAGATGATACAAGCCCTTTTATATTTCTGGCCACTCTAATGAAATTCCAGTGCCGCTGCGTCTTGCAAATACGGAGCTCATAATACCAATTAGCAGAAACCGTTGAAGAAGGTTCTTAGAAGATGATCGTCCAGCAAGATAACAACTATAGGGTTTCAGCCTCGAACAGGTGACTTACTGAATTGTTTTGGATACTCTTAAGTGTATTGAAGAGGGGCGCTATAGTAATAAGATATTATAGAACCCCTTGACATGAATAGGGAAGTGGGATTGAGCGTGTGTACCCTGCAACTGTAGCATCATCAACATCTTCGAAGCTTTCGATGCATGCCTCAACCATGAACACGCCTGTTATTTCAGGTCGGGTTATAAGAGTTTTATGTGTTATCGGTAACCTATACGAAAAAAGCATAAATCTGTGTCAATGGAAGCAACGAAAGCAAATTACAGAAACCTTTTATGACTTCGAAGAGGAGGAAACCAAATTTATAAGAAATTTCAAGATTCCCGAGTTGTATACCCAAATATGTGTCACTACATTTCAGGCCCCTACAATTTTAAATCGAGGAAAAAATGTCTTAGGCCAAAGAGATGCTGCGACAATGGCGATTATAAATCGGAGTTGAGACTCTGTTCCATCTTTGTGCGGTTCTTATGAGCGGTTCCTGAGCATCCACGGCCGTTGAATTCGTGAAAATGTGTCAAAAAAACCAGGCATTCTATTATCGTTCGCAACATCAAATATGCCTCTCAAATTGGCCAGGCCAGGTGGAGAAGGAGATCTGTAGCTTCTTCCAGTACCATATGCCTGCCTACACACTGATTGATGTGAATAATTTTATAACAGACCTGGAATTGTTTTCACTCGGATCATTGGATGAGAATGAGAAGATTGAAATAATCTTCAAAGGTGCCCAAGTTCACTAGTGATCCCCATTACAATGCCATGATGCTTAACAAATAGCCGCAGATAAAAGTCTTCGCCTATGGATTCTAAGTTTTGTGCTCCCCCTTTCTTGGTAAGGAATTCTTGGAATTCTAATTTGAACAGTATAGTTTGCACAATCCGAACCATGGTTATAAATTAGGTACTGGGTTCTTGGTACTTTAATTGGAACAGCATAGTTTTTACAATCAGAATCATGGTTAGAAATTTTGAAAGGCATAGTTATTATATAGTTTACATAATCAAAATTTACATTAAGATATTGAATCTATTTTTATTTTTATGTTAAAAATATAATTTAAATAATAAAAAATATGATTTATTTAAAAAAGTTAAATAATTTATTTTGTTAAATTAAATAATTAAATGTTTTTTAATTCAAGAATTTGAAATATTCAATATTTTTTTTTTTTTCTAAATTTCTATATATGAAAGAAAGAGAAAATTTAACATTTATATTTGACTTTTCTATATATTATGTGGGTAGAAAAATTTAACATTTATATTTGACTTTTCTATATATTATGTGGGTAGATAATTAAATAAGATGATCATTAAATGACTTTTGAATTTGAATTGAAAATTTATGAAATTTAGTTATTATTTTTTAATAAATTTTCAAACTTTTTAATATATCTTTTAAATTTATTTTAGTATAAATTTTCAAATATTTTAGTTGTGGTTAGTTAGAGGTCTTGTGCCCACAAGAGTTAAGAAATATGGTCAGTGCCACAATTGGGGTCCATTATAGAATTGAGAAATATGATGAGTGCCAGGGTCCATTATAGAGTTGAGAAATATGGCTAGTGTCACAATTGGGTTCCATTGAGGTAGTTTGCTACATGATTGGTGCTACCCTTCTTGTATTTGATGTTCAAATGAAATTGTTGCATTTATGTGGACCATTTATGATAGTGATTGTTCTATAACTTTCCTTGTGTTTGCATAAATTGAAGAGGCTCATGATAAGTGTGGATGATTGTCTCCTTCTCCATAATATAATGTTTCCAAACTACACGTTGAAATATATTTCTTTATCATAGGCTGAGTATGTGTTTTACTATGAAATACATTTCTTTATCATAGATTGAGTATGTGTTTTACTATGATAAGTGTTGACAGAAGAATAATTCATCCGTGTGATTATTGGTCCCATCAAAGTCTCAATTAGACTCTTTTTAGTTGAGATGGTTGTATACTATTAGGAACTAAGGCCTAGTTGCCTATGCTAAACTAAGCTTTAAAATTAGATAAAGAAGATAACAAATAAAACAATTTAAAAAATAAGGGGAAATATATGATGTATTTCAATATTTACAATTATCTACAATAAATATATAAATAAATTGTTGAGGGGGTAGAGGATTCATTCAAACATAATAAACCATGTGAAATATCATGTCCGTTTAAATTTGGTTGGAATTTGGATCCAGCCAGCCACACAGATAGGTTTTGAGAAAGTTTTTATATAGGAAACTCAAAAAAAAAAAAAATTTATGTGGTTTTCATCTTATTCAAACTAATTTTTATTTGTTTTCTGGAATGAATATGCATGCATTAACTAAAAGAGGCAAGAAAGAACACTATCAATTAATATTATATATTTTGAATATCAAATTTTAATCATCAAGAAAGAATATAGAAAGCTAGCAATTTTATAAACATAATAATCAAATATTCATTTAAAAATAAATATGCACAATTTAAAGAACAATATCAAATGTATCAATTGAGGAATTAAAAAGAAGACCATACAGCTCAAAACACATTTGATTCTCAAATAAATTGATAGAAATTACTGAAAATCACTCAATAACTAAAACACACTCATATATTATACACAAAATGGTGTATGTGTAAACACACTCACACACAAATTACATGCAGATTACTCTATTAAATAGAGTTTCTGAGATCCAACTTATTCCTAATTTAGAGAGAGAAGTTGAAAAAATTTCTCAACCATCACAAACCAACTTCTCAAATATAGAATGTAAGCATTAACTCCAACATCCCCCCTTAATGATTACATTACATGAAAATAACAAAATAATCAAGCTGATCAGTAGATGCTCCATCAAGTTGCCTCATAACTCTAGAAAGGTGTAGTTGGCAAGTTGGATTCCTGAGTTCGCTTCCTCAACTCCCGAATCAAGGACCTCCTGAAGTCAATTACTGGACAGCATCCCAATCTGTCGCATAACCTCATTAGGAGACCACACCATGTCTACGACTAATGAGGGATTCTTCCCTAGATCCACAACTGCCATACTATCTGGACAACCATCCATATTGAGCCTTACTGCCACTTGATCTCTTCAAAAACAATTGATTACATTTTGCAATTGCTGAACTCCTAGTCATTCTATGGACGAGCTCCCATCCACCAAGATACATAGGTGCCAACCGCTGTACTCGCCAGTTATCTAGAAAAGGCTTCTAGATATAGAATGTATCTAGAATCAGTGTTACAAAATGACCATTTTATCTAGTTTAAAATTCATCCTCACTTAATTTAAAAAATATTACTTTTTATAATACTACTAAACCACATAGATTTCAACACCTTAGATTCAACCATAAAACTCAGCCACCAACAAAGAGCTTTAATATTGTTGCAACTCAGTCACCGTATACGTATAGCCAACATTTTTCTATTTCTCTTTACGGATTGAATATAATAAAGGAATAATACCCAAACTACAATTCCAAAACAACATCCATCCTTCAGTTGTATGAACTTGCGAGAGTAGTTGCTGATGTATCACAATATGAATCATGCCATCACATGTGTGATAGGGTTGAAGTCAACATGGCATAACTATGAGATAAATTTTCTGCACCGTGGGCCCTTTGTACTTGGAAACTGAAAGACGAATTTGGTGACCGAGATCAGCTTCCTCTCTAGCCATGATGCCAGATCCGATGGGTCACGCACTAAACCTACATAAATGCCTTTGCGCCGAAGTTTCTCCATTAAAGTTACGGCCAGTACTTGTGATGTGATACAGTTCATCCTACGCTCTCACTTCTGTGTTGCTCCATCACCGTTTAGACAACTACTCTCTCTTTTGATGGCATTTGCAACAAGTTACTACTTAGCATCAATCTTCAACGGAATCGGCTACAACAAGCTGCTCTCATCAAATATACTGCTCATAAAAAAAAACTGGTGTTTGCATTTGTCAGTAGCACTGCATTGGAGGTAAACAAACCCCAATTCTTTATAACGCCGTTGTAGTAGAGATTATCGAGAATGTTGGGCATATTAACTTCCATGGGCACAATCGTTTTGTTGTTAGGGTTTCCATTGGGGCACCTTGCCTTCAGCTGCATAGCAAACACAGGATCAAGCGATGGGTCAGTGGGATGCATGTTGTTGAAGTTGTAGAGCCTGGTCATGAAACAAATAGCAATGCGAGACACCAATTGTGTCGGCTCCTGTATCAATGCTCAAAGAACAAGATTATCACTAAACTGATTACTTTAAAAAAAAGAAGCAACCACTGAACAAAACACCGCTGAATTTTCTCACAACACAATACACAGGCCTCTGATCCTGTGCTCTGATACCATGATAGAAATTACTAAAAATCACTCAATAACTAAAACACACATATATTATACACAAAATGGTGTATGTGTAAACACACTCACACACAAATTACATGCAGATTACTCTATTAAATAGAGTTTCTGAGATCCAACTTATTCCTAATTTAGAGAGAGAGGTTGAGAGAATTTCTCAACCATCACAAACCAACTTCTCAAATATAGAATGTAAGCATTAACTTCGACATAGATCTTCAAAAAAAGAGTTGTAATTTCAGAATTGATTAAAAACGCAATTCCTAAGTCTTCACAATTTCTCAACTCTTACTCCAACTTAAAATGTCGTATAACTACTTAAAAAATAAAATAAATATGTTTAACTAATAATAATTAGAAAATCATAAATATTTTCTTCAATAAAGAATTTCTTCTAAAAATAAAATTTTCGTCCTTTTAAATTGATTTCCCATGAAAAATTGACCAACTATTTATTTTTCTTCCTCATCCTCAGCGTCTTTATCTTCCACCTTGATTAACAGAGGTAATCCATGAATTTAGATGTGGCTAACCTAGTCTGAATATACTTGAGTAACAAGTGAGAATTGAATTGGATGAAACCAATTTATGTTGACTTGGAAATGTTGGGGTTCCCATGTTTTGGCCAGGTTGACAGAGACCAAAAGATGAGACAACATAGAACCACTTTCAGACCTTGGGATCTAGCCCTCCTAGGTCCAGAGAGGTATCTCTCTATGATTATCAAAGGATATACGTCCTTGAAGTTCTTAATTGTGATTTTAGGCTAGTTATAGGCTCAAGGTTGTTTGTTTGATTGTTTGAGTTTGGTTGTTGAGAATCAGGAAGGAAGGTTTCACCGTAAGACAAGGATGAGTAAAGAAGGAAACTAGGCAAGAATAGATAACTCAGGGAATGTCAAGGCCATTGGGCAATGGAGTCAAGAAAGGATTTACTTATGTTCAATGTGTAAGCTTCAATTGGGCTAGTCATCTAGAGCATTTGGATCTCAAAGACTGATTGGTGGGATGGAACACTAAGGGATGAGAATGAAGGATGGAAAACCATCTGATTCCATCTATAGATCAGGCCAGAGGTCATTTAACTCCAGGCCTGCTTGGACAAAACCATAGGCAACACAAGGGGTCTTGAAAAGGTTTGTACTGGAAGGGCAGGTTATGAAGAGGCAGCGACATGCTTTACACCTCCCAATGTTCCTAACCTCTTTCAATTAAATCTTAACAAAGACATCTGAATACTGATTCTATCAACTTGCACATCAGAGAGCAGGCAATAATCATCCACTACACTGGTTTAGTCAATTAAAAACAATATTCAGATACACATATGAGCAGAAAACATTAAAGACTGAGAGAGCTGGGACATAAGGTACCTAGCAAGGGTAAATCTTATGTCATGCATTCAGATGTCAGTCAGAAGAACATGAAATGAAATGGAAATAAACGCAGAGATAAGAAAAACATCACCAACTGCTGTAGATCAGGATCTAATGAAAACTGCTTATCATGTTAAACACAACACCAATCAGGTACATCACCACCCAAAGCTTTTACATTCAGCCTGAATGCATCATATTTCTCAGCCTGTCATACAACTATTACACAGGAAACTTGGCTCGGGACAAAAATGCTTGCAATTCACTGATAATGCAACAACAACCATTACAATGATATCCCTTTGTGCTTTATAGCAGAAGAGACACACAGGATCGACTGAGGAGGTAGGTGAATCTTTAAATGTTACATTTAAACACAACAATGAATGCAGGGCCGAGGCCCATTCTGCTTGATACACTGTATATTTAATCATTGTCACCTTCCTCGTGAAAGAAAGATCTGCTCCGGATACGATTTGATCTTTTGGTTGTAGTACTCCAGGTGATTTGAGAAAAATGAAAGAACTTGCTGAGATGTCTGCCTCATGGGTGTTAGATTGTTTTAAACTATAGCTGGGATGAGAAATTCCTTCAAGGACACGGCGCGTAATAAAGACTGTATGGGGGACCTGTCCTTTATGGAAAAACATTCTGTTGATAAGAAAACCTTGATATTACTTCTTATTGATGTTTAGGATCTCCGGAATCGATCCTCGGGGTCTTCAAAATGATGCTTTGCCTCTTTAAACCTATGTTCAGAGCTCAAGATCTTCGTTGACGCGCACTAATCCCTCTGCTCTGTACTGAAACTCCCTGCTGCTTCATTACTGCCTCTGCCGAGTTAGCTCGAGCCTTTAATGGCGCCGGAAGGATTTCGGCGTTTGAACTCTGTCTTCCTTTAATGTGAGTCCTGGTGGCCCCATTCCTTGACCTTCCTGATGGTACTGGCTCATTAGATATGATCTTGACTGCGCCGCTCGCCATTGAGTTAGTACTTTGGACAACAGTGGTCCTCTTCCTCTAGAAACTCTGCAACATAGCAAAACTCATGAAGAAAACAGTAGACGGAGCGATGGGTGCGGGGTGGACGAAATGGTGGTGCGGCGGTGGTGGAAACAATGCTTTTGTGCAAAAGAATGATGAAAATGCAGTGGAGTTGTGGAATGCGCAGATAATAGGGTTTGGTAGAATATGCAGCGTAGGCCATTAGATCCTGGCCTGGAAACGAAGATCAACGGTGGAGATTGGTCCGGCGTAACAATATACGAAACTAACAAAACAAGCAAAATGCAAGAAATGCGTCGGTGATGAACGAAATAGTGGGACCCAGCGGAGGCGGAGGGTGATTAGATCCTGACCGTTAGATCGGGGAAGGATGAGCGGCCCAGATGTAATCGGGGGAGAGGCGGAAGAAGTTGCGATTAATGCTGGACCGTCGATCTAAGGGGAAAAGGACGGCGGGGATTAGATCGGCAGATCGCAATCGGGGGTCGGACAAGAAGGCTTGCGATTGCGATTGGAGCGGTGGTGCGATTAAGCGCTGGCCGTCGGATCAGCGGGGAGATGTACGGCTGTGATTGAATCGGAGCGAAAACAGAATGACCTGCAATTGCGATCGGAAGGGGGGTTGCGATTGAGTGACAGCCGTTGGATCGCGGGGACAGATCAACGGTTGGGATGAAATCGGGAGGCAGAGAGATGGGGACGCGATCGCGATCGGGCGAAAGGTGCGATTGAGCGTAGACCGTAGATCTGGGCGAAAACGGACGGTGGAGATTTAATCGGAAGGGCAGTGCGATCGGGAGAGGACCCGTGATCAGAAGTTGCGATGACCGTCGGATCTGTAGGAGAACGGGCAGTCAGGATTAAGTCGGCGCATCGCAATCGGGAGGTGCACAATGAATGTTGCGATTGCGATCGGAGGGAGTACTGCGATTGAGCGCTAGCTGTCGATCTGGCGGGGAGATCAACGGTGGGGAAGACCATCGGAGGGGAAGTGCGATCAGCGCGGGACCGTTGGATTGTGAAACATATGGATGGCCGTGATCAAATCGGAAGGCTTCAATCGGGGGGCGGACTTAACATGTTCTGATTGCGATGGGCAGGGGGCCTGCGATTAGCGCTCAGCCGTTCGATCGAAACAGATCAACGGTGCAGAACAGATCGCGGGACTTAACGTAATAAAACAATCGCATCGGGGTTTTAGAGTATTACAAAGGAATTTGCCTCCCGCCGATCTTCCGATTGCGATTGGCCCCGGGACTTAAGCGCTTGGTCTTGGGTGATGGGCATATGTGGGGAAGTGGTTAAGGGGCCGGCGGGAAAGGGGCTAGGGCCTGTAACATGGTCGGAAAGTGGGTTTTTGGCCCGTTTTAATGGGTTTTAAGGGATTTGAAGGGAAATGATAAGGGGAAAAGGGGAAAAAGGCTAAACCAAGGGTAAGAGAGGGAATTTAAAGGGGAATTTAGGGGGATTTAAGGGGTAAAAGAAAGGGAATTCAGACAAGGGGAAATGGGGGGAATTGATGTATGTTGCAGGGGTAAAGGAAGGAATAATAGACCCTTTTAGCAATTTACTAGCAGAGGGGAATTGGTATTAGGCACAACAATTGAGAGACTTCAAGGAAGATGGGTTTTCAGGGGAAAGGCATTCCTTGAAGACTCAACAATGAATTAGCCCCCTATTTGCTTTGTCAGAAATTTCATAGGGGGGGCTAACAATGGCTCCACATGGGGATGGCTTCTTCTTGAAGGAGTCAAGAATTCAGAAAATGATCTCTCGGTGTAGGCCAGATGCCTGCTGCTATAAGCCATCTTTCTTCTTTCTTTAGATTAGCTGCCACAATATATTATATGCACAAATCAGCAGAAACATTTTCCCAACCAATCTACCTACCCAAACCAGAACTCTAACAAATTTCCCTTGGGTGCATTTGAACTAGCAGACCCTTTACATTTTATTTTGCAAAACAAAACAAACCTATTCTAACTCTACCCTTATTGCTCCATGAGGCCAGATTAGACTGTTGACCTCATCTATTTCTCTACCTAAACTACTACCTGTTGGGATTAAACTGTCCAACAGGTTTCTTCACCTACATTCTAAGACAGGAAATTTAAACACAGCCAAGCCAGGATTAGACTGTCTGACTTGCTGGGCGGAAACTCGAAGAAAACAAAACTGTGAAGGCATGGAATTTTGCAACTGTGAAACATCCTTATTTCTTTCTTGTGACTTAGGTTTTGAGCATATTTGAGTCACTTCTTTCCTTTTCTCCAGCTCTGATTTCGGGCATAGTAGAGCTGGATCTTCTATCACCGCTGATCCAGATTTTGGGCTTGTTAGGACCAGCTATTCTTCTTCCCTTTGGCTCAGATTTTGAGTTTATCAGAGCCGATCCTTTTGCCTCAGAGGTTCATGTTTTGAGCATGTCTGAACCTCTCTTTTCATTCTGTTTCTTGGAACAATCTCTCTCTTTTTGCTGAAAATGAAAATTTGCAACGGTATATACAATGGAGGTGAAATTGGAAATGGAAAATCAATAAAAGTAATGTTTGAGCATCCTGTCGTTGACAGGACCCCCAAACAACTCGGAACCATCAAGTTCTTGCAAGAAAAATGCATTAGGACCCGCCGTGGCTTGAATGATGAACGAACCCTGCCACAAGCTGTCAAATTTTCCATGTTTGCCTTTATCCTCTCTTCTTGAATCCCACTTCAGGACCTTGTCCCCAACTTTGAAATTTGCTGCTTTGGTTCTTTTGTCAAACTGTCTTTTCATGTTTTCCTGCACTCTGACAGTTCTGTCATAAACTTGCTCCTTTGTTTGTTGAAGATGGATTGTTTCATTAATTCTCCTTATCATGCTGTCTTCTTCTGATTGGATTTCTTGAATAAGCTTTACCACTGGTATCCCAAGGCTAGTCGGAAAAACTGCTTCTGTCCCATAAACCAGCTGGAAGGGTGATGTGCCAATAGATTTCTTTGTAGTGAGCCTGTCTGCCCACAAGGCATGTATCAACTTTTTATGCTAAGACCTTTTGTTCTCTTCCAGCAGCTTCTTAATGATTGTAACCAGGCTTTTATTTGACGATTCAGCTAAGCCGTTACCCTGGGGGTAATAGGCAGTTGAATGTCCGAGTGCAATTCCGTACCTGTGACAGAAATCAATCATTCTTTTGGATCCGAAAGCAGCAGCATTGTCAGTGATTATTTTCCTTGGGCAACCAAACCGAGATAAGATGAAGTCTTCTAGGAACCTAATGACGACAGAATCAGTGGCATTCCTAGTGGGTATGGCTTCAATCCACTTAGTGAAGTAATCAGTAGTAGTCAAGATCCATTTGTGTTTCCCAGAAGAAGAGGGATGGATTTCTCCAATGAAGTCTAAGCCCCATTGCATGAAGGGACCTTCTATGGTGATAGGTTGCAGAGGGAGGGGAAGGAGCTTTCTTTTGCCTTCAAAAATTTGGCATTTTTGGCAAGTAAGGATCATTTTATGGACATCACTGAAGAGTGTGGGCCAATAGTAACCAGCCCTGAGTATCTTATTTGCAGTGACCTTCCAAATCAGGTGGCCTCCACACTCCCCAGCATGGAATTCTTGTTCGATTTTTTCGGCTTCGGTTTCAGGCAAACATTTCAGCAAAAGACCATTTGGATTTTTCCAATATAGACTCTCATTCATAATGCAGTAATTTCTAGCTTTGAGTTTTATGAATCTGGCCTTTTTTTTGGACAGTTCTAGAGGGGCATTGAGGTGTGTGAGCACGTAAAGGATATCAGTATACCAAGGAGAGTTCTGAAACTGCTCCTCCACAGTTGGATGGGGCAATTCTTCCTGCTCATCCAGGGTATTCATCATGTTAATATCAAGGGCCTGTAGATTAGATTCAGCCATCAATTGGGCCAGGCCTTGACCTTTGATCAGCTTGGTGGGCTTGATTTCAATGTCATATTCTAAAATTGCAGCAATCCATTTGCCCCTTTTCCCATCTGGGTCTTGGGACAGGATATCTTTGACCACTATATTTGGCACGTAGGCAATGGTGTGAGAATGCAGAATGTACACCCTAAAATCTTTCAAGGCCTTGATCAGGGCATAGGCCTGCTTTTCCATGATGTTGTACTTTAAGGGTGCATCTCTCAGGGCTTTACTGAAGAAGGCAATAGGCTGTTCCTTACCTTCCACATTTTTCTGCAGCAAAACTGCAGCTATTGTGTACAGGGAAGCAAAGGAAAAGATCAGAAAATCTTTTGAAAAGTCAGGGCTGATAAGGACAGGGGCCTGGGTGAGTGCAAGCTTTACTGACTCAAAAGATTTCTTGGCTTCGACAGTCCACTTAATTCCAGCATCTTTCTTCAGCATTTCAGTCATTTTCCTAAGATGTTCAGCAAGGTTGGGGATAAATCTTCTAAGGAAATTGATCTTCCCAATGAAGGACTGTAGCTCCTTGATGTTTCTTGGATGTGTAATTTGAAGTATTCCCTCAACTCTCGGGGGGTCTATCCTAATCCCTTTCTCAGATATAATGTGGCCTAGAAGCTTACCTTCTTGCAGCCCAAAAACAGTCTTCTTAGGATTTAGGGACAGACCGTACCTTCTACATTTTCAAAAACTTTCCTCAGGTGTTTTAAGTGTTCTTCTTCTGTTTTGGAAAAAACAGTTAAGTCGTCCAAGTAGATAACTATAAAGTGTCCAATCTCATCTGAGAAAGCAATATCCATTGCTCTCTGGAAGGTAGCTCCAGCATTCATCAATCCAAAAGGCATTTTCACATACATGAAGCTGCCCCATGGAGTGGTGAAAGCTGTTTTGAGTTGATCTTCTGGGAGTACCAGAACCTGGCTGTATCCTGAAAAACCATCAAGCAGGGAGATTCTTTTAGAGCCCACTACCTTCTGTAGGATATGCTCCATTCTAGGCAGAGGGTAGTTATCTTTCAGGGAGGCTCTATTGAGGTTTCTGAAGTCTATGCACAGTCTAATCTCCCCTGTTTTCTTCCTTACAGCCACTAAGTTTGACACCCAATCAGAAAACCTTACAGGGACAATAATGCCTGCATCATACATCTTCTTAATTTCCTTTTCTACTGCAGGCAATTGTTTCGGATTAATTCTACGGAGTTTTTGTCTGAAAGGTTTCTGATTTTCCCTTAGTGGTATTTTATGTTGTATAATATTGGTGTCATAGGCCTTTAAGTCTTCGTAGCTCCATGCAAACACATCAATGAATTCCTTAAACAAGTCGATGTATCTTTTCTTCATGTCTGCAGGTATAGACTTAGCCAGTTTTATCATTTTGGGTTTGTCTTCAGTGCCTATGTTGCACTCTTCTACATCTGATTCTGCATGTTCTATTGTGGGCTTCTTTGCAACATCATCAAAATCAAAGAGATCCTCTAAGGGTGCTAGGCCTCTTGGTATGTTCTTGTCTTTGGCTTGCAGCACCTCCATTTCTTCTCTATCTGCGTTTTCACGTTTTATGGCTGAATCTCCGGTTTCTTCAGAAAAAGAATTTATTTCTATGCTACAAGGTGTCTCTAGTTCATCTGGGGAATCCTCACTTGGGTAGCTGTCATCAGATTTTGAGTCTGAATCAGAAAATTCAAACTCATTTCTGCCCATCAAAAAATCTTCAATCTGTTTGTCTCCTTCAAAGACCTGCCAGTATTTCTCATTGTCTGGCACTGCAGGCCTGAATTTAGTCTGAATGATGATTTGTTGGTCAACTGGGGCTTTAGGATAAGAACTAGCTAGGCAGGCTAGTCCATTTGCAATAGCGTTTTGACCCCTAGGAATGGACACTAAATCATATTCAATGAAAGTTTTCAGCAAATCTAGAGTATCATTCCTATATGCCCTAAGCCTGGGGTGTTTTGCCGAATACTCACCATTCATCTGTTTGATTACTAACTCAGATTCTCCTCTCACGACTATCCTACGGGCTCCTAATTTTTTTAACAGATTTAAACCCAAGATTAGAGCCTCATATTCTGCAATGTTATTCGTGCATTTGAAATGCAGATTGACAGCGTGGCTCTCTGCGTGGTCATTTTCGGTGTTACACAACCATACTCCTGCTCCAGCGCTTTGTCTAGTACAAGACCCATCAAAGTTCATTTCCCACAGGGGTTATTTGTTTACTTCCACTTCACTTTCTCCCTTACAGCTGGGTTTGCCATTAGGTTGAGTTGGGGGGTCTGTACTAGGTTGTAAGCTATCTTGTTGTTCGTAGAGGCCACGGATGTCAGGGAGGTGGTTAGCTTGCTGTTCTTGTTCTGTTTCTATTTCTGTTTCACTTGGAGTGAGAGGTCCACCACAGATCCTACAGGCTTCATTGCTGATTTCCTCTTCGTTTTCAGTGTGCTGCCCATGGTTTTCCTGATCATATTCTTCCAGAGTGGCCATTATGTGAAGGTCCATAGGCTCGGTGTTCTCATTTGTATTCCTATTTTGGGACTCTGGCTCTTCTAAGGATTCATCATTACAAAAGATGAAAGAGTCAAGGTCGGTATGCACAGAATATAACGGTGAATTTTCAGGTTTCTCGGGGCTGCTGACTAAGAATTTCATTTGGGATTCTCTATATAGTCTTCTTGATTGGCCAAATATAGGGATAGTAGCATATGAGCCATCCATTTGCATGGTGCCTTGCAGCTTGGCTCCCCATGATCTAGATAATAACATGCCATACTTGGGTGGCACGTCTGCCACCACTATATCCATGACCATACATTTCGTAGGAATTTGAGTTAAACTCACACACAAGTCTTTGATCAGGCCAAGGCATTTTACCCTACTCGAGTCAAAAGAATACAAATCTTTATAGGGTCTGGTGATTTCGAGGCCTAACTTCTCCATGACTACCTTAGGCATTAGATTGTGTGATGCACCAGAGTCATGCATGGCATTATGGAGGATCTTGTCATGAATGTTAAGACTGATATAAAAAGGTGGAACTACCCCTTCCTGAAATTTCCCCTCAATATTGGGACCGAATAAGAGGGCAGGCTGATCGTCACTCAAATTTACAGTGTCATTATTTATACTCATATTTAAGGCTTTCAAAATCTGGCCCTTATATACATCCTGAGAGGCCAACTCAGATAATGGTACAGAGATTTTGATTTTTGCAATCTCACTTTCTAAACTGAAAGTGGATTGATTTTTGGGAGTGTTCAACTCTATTTTATTTGCAACTACCTTAGTAGCTGAATCGGTTTGTGTTTTCTTGTTATGTACATGTGTAGACACAGTTTTATCAGGAGCACTAACTGAGGTGCTAGTGCTGCTGGCTGGTTGACTTTGTCTTTCATTGTTTTGGTTGTCCTTTTCCTTGTTACTCCCAGAACTCTTGGCTGTTGAATTGTTGTTCACAGTAGTTACTTTAGAAGGTTTTTCAGGCCTCTTTTTGATGGTTACCTCAGGATTTTTAGGTTTGGAAGTGTCTTGGTTATTTTTACTCCTGAGCTCATATTGTTCTCTGACCTGTAACATGGCATTTTCGAATCCCAACCTATAATCCTCAGATTCAAACCATTCCTCCTCCCCATAAGAGGTTGAGGGTTGGTCCTCTTATGAATCACAGTTTAGGATCGAATCTTCTGTTTCGAACATGTTTATCACATTCCCTTCAGAATCTTCTACGATTCCCTCATCCTCATCAAGAAAGTTTTGGAAAGGGGGAATGACTTGCTGATCTGACTCTTTCTGTCTGTTGGGAGTGTTGTTGTTTCTTCTAAAGTTTTGGTTTTGGTTTTGATTTTGGTTCCTGTTCTGAGTGATAGCCATCTTTTCGACCACTTGGCATAGCTTATCCAGATTCTTAGACAATCTGTCAATATTAGGATCGGAAGTGGAGGCTATAGTGTCGTCCTTGTATGTTACTCTCTTCTCAGCTCTCAGTTTGGCTCTTTTCTCAATTAAGTTTGCCTCTATGTTTACTGCCCCTTTCTGCATATCCTCCAACGTGGTATATTCTTTATCCCTAAGCTCATAGGCCATGTCAACATCAAATCCGTCAGGCTATTTGGCCAGGGCCATACCTTGTGGAGGTTTCATGTGCGGGGGAAGAGCATTGTAAATGCTATTGAACCTAGTGGTGTAATCGTGAACACTCTCTCCGGCGTTCCTCTTAAGGGACATGTATTCTGCTAGGAGCTGGCGAGGGTTTGCTCTAGTTTCCCATTTGTTAATGAAAGTCTAGTATAAAGCAGGGAGATCTTGGATACTACCAGCAGGTAGGTTTTTAAACCACTTTTTAACCTCTCCCCCCAGGCTCTGCACGAAAATTCTCATTTTGATTGTTTCATCATCAATTTCCATATAGTCAAAAGAGTCTTCCATTTTATCTACATGTTGTTGTGCTGTCGTAGGCTCTTTAGCAGGGAAGTGTGGGATTTTTGATTGATAATCATTTGGTAAGGGCAGCAGAGGCTGAGGTAAAACTAGAGGTGCATACCAGGCTTCCATGATGGTGTTCTGGTGAAGTATAGGGTTGGCTTGAGCAGCTGGTATTTGGATGACAGGGATGATAGGACCAGCAGAAGTCTGTTGAGCAGATCTAGGGTGAGAAAGCCCCGAGTTTTGGAGAAAGTGGAGATCAGGTGGTGTGGAAGGAGGGGTTTCGCTGTCCCTAGTGTCTGGCTGGTCTGAAACACTGAATGACCTAGTTCTAGGTAATCTGTTTTGGAGGTTTAGGTCGAAGAAAGGGTCTAGTAGAGCTGCAAGATCTCCTGGTGCAGAATTGGCTCTATGAATGTTGCTGGAAATAGTTGATCTCCTACTCACAGGTGTTCTTTTAAGGATTTTCTCAGGATTATCTATTGTTTCAGGTGGGTTCGGATCAGGGAAAGCTCTTGTATGAATGGTTCTGTGAGCCAGAGTGCTGTTTATAAGCCAAGCAGCTTAGCCCTGCTTGCTATTTCTACTATGGTTAATGTTGTCTTGGGAACTGGCCTCCCTGTGGAGTCTTCATTATGCTTTGGGACTGGTCTCCCAGTGGAGTCTGATGTGAAACTGAGATAATCAGCAGGCCTACTGATCACCAGTGGAGTCTTTAGCGTTTAGGAATAATGGAGTCGCCAGGTGGAAGGATTAGGATGATTCTAGGGCACACTGTCCACCACAGTGCTCACCGTCAAAGGTATGACTTACCGTCAACCTAACCAGAGTTATAATTTTCTGAGGTTGTTTGAAATGAGAAGCACTCAGAATTCCCCAGCGGAGTCGCCATTATGTTGGGGTTCCAATGTTTTGGCCAGGTTGACAGAGACCAAAAGATGAGACAACATAGAACCACTTTCAGACCTTGGGATCTAGCCCTTCTAGGTCCAGAGAGGGATCTCTCTATGATTATCAAAGGATATACGTCCTTGAAGTTCTTAATTGTGATTTTAGGCTAGTTATAGGCTCAAGGTTGTTTGTTTGATTGTTTGAGTTTGGTTGTTGAGAATCAGGAAGGAAGGTTTCACCGTAAGACAAGGATGAGTAAAGAAGGAAACTAGGCAAGAATAGATAACTCAGGGAACGTCAAGGCCATTGGGAAATGGAGTCAAGAAAGGATTTACTTATGTTCAATGTGTAAGCTTCAATTGGGCTAGTCATCTAGAGCATTTGGATCTCAAAGACTGATTGGTGGGATGGAACACTAAGGGATGAGAATGAAGGATGGAAAACCATCTGATTCCGTCTATAGATCAGGCCAGAGGTCATTTAACTCCAGGCCTGCTTGGACAAAACCATAGGCAACACAAGGGGTCTTGAAAAGGTTTGTACTGGAAGGGCAGGTTATGAAGAGGCAGCGACAGGCTTTACACCTCGCAATGTTCCTAACCTCTTTCAATTAAATCTTAACAAAGACATCTGAATACTGATTCTATCAACTTGCACATCAGAGAGCAGGCAATAATCATCCACTACACTGGTTTATTCAATTAAAAACAATATTCAGATACACATATGAGCAGAAAACATTAAAGATTGAGAGAGCTGGGACATAAGGTACCTAGAAAGGGTAAATCTTATGTCATGCGTTCAGATGTCAGTCAGAAGAACATGAAATGAAATGGAAATAAACGCAGAGATAAGAAAAACATCACCAGCTGCTGTAGATAAGGATCCAATGAAAACTGCTTATCATGTTAAACACAACACCAATCAGGTACATCACCACCCAAAGCTTTTGCATTCAGCCTGAATGCATCATATTTCTCAGCCTGTCATACAACTATTACACAGGAAACTTGGCTCGGGACAAAAATGCTTGCAATTCACTGATAATGCAACAACAACCATTACAATGATATCCCTCTGTTCTTTATAGCAGAAGAGACACAGAGGACCGACTGAGGAGGTAGGTGAATTTTAAATGTTACATTTAAACACAACAATGAATCCAGGGCCGAGACCCATTCTGCTTGATGCACTGTATATTTAATCTTTGTCACCTTCCTCGTGAAAGAAAGATCTGCTCCAGATATGATTTGACCCTTTGGCTGTAGTACTCCAGGTGATTTGATCCAAATAAAAGAACTTGCTGAGAGGTCTGCCTCATGGATGTTAGATTGTTTTGAACTATAGCTGGGACGAGAAATTCCTTCAAGGACACGGCGCATAATAAAGGCTGTATGGGAGACCTGTCCTTTATGGAAAAACATTCTGCTGATAAGAAAACCTTGATATTACCTCTTATTGATGTTCAGGATCTCCAAAATCGATCCTCGGGGTCTTCAAAATGATGCTTTGCCTCTTTAAACCTCTGTTTGAGGGCTCAAGATCTTCGTTGGCGCGCATTAATCCCTCTGCTCTGTACTAAAAATCCTCGCTGCTTCATTACTGCCTCTGCCGAGTTAGCTCGAGCTTTTAATGGCGCCAGAAGGATTTTCGGCGTTTGAACTCTGCTCTCCATTAATGTGAGTCCTGACAGCCCCATTCCTTGACCTTCCTGAGGGTACTGGCTTATTAGATTTAATCCTGACTGCGCCGCTCGCCATTGAGGTAGTTCATTGAACAGCGGCGGTCCCATCCTCTAGAAACTCTGCAACACAGCACACTTGTGAAGAAAACAGTGGACGGAGCAATGGACGCAGGGTGAACGAAATGGTGGTGCGACGGTGGCGGAAACAACGGTATTATGTAAACGAATGATGAAAATGTAGTGAAGTGGTGGAGTGCACGGACAATAGGGTTTGGTAGAATATGCAGCGCAGGCCGTTAGATCCTGGCCTGGAGACGAAGATCAACGGTGGAGATTGATCCGGCGTAACAATATACAAAACTAACAAAACAAGAAAAATGCAAGAAATGCGACGGTGATGAATGAAATAGTGGGACCCAGCGGAGGGTGATTAGATCCTGACCATTAGATCGGGGAAGGATGAGCGGCCCAGATGTAATCGGGGGAGAGGCGGAAGAAGTTGTGATTAATGCTGGACCGTCGATCTGCGGGGAAAAGGACGGTGGGGATTAGATCGGCAGATCGCAATCGGGGGTCGGACAAGAAGGCTTGCGATTGCGATTGGAGCGGTGGTGTGATTAAGCGCTGGCCGTCGGATCAGCGGGGAGATGGACGGTTGTGATTGAATCGGAGCGAAAACAGAATGACCTGCGATTGCGATCGGAAGGGGGGTTGCGATTGAGTGACAACCGTTGGATCGCGGGGACAGATCAACGGTTGGGATGAAATCGGGAGGCGGAGAGATGGGGACGCGATCGCGATCGAGCGAAAGGTGCGATTGAGCGTAGACCGTAGATCTGGGCGAAAACGGACGGTGGAGATTTAATCGGAAGGGAAGTGCGATCGGGAGAGGACCCGTAATCGGAAGCTGCGATGACCGTCAGATCTGTAGGAGAACGGGCGGTCAAGATCAAGTCGGCGCATCGCAATCGGGAGGTGCACAATGAATGTTGCGATTGCGATCAGAGGGAGTACTGCGATTGAGCGCTAGCCGTCGATCTGGCGGGGAGATCAACGGTGGGAAAGACCATCGGAGGGGCAGTGCGATCAGCGCGGGACCGTTGGATTGTGAAACATATGGATGGCCGTGATCAAATCGGAAGGCTTCAATTGGGGGGCGGACTTAACATGTTCCGATTGCGATGGGCAGGGGGCCTGTGATTAGCGCTCAGCTGTTCGATCGAAACAAATCAACGGTGCGGAACAGATCGCGGGACTTAACGTAATAAAACAATCACATCGGGGTTTTAGAGTATTACAAAGGAATTTGCCTCCCACCGATCTTCCGATTGCGATTGGCCTCGAGACTTAAGCGCTTGGTCTTGGGTGACGGGCATATGTGGGGAAGTGGTTAAGGGGCCGGCGGGAAAGGGGCTAGGGCCTGTAACATGGTCGGAAAGTGGGTTTTTGGCCCGTTTTAATGGGTTTTAAGGGATTTGAAGGGAAACGATAAGGGGAAAAGGGGAAAAAGGCTAAACCAAGGGTAAGAGAGGGAATTTAAAGGGGATTTTAGGGGGATTTAAGGGGTAAAAGAAAGGGAATTCAGACAAGGGGAAATGGGGGGAATTGATGTATGTTGCAGGGGTAAAGGAAGGAATAATAGACCCTTTTAGCAATTTAATAGCAGAGGGGAATTGGTATTAGGCACATCAATTGAGAGACTTCAAGGAAGATGGGTTTTCAGGGGAAAGGCATTCCTTGAAGACTCAACAATGAATTAGCCCCCTATTTGCTTTGTCAGAAATTTCATAGGGGGGGCTAACAGGAGATATTAAGCGTTGGACTGTTCTCTTTCTCTTTTGATATTTGTTTCCAAATTTAGAGATGAGCTCGAAAGGAAATTGTAGGAATTTCTGGAAAAAATGTTGCGTGTAGTTTTTTGATCTTGTTTTTTTTTTTTTTTTTAAATAATTTCTTTCAATGGTTGCTTTAATTGTCCTAGAATGATTTATTTTAAAGCAAGATCAAATTCTTCAATGAAATCAGTTTTCTTTTCCCATATTGCTAAACATTGCTTTTCTTTAATAAAATCAATTTCCTTTTCCCATATTGTTAAACATTGCTTTTGGGCATTTTTAACTCATTTTTTGACTTCCTTGGCTTTTGTATTTTGTGGCTTAAGGATGGATACATCAATATTTATCATTTTTAGAAACTTTTGGAATTACTACAGATTGTAATACTTTACTGCCCACTGTAATTCTTTTTCCCCATCTAGGATGGACGAAAATCTGATCTTGATGTATTTGTCTTCTACCACTAAAGAATCAATCATTTCATTAAGATTTAAAGTTTCAAGATTTTATCCATGCATTTATAAAACTTGGATTGATCTTTCCTCAAATTTTTTTTTTTTTTTAATTCGTGTTCCTTGAACTTTTCTACACTTTGGATTATCCCCTAGTTTTGTTTGAGTTCAAACTGAAGAGAGTCAGTTTTCTCTTTTAAAGTTGTAGTCATGATTTCTATGTTACTTTCAACCTCCTCTTTGAATATCTGAGTTTGATCCCCATGATATTGATTAAATTCTTGAATGTGTTGATCATGTATTTATTTCAATTCATTCAATTCCATTTGGAATCAATTTTGAATATTTTCTCTTTCTACCACAAAATCTTGGACAAAAGTTGAAAAATATTTTTGCCAGTGTTTTTCATTAAATAATTAGCTCTTCTCTAACTGTTTTTCTAGTCCTTTAATTCTCCAGTTGGCATAGGAAGTTGATAGCTCATTAAGATGACATTGGTTATAGTTTACAAAAGCACTTAAGACATGTGAAGATTCTTTTACATTTTCCTTTACAACTAGCTCATTAAGATTATATTGGTTATAGTTTACAAAAGCACCTAAGGCTTGTGAAGATTCTTTCGTATTTTCCTTTACAACTCCTTGGCCTTGCCAACTGTATTCTGAAACAATATTTAGAGAATTAAACTTTCTCTTCTTGTTTTTTCTCACTACTGACTTGATTTGGAATTAAAGTAGTACTTTGTTAGAGAAGGAACAATATCATAAATTGTTTCTAGTTTAGAAACAAATTTAAATAGAAAATAATCTCAAGGGATATTAGTGGAAATAGGTGTCATTGAGGTACCGGGAGATGTTTGAATGACTTGAGATCTAATACTGTTTGTACGTTGTTCCAATGCACTTTTTTTTTTCTTCTTCTTCTTCTTCTGAAGAAATAATATCAGATATTTTCTTATTATTCTCTACATCAACTTCCATTTCTTCACCTACTATATTCTCAGTTTTCTCAGTTTGTTTTTGTTATGTATTTTCAGGAGAATTGATCACAATGATCTCATGCTCATGTATTGTTTGTTGGTTTGTTTCATTTTATGGATCCTTTTGTTTATCCTCGGGAACCTCTGTACTTGTAACATCTTTTGCGCTATGATGGTATTTATTTATTTCTTCTGTTGTGTCTTCTTCTTCACTTGTAATAGAACGTCTAATGTTTTTTCAATTTTAATTCCTTGCTATTATTGAGAAATAGAGGAAGGATATGAAATAATCTGTTTAAAATAAAATTGAAAGAATTTATAACTTTCAGTTCTTCTACATAAATATTGACATGGAAAATTTTCTCCCTTAAGAATCTATAAAAAAATATCCCCTGTTAATTCTTGTAATTTGGCCCTTGCTTCAGTGTCTAAGAGTTTTTCTCTATCATAATCCTTCTAAAAATCATTAATGTCTTTGAAAATATTATCGAAATCGAGATCCTGATGAATGGAGATTTTCACATAGCTTAATGTTTTATAATGATTACCAATGATTCCATGAGGGTCATATTCATAATGGGGTAAAGAAGAAATCCAAACATCTTGAATCTCCTATGCTTCTTTGAACGCATGTCCCTGGTCTCTCATGTTTATTTCTCCAAATTTAATTGGAAAAATACAATGAATTTCCTTTTTCAATTTGCTCAATTTATGAGCTTGGCTGCACAAATCAGCTTGATTTTCTACTTCCCTTAGAGCAAGTTTCTCAGGAATGTATCTAGGTAAAATATGAGGACCAACCTCACTACCATAAAATCTTATATAATAAAATAATTCTTCAACAAAATAGTGCCTTATTGATTCCAGGTATTCTTTGATACTTTCACTGATTCTAGGAGGGACTATACCAAAAAGTATTTCATGCAGAGGGATAATAACATAGTGAAATATATCATAAAAATTAAATCTAAAATTTCTCTCCCAATGGATTGGGGCATAATCCTGAATGGGGAGTTGTTGGTCAGTAGGATAGTTCCATTTCATCAGGGGAAATGGGACTAGGACAATAATGATATCCATTAAGAAAGCATACATACAAAATATCTGCTTGAACCCAAGAAGAGAAATTAATGATAATGTCAAATAATTTGTGATGCTTTGTGACAAAATATCAAACCAATTAGGGTTCTTTGAATCATTTAGGATACTAAGGATTATGGGAATCCATTTGATTTTACAATGTTTTGGATATTTTTCTCCATACAGTCAAGCTAATAATTTGATAAAAAATTTGGTGGGTTTCATAAAAATAGAAATGGGATATTCCTTGGAAGATTTGAGCTTGAACCCTTCCTCTTCTTCTCGCAACCAATTTTCAAATACTTTATTGTAATTCTCCTCACATGGCTTGACAACAATACCTTGAAAATTGTTGAGGAATTCAATATCGAGATTGATTTCAGGGGTACTGAGCTTATAAATGCATACAAGACTTCTGGCTTCCAGGAGGCTATAACATTCTTATTATGTTCTAAGACACTGCGTGTTTGGATGTTGACATGTGCCAAAATCCATGAAATCATATCATAGTAAGGGAATATTTTACCCTTAACAACTACTCGATGCAGAATTTTTTTTTCTAATTTCCTCCAAAATATTATTCTTTGACTTAGAAGCCATGTCAACTTTCAACCATTCCCTATTCTCAAAGAAATAAAAAATATCCTCCCACTTCATTGTACCTACTTTCTCATTTTTATAAGTGGAGTTAGAGATGAGAGCTGGGTTTCTCTGGTTCCATATTTGCTACTTCTTTCAGCTTTTATTTTATATGCTCTACCGCTTATTTTGTAGCTAGTGACTTTCCATTCTTTCCCATTTTATGTTTTGCAAACAAAACCAGAAAAGATGAGTTATCTCTAGTAAAAATTCTGAAATAAGATTAAGTAATCCTTTAAGAGTATACCTTTACCTAAATAAAATTGTTGAAACTCAATTTGTTCTTCATCATTCAAATCTCTATGAAACAAGCCTAACGGGTTGAAAGAACATGCAAACTAAAATGAGTTGGGAAGTTTATGAATTTTGATAAAAATCGGGAAATGCGTGAAGTAATTTATTTGAGTCGATCATTAATTTTGTGTTATGTGGCCAACTATTTTCATTCGTAAATCAATACATTTGAAAAGGAATTTTAATGTCAAGATCACATAAAAATTGTTTAAGCGTGAAAAATCGGAAATCAAACATCAACTCAATTTATTGAAAATTAAGAAAAAAAAAAACAAAAAATTACGCATATCGAGAAAAATAATATTTTATCGGACGGTTGGGTAGTTGGACAATTGGGTAGTTAGATGATTATTTATTTAAGTGAAGAAATTTACCAACCTATGACCTTGACTACATAGGAGTCAAGAGTTACCAAAAGGTCAGACGATGAATGATAATCGGGAGTTCAGGAAATTGAGAGGTTGAAGTTGAAATTTGATAGAGAGAAAAAGAAAGTCGGCACGACTTCCCAGTCGGAAGGTCAGGGAGTTGAGAAGTCGAAGAGTGGGGGGGTGACTGTGAAATTTGTCATAAAAAAAGGAATCCAACGTCCTACTTATTAAGTTATTTTTATTATTTTCTTATTTCTTTCAATTTTTTTAATCTTTTTAAGGAAAATAAGAAAAACATTATTTAGGTCCTTTGTTTTATTTTGTATAAAAAAAAATAGAGGGTTGTTGTAATCCTAACAAAATGTGCCATAAGATGTCCTTATTGAATGAGTATTACACCAATAGCATAGTTGGAGGCCTTTATCTCGATCTCAAATGGTTGTTCTGGGTCTAATAGGGTGACGATTGGTGCAGAGAAAAGGTGTTGTTTTAGCTCATGAAACACCTTCTGTTGTGATTTAGACCCAAAAAAACTTTTCTTTTATTCCAACTATGGTTACTTGACTTAAGGGCAAAGTGATATAAGATAATCCCAACTTGAACCTTTGATAGAAGTTAGAAAGGCCCAAGAAGTTGTGACGCTCTGTTAGAGTCGTTGGGGCTGGCTAATCCCAATTGACTTGGCTCTTGGATCAAGATGCACTCCTTGCTCATTAATAATGTGGCTGAGGTATTGGACCTTACCCATGCTGAAAGATATTTTTTCCAAGTTAGCATGTAGCTTGTCCTATCACAGAGAGTGGAGGAAATGTTGAATATGTTGCAAGTGTTCTTCCAAACTATTGTTGAAGATGATGATATCATCAAGATATTTAACCACAAATGAGTTGGTGAAACGTTGCAAGATATCATCCATCATTTTCATGAAATTTGTTGGGGAAATTTTCACACCAAAAGGCATGGCCAACCATTCAAAAAGACCCTCCTTGGACTTGAAAGTAGTCTTCCACACATTAGTTGGTTCTATTGAGACTAGGTGGTAGCCTGACTTCAAATCAATGTTACTGAAATACTTTCCCCTCTTGAGCTGGTCAAGAAGGTCGTCAATTCAAGGAATCAAGTATTGATTTTGTTAAACACCATGTTAAACACACACATGGTGTATGAGGAGGATGAACACACACACAAGAGAAACAACACACAATGAAAGATAAGCGTGAGGCTTTCTTATTTTCCATTATACAAAGATGTACATTTATAGTACAATGGCATGACTCTTGGTTTCATATTCCAAGGTCACTTGGACTCCATTGTGACTTTTCGCATTCCACACCTACCCATGTAGGATTAGGTGTTCCAACATCCCCCCTTAATCCGAAGGGGTATATGTGAGTCCAAGAAAAGAGTTGTAATACAAATCTGCAAAGTATACATGGCAGCACTTGGGCTGAATCAACTCTCTGAAATGTTGGAAAAAAGAGGTGGTTTAAGGATGACCACCAACACTGGAACGCAATACTTGTTGCAGTGCCCAGAACTCTTCCAAAACTGGCAAGACGCTGAAAGCTTCTGCTAGAGGAATTGTCCCTCATAAAAAAGGGAGACCTTTGACCTAAAAGAAGGGAGGTCTACTACCTGTGATGGTTTTAGGATTACCAACAACTCTGGAATGCTTTGAAGCATTTCCTGGAACTGTCCGGCAGCCGGGCAAGAGATCCAAGGTCGGCGAAGTCGAAGAGGCCACAGAGAAATGTCCTCATATATGAAAGGGAGACCTTCAACCTAAAAGAAGGAGGTCTACTACCTCGGGTGATGGTTTCTAGTTATCCACTCGTCCAGATGAGATGGTTTTAGGTTATCCACCAACCGAAGGCATGCTCATGGGCATCCGTGTCTCTGGCTACATCTCTGAATCCGGAATGACGAATTGTGGCTCAGGCTCGCTTGAACTGCTGGCTACAACTTTGAACATGGAATGAGAGATTGTGGCTCAGGCTCGCTTGATTTGTCGTCGAAGCTTGTACATGACCACCATTTTCCCCCCTGTCAGGGACAAGGTGAGATGATGGCGAAAACTCAACTGCAAGTTTGCTCAATATTCGTGAACAAGTTCTAACATGTGTCGTAAACATCTTCTTGGCTGCTGATGCCCATTGACAAGAAGCGATCCATCCAAGATGAATCTTTGTTCTTGCAGGAGGCTTGTTTCTGAAGCATCTGTCTGAAGAATGGGTGTGCCGACCACAGTGCTTGCATGGATGAAGATAAAAACAGTGATCTTTCATACAACTCGACTCAAAGGTTGTAGCCTTCTAACCGTTGTTGTTGTCGTGACAGGATTCCATTGCACTGCAGAACCGTCATACAAGAATTCGACACTTCGAAATATGATGGGTTTTAGGTAGTACCGAATATGAAAGGACACATCCTTGTCATAACCAAGACCAGTTCTGTCGTTGTGGAGCAGTTTTCCCAAGGTCTCGATGATTGGTTTAGGGAAGTGCAGTTTGTCACTAACTGCATGAAAATCTGCTCTAGTACAAGGAACTGAATGGAAATCAACTACAACTTTATCTTCTTTCTTCTGATGAGAGTCCTTCACAATCTTCTGAACAAAAACAGGTTCAGAATGGTGACTCTTTTGCTGAAGTTCATCTTGCTGGAGCTGAGATTCCAACTGCAAAAATTCAATCTTTTCTTGTGCATCTTTTAAACAACTTTGAATATCAAGAAGAGCATTCTTGCTCATTTTTATCATATCATGAACATTTGAATGAATGAGGTCATTCAACAACTCTAATGCCTCATTGATTTTAGCCATTTTAACAACTTAGGCTCAAAAATGAAAGGGTGTTGGCTTCAACCGAAAATGCACCCGTTTACAATGTGACTCAACAACAAATACAAATGACTCCAAAGAATTTCCAACTATGGAAATCTCAAAGTACAAAATCTGCTCCTCAAATGATGGAGGGCAATCAACAATCCAACAACTCAAATTCACTGATTCCAACTATGAATGAAGAGGCAAATTCCACTCACAATACAATGTTAATATCTCTGCAAAAATATTTGTATGAATGTGCAACAAAAACAACTGTGCAAAAGGTCCTTGGGGTAGCTGATTTCTCTTCTTCAAATAGCTGTTTTAAATTGATGGAAAACTTGTCTTCTCATGTAAAATCTTCAGAAAATCACTCTCATGTCAATGCCACAAATCACACAATGTAAAATCTGAAATTTTCAGTCCATCTGCTCACATGTCATTTTCTTTTTCTGCTGTTCAAACTCTCTCTTTCTGCTCTTCCTCTCTCTGCTGTTTTTTTTTTTTTAATTAATTAAAAAATAAATTAATTAAAAAAATTGAAATGAAATGGAGGGGGGGTTATTAAAAATGGAGGGAGAGGAATGAATTTAAAAAGGAGGGGGGATTATTAAAAGGAGTGGGAGAGTGGGGAGAATTTTGATTTTTGATTTTTTTTTTTTTTTTTTTTTTAAAATTAAAAATTAATTAAAAAATGGAAATAATTAAAAATAGAGGGAATTTAATTTAGTGGAAGGGGAGGGAAAAGTGCTAATTGGGAGGGAGAGTTGCTATATGAAGTGGGAGGCAAATAAAAATCGATTTGAAACAAGATGAGAGGAGGGCGGTATTATAAAATTTTAAAGGTTGAATTTAAAAAAGGAGGTGGAGGCAAATTTATTGTGTGGGGGAAGTAGGCGGATTTTAAATGGGAGCGATGTAAAAATTTTAAACATTAAAATCCGGCTGAGAAGTGACTGTTGTGTGAAGCGAGGAGGGGATAACCGCTTAAGAGAGTGGAGTTAGGTTAGAACGGGGGGCTGAGAAGGGTGCGGTGAGGAGTCGTGGGGTTTGGGAAGGTTGCAAGTTGGCGGAGGGGGCCGTAAGGTGGAGCAGGCGGGTAAGGACGGCGCAGGGAGGCTGAGAGTGGCAGGGGTAGTGGGTAGGATAGGGTGGAGGGTAGCGTATGGAAGTATGGAGAGGGGTCGTTTAAAATGTGGTAGGGGAGGAGCGTGTAATGGAGAGGCGTGAGGCAGTGTAGAGCCGTAGGGGTTGGGAGATAGCGCAGGTGTGAGGTTGAAGGAAGAGCGAATGGGATATGGCGGAGTAGGGGCGCAGGTGAGAAGGGTAGGGTGGATAGGGAGCGTGGTGAGTGCAGACAGAGCGTGGGTTGTGTGGGGTTTGAGTTGGGGCAGGCGTAGAGCCTGAAAATGATTTTGATTTTTTTTTTTTTTTTATTAAATTTAAAACAGCAGAGAGCAGGAAATCATTTTTACAACAACAGCAGATTTTTTTTTTTTCTAAAATGTATTGCAGAATCTTGTAGACTTGGAGGAAAATTTAATTTTCTCAGCAACAGAGAATGAGAATGCAGAATTTTCCAGAAGATTTCAGCAGTAAAACCCAGAAATTTTTCCAATAGCCCAGCAGCAGAAAAATATGTAGTCCAGAAGCTCAGGAATTTTTACAAAAAACTCAAGACTTTTAAGAATATTATAGCAGTAGAAAATCCAGTAGAAAGTCAGAATTCTTTTGCAGTAAAACCAAAAAATTCTTCAAAACCCCACTTTGAACAGTATTCTAGCAGCTCTTCAAAGGCAGAATTAAAGGCAGAAAATGCAGAGAAAAGATTAGAATTTAGAAAACCTTCAGATGCACAAAGCTGCGTTTCTCCAAACCACTGCTGCTCTAAAACAAATTCTGAATGCTGCTCCTTCTCAAAATCAATGCTGCTCTTTTTCAAAACAAATCTGAATGGCGGCAAAAAAACTGCTACAAAAACTCTGAATGCTGCAAAAATGTCAAGATTTTTTGTAGATATCCACAGGCCATAAACACAAATGGCTCACTCAAATTGGAGCAGGGCCAGCAATCGCCTGCTCTGATACCATGTTAAACACCATGTTAAACACACACATGGTGTATGAGGAGGATGAACACACACACAAGATAAACAACACACAATGAAAGATAAGCGTGAGGCTTTCTTATTTTCCATTATACAAATATGTACATTTATAGTACAATGGTGTGACTCTTGGTTTCATATTCCAAGGTCACTTGGACTCCATTGTGACTTTTCGCATTCCACACCTACCCATGTAGGATTAGGTGTTCCAACAGATTCCTAAATGTGAG